>JAMPIV010013077.1:25000-77500 GCA_024509875.1 Oreohelix idahoensis
AGTTCAGGTAACCAAGTAGCAAGTAATAGTCCTTGGGACCTGCATCAACCGATGCAGCACAATACAGCGACATGTGAGCTAGGAAAAAACATCTCGTGACGACGACTTTCGAAGACAGGCTATGAACCAGAAATCGTTCACGACCAAAAATCGATAGAGTTAATGAAAAAGTCAATTTACCTTGCTTTCATGAAATACACAGAAATATCACGCCTCCCGGCATGTGGGAAACACTAGAGGTATTATCTCGAATAAACGAAATATCCATTAAGAGGACTACACATCCCTGACAGAACAAAAAATAGCGGAGATCCCCTCTTCAACGAGGCATCTCTTTCGCCATTCCAAATCGCTCACTCCACTAGTGGTGGGCGGAAACCGATCGACCAAAAGCAAGACAAGTCATGCGCAGTCCAGCGCAAAAAATGACCACAGCTCAAAAACTCAACTGCATTCGATACCAACGCGAGAAGACAAATGCTTACCGAGAAAAGTGACTATAAATTTCAAGCAGTTGTTGCCCTTGCGTTATAAAATAGATATTGTAAAAAAACGATGTTGCGAGAATTTATCACGCAACATATCACCACCTCCTCCCGATAAAAAAAAAATGTGGAACATATTTTTTTTTTTAAATATCAAAGAGCATGCGATAAGCGGCACAAAACGCACGAATTATGCGCTGATAATTAATTAAATTGCCTAACATGAGGCTAAATATAGAGTGTCTGGTGAGGATATACCTCAACAGAAAAATAAATATGTCTCAAAAAATATTCACATCGGGGAGGTGTCACCAACACACATCACGTTAGCATGTAAACACAATATACGTATGCAAGTTACCATAATCATCATTAAACAGCATACTCTAATATTGTCTTTAAAAATGGATGTACAAATCTGATAGGAAAATTTAAATAGTACATTATTTGACATGTAATGACATAAGTACATAGTAAACTACATGACGATCCAGGACATATGCTCTGGTATTCCGAGGGTAAGTACACAATCTAGAACTCGTAATGCTTGATACTAGTAAGGTAAGTCCTCAGCTCAACAATGACATTCTGAGAAAGTACAAGCAATATAATGCTAATTAATAACTAATATGCTTCATAAGGTACAATACATTATTAATAATTGTGGCTGTTTAGTAAACTAACGGCCCTTATATTAACTACTCAGTCCTCCTCTATCATCTTAAAAACGAACAGAAGAAGATGACAACAAAGCACGATAGTGTGTACATATAAAGTGAGTACAGATGTGCTAATCTATTGTAGTAATATAGGTGTGTTATGACTCTGTAATATATAGAAATATAGGACAGAAGTATTAGTTAGAGTCATGTGGGCATCTAGACAAAATGTCAGCCATCACATTATCCGCACCACGGATAGCTCGTACCGTGAAGTGAAAAGGTTGAAGAGCTATAGCATATCGAGTGGATCTCGAACTCTTCAAATTCTTAGTCTGAATAGCTGTAAGAGCTTTCTGATCAGTCTCTAGAATGAAATGTGCGCCCAGGAGGAATCTTTGTAGCTTTAGAATTGACCAAACCATCGCTAACAACTCACGGTCTAAAACCGAGTAGTTCCTCTCTGCCGCATTTAGTTTTCTAGAAATGTACATAACAGGATGCAGAGTATTTGCATTTTCTTGCATCAGTGCTGCTCCAATCCCAGTGGATGAAGCATCACTTCGAAGAACAAAAGTCCTATCAAGAGTAGGTAATCTTAAGATGGGAGGAGAAGAAAATATATTCTTGATTTGGTCTAATGAAGATTGGCATTCTTCAGACCAACGGACCAGATTAGGCGAACCTTTCTTCAACAATGTTGAGAGAGGTGCCATGATCGAAGATAAATTTGGAATAAATCTCCCATAAAATTGAATTAAACCTAAGAGACTCCTAACTTGTTTCTTCGTTTTAGGAACAGAGATGTTCAGTATTTTTGAAGTATTGTGGTCTTCTGTCTTCAAGAGACCATGACCAACACGATGACCCAGGAAAGAGATTTCACCAAAACCAACAAAAGCTTTAGAAGGTTTCGCTGTCAAATTATTCTCACGTAGAGTGGACAGTAAGTCATATAACCCTAAATAGTGATCTTCCCAGGTATCACTGAAGAGACAGATGTCATCTAAGTATGCGATGACATCCGAACGATGTGACAGAATTCGACGCATCATGCGAACGAAAGTTGCAGGGGCGTTCATGAGACCAAAAGGCATAACATTCCATTGAAATAGACCCTAGGTGTAGAAAAAGCAGTAAGAGGTTTGGCATGCTCTGCTAAAGGCACTTGCCAATAACCTTTAGACAAGTCAAGTTTAGTGAAGAATCTAGAATTAGAAAGTCTAATCAGTAGATCTTCTAACAAAGGCATCGGTTCAGCATCGAACTTTGTGACCTGATTCAATTTGCGATAATCAACGCAAATTCGTATGTCTTATCCTTCTTCCGGACAATAACCATGGAAGAAGAATATGGTGAAGTCGATGGTTCAATTATATTTAATTGAATCATTTCATCCAATTCCTTTTCCACCTGCGACTGAAAGTGTATAGGAATAGGATACGGCCTAACCCTAATTGGATTATTGTCGGTAAGAATTATGTCATGTTCTATGACATCTGTGTGTCCAGGAATGTCAGTGAGAACATCCTGAAATGTTTGTAACATCGACGAGACTTGTCGATGTTCGTCACCAGAAAGATTAGGAGAAACAGAAACGTTTTTCCAAGATTCCGTAGAATGTAATGGAACCACCGGAAGGGGAAGGTTGACATCAGAGAAGGTAGCTTCCTCATCCTGTATGACAGACAGGGATGAATAATGGCCGTGAGGTGCAGGAGCATCATCCGTTGCCTGGAAAATAGGCAGCAAATAGTCCGGACGTTCGTGAAATTCCGAAAGCATGTTTATGTGGAAAGTTTTATGCTTTCCATCAATATCGACCACATAGTCAACATCGAAAATCCGAGAGACTATTGCATACGGACCTTTCCATGCAATAAGAAGTCTATTTTCCCTACTGGGGAGTAGGACGAATGCTTTGTCACCTGGACAAAGTTGTCGTAGACATCTATTCTTATTAGCAAACTGTCTTGCCTTCTCTTTAGCAATTTCTGATGAAGCAGTTGCTAGCTTACATGCCTCAATGATCTTTTGTCTAAGAGCAATGACATACTCATATGAGGATTGAGTTTCATCGCTAATATCATCGGCAGTGATGAGATCGTGTAATAAAGACATAGGGCCGCGTGGACGCGCGCCAAAGACAAGTTCGAAGGGAGAAAATCCTGTGTGTTCATTAGGGACTTCTCTATAGGCAAAGAGAGCCGCGGGTAAAACCCTGTCCCAATCTTGAGGATGATCTTCAGTTATCTTACCAAGCAAAGTCTTGAGCGTTCTGTTCAGACGCTCAACTAACCCATTAGACATAGGATGGTAGATACTACTGAGAGATCGTTCAATATGTAAGGTAGACATTACCTGTGACATAGTGTCAGATATGAGTTGAGTGCCATGGTCTGACAATATTTCTCTGGGGGACCCCAAGCGAGAAAATATCAACCAAAGAGCATCTGCGATATCTGTAGTAGATATGCTCTTAAGAGGAATAGCCTCTGGCCAACGTGTGCACATATCGACACATGTAAGGATAAACTGATGTCCTCTGGCTGACTTGACCTTAAAAGGGCCAATAATATCTATGGCCATTTTCTGAAACGGCCGAATAGGAATGTCAGCAGCCTGGATAGGCGCAGCATGTCGTGGTCCTCTAGATTTGACCTCCTGACATACCTTGCATGATCGGCAGTAAATACGAATGTCCTTATTGACAAAAGGCCAAAAGAAAGCCGCAAGGACTCTCGACTTCGTACGGGAAAAAAACCCATATGTCCAGCACATTGCGAGTCATGAGCATGTTGTAATATTTGCACTCTCATGCTCTTGGGAACAAGAATTTGCGAATGTGCCGACGTAGTCGAATCTTGTACCATACGTACAAGTACGCCGTTTCTCATTGCAATCCAAGATTTTCTATTTGTATCCTGATTCGGATCACCTTTCTTCGCAAGAACGAAGAATTTTTTTAAAGAAGGATCTTCTTCTTGCAATTTTATGAAAGAGTCACGAGTGATTACTAAGTGACTATCTTGGCTATCAACTTCATTATCACTATTCAGTGATGTTTCGGGTGTTTGTAGAGCTTGTGCTCTTGTAACCACTGCATTTGTAGCTTGCATGTTATTATCTTCCCAAGCAGCAATCTGCTGTGGGGTACACTCCCTAACTCCGTGAATACGACCAATAATAAGGTCCGCAATAGGATTAGGTAAGAGACAAGCATGCACATCTCCAGTAAAGAAAGGAGTGGCAATGCGAATTACAGCAGTAGGATATTTTTCTAGAGTGCCGCCAAATGTGACACATTTAATAACCCTTCCTGTAGCACAAGATGGATCTACAAGCGATTGTCTAACACCAATTGTGGTGCATCCGGAATCGAAAAGTAGTGAGACCGGAGTATCATTAACAAGACCCTTATGTAGAATTAAAGAACCCCTCCCGTCATGCGCAACAGCAGCAGGAAGAGCGGGAAGTGGGTGACCACAACTCAAAGTAGTTATGGTACCCGGTTCGAATAAAGTACTGCATTGGGGGCATTTGTTTGCTCTCTCAAAGTCAAAAGCAGAACCAGTGACAGCGTCAAAGTTTTTACTATCAACAACATGATTACAGGCTCCCTCAGTTTCCTGTTGTACAGCATTAGCCTGCTGATATCTCTTTTTTTTGTGTTGAGATCTACCCCGACTATTATTACCTCTGAAGTTATCAGAGTTATTATTATCTCTGCAGTTATTATTGTCTCTATTGTAATTGTTATCCTGGTTCGAATTCCAGTTTCCACGATTACTATCATGTTCACATTGATGCGAACATCTATTTGTTTGGTTCTGAGGTCTTCGGCAGGAATAACCTCTTTTACCATATCCTCTTTTGAAATGCTTATAATTATTAGGATGATAGTAACGACCACTATCAGGTTGTCTCCAATTCTTCGAAGAAGAATCACCATGAAATTGGTTTCCATGATTTTGACAGAAATTACCGCTGCTCTTTCTATCAAAATTTTGTTGGAATCTACGAGCAAAGTTTTGACCATACGGAGCTGCCGAAGCAACTGGTAAACCTTCTTTCACCTTAGAGTTACCCATGGTTATGTGTGGGTGTGCAGTTACGTATTGGCAACAGAAATCTTCCATTTCTTTTATTGTTTTAGGTTTACGTTCATGAAGGAAAGCAAGGAAAGACTCATTGACAGACGACATGACTTTGTCTCTAAGTATTAAGTCCATAAGTCCTTCATAAGTTTTTTCCGTCTTAGATAGTTCAACCCATCGTGAGAAAGTAATGCGTATTCTTGCAATAAACTCGGAGAATTCAACTCCATTTTCAGGTAACATGTTTTTAAATTGTAGACGATAGCCGTCTTCGTTAAGCTGATATTTCTTTAACAGAGCGGCCCTGACAACCTCATAATTGTTCTTGTCAGGTTCATCCACCATATTTAATATACTTAGAGCTTTACCTGTCAGTATCCCTGATAACTGATAAACATATTTTGCTTTGTCTATGTTATGAGCTGTACATGCTTGTTCAAATCTGTCCAGATAGAACATTATGTCATCACTGGAAGGACTAAATGTTGGTAACTTAATCTTAAAAGTATCATTATTAGCCTTACCAGAAGATGAACCCTTGTTTGAATCATTACCATTACTCATGTTCATCAATTTCAATTTTTCCAACTCTAAAGCTAAGACCTTTTCTTCATGTTCCATTTTTGCTTTCTCTTTCCTCTCATCAGATTCTCTCTGTAATCTTCTCTCCTCAGCCTGAGCCTCTATTTGAAGTCTTTAAGCTTCTTTTTCAAGTCTTTTATTTTCAGCCTCTTTTTCAAGTCTTTTATTCTCAGCCTCTTTTTCAAGTCTTTTATTTTCAGCCTCTAGCTGGAGTTTTCTTTCCCCAGCTTCTGATTCCCTTTTTTGTTTTTCCATTTCCATTTGGAATCTTTTTTCATCCACCTGCATCTGCAGTTTCTTTTGTTCAGCTTCCATATGCAGTTTCTTTTGTTCAGCTTCCATTGCTTTATCATATCGAGCAGTTGCAAATTCTTCTAACTTATCACCAGTCTTCCCAAGCAATTTACCCTGCTCAATAAAGTGCTCAAATGTAGACATGTTGTCTAACATATGAGTCCAAAACCTGAAATAATTAACTAATTTATTTCAAACCTAAGTGTAACAAGTCTTAATTAAGCACTTGTATATTCACATCACCTTATATTATCCCAGTCTCTGTGGGAAACAAGTCTCCAATCAAAGAACTTGTATATGAAATATCACCAATCAATTCTTGATCATAAGTGCACTTCTCATTCAATAGTGCACAACACTATTCATCATTCATTTATCATCAGTGTAGTAGTAACAGTGCATTAGCATAGCCCATTAACTAATTACTATAACTGTAAACAATGACTATGTAAACACATGCAGAATGTAAACATTGAAAATGTAAACAATGCAAACAATGTAAACAATAACAATGTAAACAATAACAAAGATCAGCAACAATACAAAAACGTTCGCAGAAATCAACTAAAAAAATAAAGCAGAAATTAATGAAATATCACAAAAAATGTGACGATATCTGCGCTATAATTAAACAAAATACATGACACCACAGTGTATAAACAAAAATGTTGTATGAAACTAAATTATAGACAAGAGTAGGCTAACAAATACAAACAAATCAAAACAAAACTAAAGAATGCGAAATAATAACGAAAACAATATTAAAACATGTCATCACAGCTAACATAAATAGCAACAGAAGTCGCTTAGCAAATTCCAGTATCGGAAATTTGCAAACCCTACAGAAAACGCTCACAATAGACGACCTCTATGACGTGGCATAATCTAACGGAGACACCACCCAACCGAGAACCCGCTGAAATATAAACATATAAATATACAAATAACATATAGACATATAACATATAGAATGAGATGATACACAGAAGACTCAGCAGAAGTATAAGGGCACAGTTTACATACAAACAGACCACTTAACTTATAGGCTTCCAATCGTCGAACAGCAGAAAAAAAACGGATGTCAATCAACGTCCTAAAGAGCGAAGCTCCAACGATGATGGCACATCTGAACTGCTTCCACTGCTAACACGATGGTACTTGAGCTTCTGAAATACTGTATGTTGAGTTGTTTCGGCACTTGACCTTCTAATCCAAAAGTAAGTTGATGGAAATCGGTACTTGGCCTTCTTCAGAAAACAACCCGTTTCAACCGGCACTTGACCTTCACAAAAAACGACAGCACTGGAACCTTGACAGCAGCAACTTGCTTGACTTGCGTAAAAGATAACAGCAGTCCGAGTTATCCGGCAACATGTAACAACGCCGGGTACTGTCAAATTCTTGTTTCCGTCAAAAAATTGAAATTTTGACTTTTACCGGGCAACGCCGAGTACTTTGAAAATGGTGAAGATGTTGACTGTATTGAAGAATGTTAATTTCTTGATGGATGCTGATAAATTCTTGTTGAAAATGAAGTGGGTAAGGGACCCCGTGTTTGCTGGTACCAGATCAACCCAGCTTATGGCCACCAAATGATGCGTGATGCCATATGATGATGGATGGTATCCGCATGTCTGGTTTTGTGTAGTGTGCAGATGTGTTCAGTCAAACAATGTTCATACAAAAATAACAGGGCAATCCACATAGGACGTCAGTAAACTCACGACGTATAAAGTCAATGATTCTTGAAACAGCCGTTGACGTTTTTCTTCATTATTTATTGTGGACGCCACAGTGACAAAATGGTTACGCGAATATGTAGACACATCAAACAGTCATTATCACAGCAACATTCAATACAGCAATAGACGGTAGACAGCATTACAATGATGAGTCAGATGCATGTTATATTTCATAGTGCTGTAAATGTAGTCAGGTGGAAAACTCCATCCTTTTCTATAACAGCCAGGAGATAACCAGATGTATGAGATCAGTTCACTCTCCTTAGTCTGAATTCAGCAAGACAGACACGTCTGCCGAAGTATAAATAATGTCCTCAAAAATATCCTCTAGATAACAAAGGTTTTTCAAACCTAGTTCAGGTAACCAAGTAGCAAGTAATAGTCCTTGGGACCTGCATCAACCGATGCAGCACAATACAGCGACATGTGAGCTAGGAAAAAACATCTCGTGACGACGACTTTCGAAGACAGGCTATGAACCAGAAATCGTTCACGACCAAAAATCGATAGAGTTAATGAAAAAGTCAATTTACCTTGCTTTCATGAAATACACAGAAATATCACGCCTCCCGGCATGTGGGAAACACTAGAGGTATTATCTCGAATAAACGAAATATCCATTAAGAGGACTACACATCCCTGACAGAACAAAAAATAGCGGAGATCCCCTCTTCAACGAGGCATCTCTTTCGCCATTCCAAATCGCTCACTCCACTAGTGGTGGGCGGAAACCGATCGACCAAAAGCAAGACAAGTCATGCACAGTCCAGCGCAAAAAATGACCACAGCTCAAAAACTCAACTGCATTCGATACCAACGCGAGAAGACAAATGCTTACCGAGAAAAGTGACTATAAATTTCAAGCAGTTGTTGCCCTTGCGTTATAAAATAGATATTGTAAAAAACGATGTTGCGAGAATTTATCACGCAACACTAACAGAATTTCTACTATAGCTAGTAAATCTTAAATCTCTGGCGACCGAATGATAACATAGCTTTCTACGTGGTCTGTATATATCTAGCTGAAATGCAAGATTGGTGGGACATGAGAAAATTGACACCTTTTTAGATCTCAGGAGACTTTTAGGGATCTGACCGCCAGACTAAAGAGAGAAGCCGCCCCTGATCTGACGTATCTCCGCTCGCTGCTTTCGCGTCGGCTTTTCCGTTCGCTCCCACTACGATCGGTTTCGTGTTTAACACCGAGATGCGAAATACCGGCAGGAAACTTGCGTCGCTCGTTTCAGGGACCACTACTGCCTTTGATAGCGCCGATAGTCTTTCATGAGATCCCTCAGTCTGTTTGATCGTGTGCCGCTACTTTCTGTTTGATTCTGGCACCGCCCCCACTGGGCCAAGTTAATGAAAATACTGCATATGATTGCTCAAGAGATGTCCGTGGGCGTGATTTAATCTCTCCTTAAATCAATGCGATGACCAGAATGAACGGTAGATAAACTGTCCACATATTAATCAGCAAACGTGTTGACCATCTGTGTGGAACGGTTGCATAGCTAATGAGTCCAGGTGAAAAAAAATCCCGTTTGACGAAAAGTTACAATATTCGGAGGCACTGATGCTATCCAACACCCGTGTGTTGCCGGGGCCCGAAAGGGGAGCAAAGAATAGTAACACTGCACCCTACCACGCATGTCGTAAAAAGCGACTAAGGAGGGTTGGCCATGGGGCTGTTTACCCCATCCCGTAAAAACTTCGCACAGTGGGCTGATCACCTGCTTGCCAACCAATCTGATTACGGAAACAACGATAGATTGTTTGGTCTGTTTCTGTTCCACAAAGACGCCACTAGGCGTGGTGGAAACAGCGATAGATTGATCAATTTGTTGTTGCCCTAAGACGCCACTAGGCGTACTGGCCACATACTGCTTTGCCGGTTGGTGGCTAAGGATGGAAGAAGAAAGAAGAAGAAGATGCTATCCAAAGGGGTCGTTACAAAGGGTCGTACTATATCATCCAACACTTCAGGGTCATTCAGGGTCAGCTGAGTTCGTCTGTCACAATATATATATATATATATATATTGCGGGGGTGGGGGAGGGTCCTTATGAGTTTTTATTTTTTTCGGAGTAATAAATATATGTTTTACAGCGGTCAGAATTACTTTATGTCATCTGCCACTTTAATGTTGACTTTTCTTCTTTCTGTAATATTTCTTATATCTCGTAAAGCCCTGGTCATCCACTGCACCTGACTTCATCTCCAGTCGTCTTGACTTGTCTTGCCACTGGATTCAGATGGACCCAGGCGAGAGAGTGAGGTCGACGAATTGCGCAACTCTTCCTCACTTTAATCCAAATCACTGCGCAAGTCACTCTTTCATCCATTCGTCCATCCACTCACAACAAGTCCTGTGGCGATGGGCGAGCGGCGAAGCGGCAGGCGTGGGTACGCTGGCAGTCGTAGTCGCTGACCTACACACAGGCGGCTCAGGCCATATGGTCGTCTTCCACTGATCGGAGCAGCAGTGGGATTGGGCAGCTCCCTGAGTGTCTGAGCAGCCCTCTTTAGGAAAGCACTGCTCACCTCCATGGCATGAGGAAGGGGCTAGAAAAGGTGCCCTAAACATTGCCTGCTCCACCATTACCTAACCAGGTTACCGCGGTTGGTGGGTACCCTACTTCGGCGGGCGACACATAAGAAAAAGAAAGGACAGATCTTTTCCCCTCATTCTAGGCGCATGGAATGTGCGCACTCTCCTTGACAAAGACTTTAACGCAAACAGACCTGAGAGGCGAACTGCCCTGATTGGGAGAGAACTGGCCAGATACAACATTGACATAGCAACACTGAGTGAAACTCGACTTGCAGGCGAGGGCCAGCTTTGCGAAAAGGGTGCAGGTTATACATTCTATTGGAGCGGAAGAGGAACTGAAGAAAGACGAGAAGCAGGGTGTTGCGTGATAAATTCTCGCAACATCGTTTTATTTCAGTGTCTGTTTTATAACGCAAGGGCAACAACTGCTTGAAATTTATAGTCACTTTTCTCGGTAAGCATTTGTCTTCTCGCGTTGGTATCGAATGCAGTTAACTTTTGAGCTGTGGTCATTTTTGCGCTGGACTGCGCATGACTTGTCTTGTTGTTTGGTCGATCGGTTTCCGCCCACCACTAGTGGGGGTGAGCGATTTGGAATGGCGAAAGAGATGCCTCGTTGAAGAGGGGATCTCCGCTTTCTTTTGTTCTGTCAGGGATGTGTAGTCCTCTTATGGATATTTCGTTTAGTCGAGATAATACCTCTAGTGTTTTCCCACATGTCGGGAGGCGTGATATTTCTGTGTATTTCATGAAAGCAAGGTAAATTGACTTTTTCATTAACTCTATCGATTTTGGGTCGTGAACGATTTCTGGCTCATAGCCTGTCTTCGAAAGTCGTCGTCACGAGATGTTTTCCTAGCTCACATGTCGCTGTATTGTGCTGCATCGGTTGATGCAGGTCCCAAGGACTATTACTTGCTACTTGGTTACCTGAACTAGGTTTGAAAAACCTTTATTATCTAGAGGATATTTTTTGAGGACATTATTTATACTTCGGCAGACGTGTCTGTCTTGCTGAAGTCAAACTAAGGAGAGTGAACTGATCTCATACATCTGGTTATCTCCTGGCTGTTATAGAAAAGGATGGAGTTTTCCACCTGACTACATTTACAGCACTATGAAATATAACATGCATCTGACTCATCATTGTAATGCTGTCTACCGTTTATTGCTGTATTGAATGTTGCTGTGATAATGACTGTTTGATGTGCCTACACATTTGCGTAACCATTTTGTCACTGTGGCGTCCACAATAAATAATGAAGAAAAACGTCAACGGCTGTTTCAAGACTCATTGACTTTATACGTCGTGAGTTTACTGACGTCCTATGTGGATTGCCCTGTTATTGTTGCATGAACATTGTTTTGACTGAACACATCTACACACTACACAAAACCAGACATGCGGATGCCATCCATCATCATATGGCATCACGCATCATTTGGTGGCCATAAGCTGGTTTGATTCTGGTACTAGCAAACACGGGGTCCCTTACCCACTTCATTTTCAACAAGAATTCATCAGCATCCTTCAAGAAATTAACATTCTTCAATACAGTCAACATCTTCAAAATTTTCAAAGTACTCGGCGTTGCCCGGTAAAAGTCAAAATTTCAATTTTTTGACGGAAACAAGAATTTGACAGTACCCGGCGTTGTTACATGTTGCCGGATAACTCGGACTGCTGTTATCTTTTACGCAAGTCAAGCAAGTTGCTGCTGTCAAGGTTCCAGTGCTGTCGTTTTTTGAGAAGGTCAAGTGCCGGTTGAAGCGGGTTGTTTTCTGAAGAAGGCCAAGTACCGATTTCCATCAACTTACTTTTGGATTAGAAGGTCAAGTGCCGAAACAACTCAACACACAGTATGTCAGAAGCTCTTGTACCATCGTGTTAGCAGTGGAAGCAGTTCAGATGTGCCATCATCGTTGGAGCTTCGCTCTTTAGGACGTTGATTGACATCCGTTTTTCTGCTGTTCTACGATTGGAAGCCTATAAGTTAAGTGGCCTGTTTGTATGTAAACTGTGCCCTTATACTTCTGCTGAGTCTTCTGTGTATCATCTCATTCTATATGTTATATGTCTATATGTTATTTGTATATTTATATGTTTATATTTCAGCGGGTTCTCGGTTGGGTGGTGTCTCCGTTAGATTATGCCACGTCATAGAGGTCGTCTATTGTGAGCGTTTCTGTAGGGTTTGCAAATTTCCGATACTGGAATTTGCTAAGCGACTTCTGTTGCTATTTATGTTAGCTGTGATGACATGTTTTAATATTGTTTTCGTTATTATTTCACATTCTTTAGTTTTGTTGTGATTTGTTTGTATTTGTTAGCCTACTCTTGTCTATAATTTAGTTTCATACAACATTTTTGTTTATACACTGTGGTGTCATGTATTTTGTTTAATTCTATCGCAGATATCGTCACATTTTTTGTGATATTTCATTAATTTCTGCTTTATTTTTAGTTGATTTCTGCGAAAGTTTTTGTATTGTTGCTGATCTTTGTTATTGTTTACATTGTTATTGTTTACATTGTTTGTATTGTTTACATTTTCAATGTTTACATTCTGCATGTGTTTACATAGTCATTGTTTACAGTTATAGTAATTAGTTAATGGGCTATGCTAATGCACTGTTACTACTATACTGATGATAAATGAATGATGAATAGTGTCGTGCACTATTGAATGAGAAGTGCACTTATGATCAAGATTTGAGTGCTGATATTTCATATACAAGTTCTTTGATTGGAGACTTGTTTCCCACAGAGACTGGGATAATATAATGTGATGTGAATATACAAGTGCTTAATTAAGACTTGTTACACTTAGGTTTGAAATAAATTAGTTAATTATTTCAGGTTTTGGACTCATATGTTAGACAACATGTCTACATTTGAGCACTTTATTGAGCAGGGTAAATTGCTTGGGAAGACTGGTGATAAGTTAGAAGAATTTGCAACTGCTCGATATGATAAAGCAATGGAAGCTGAACAAAAGAAACTGCATATGGAAGCTGAACAAAAGAAACTGCAGATGCAGGTGGATGAAAAGAGATTCCAAATGGAAATGGAAAAACAAAAAAGGGAATCAGAAGCTGAGGAAAGAAAGCTACAGCTAGAGGCTGAGAATAAAAGACTTGAAAAAGACTTGAAAAAGCTGAGCTGAAAATAAAAGACTTGAAAAAGAAGCTG
The DNA here is from genome assembly GCA_024509875.1 of Oreohelix idahoensis. Taxonomy (NCBI): domain Eukaryota; kingdom Metazoa; phylum Mollusca; class Gastropoda; order Stylommatophora; family Oreohelicidae; genus Oreohelix; species Oreohelix idahoensis. The sequence goes on from JAMPIV010013077.1 coordinate 38,607, forward strand.
AAAATGAAAGACTTCAAATGCAGGCTCAAGCTGAAGAAAGGAAGTTACAAAGAGAGTCTGATGAGAGGAAAGCAAAAATGGAACATGAAGAAAAACTCTTAGCTTTAGAGTTGGAGAAATTGAAATTGACGAGCATGAGTAATGGTAATGATTCAAACAAGGGTTCATCTTCTGGGAAAGCTAATAATGATACTTTTAAGATTAAGTTACCAACATTTAGTCCTTCCAGTGATGACATAATGTTCTATCTGGACAGATTTGAACAAGCATGTACAGCTCATAACATAGACAAAGCAAAATATGTTTATCAGTTATCAGGGATACTGACAGGTAAAGCTCTAAGTGTATTAAATATGGTGGATGAACCTGACAAGAACAATTATGAGGTTGTCAGGGCCGCTTTGTTAAAGAAATATCAGCTTAACGAAGACGGCTATCGTCTACAATTTAAAAACATGTTACCTGAAAATGGAGTTGAATTCTCCGAGTTTATTGCAAGAATACGCATTACTTTCTCACGATGGGTTGAACTATCTAAGACGGAAAAAACTTATGAAGGACTTATGGACTTAATACTTAGAGACAAAGTCATGTCGTCTGTCAATGAGTCTTTCCTTGCTTTCCTTCATGAACGTAAACCTAAAACAATAAAAGAAATGGAAGATTTCTGTTGCCAATACGTAACTGCGCACCCACACATAACCATGGGTAACTCTAAGGTGAAAGAAGGTTTACCAGTTGCTTCGGCAGCTCCGTATGGTCAAAACTTTGCTCGTAGATCCCAACAAAATTTTGATAGAAAGGGCAGCGGTAATTTCTGTCAAAATCATGGAAACCAATTTCATGGTGATTCTTCTTCGAAGAATTGGAGACAACCTGATAGTGGTCGTTACTATCACCCTAATAATTATAAGCATTTCAAAAGAGGATATGGTAATAGAGGTTATTCCTGCCGAAGACCTCAGAACCAAACAAATAGATGTTCGCATCAATGTGAACATGATAGTAATCGTGGAAACTGGAATTCGAACCAGTATAACAATTACAATAGAGACAATAATAACTGCAGAGATAATAATAACTCTGATAACTTCAGAGGTAATAATAGTCGGGGTAGATCTCAACACAAAAAAAAGAGATATCAGCAGGCTAATGCTGTACAACAGGAAACTGAGGCAGCCTGTAATCATGTGGTTGATAGTAAAAACTTTGACGCTGTCACTAGTTCTGCTTTTGACTTTGAGAGAGCAAACAAATGCCCCCAATGCAGTACTTTATTCGAACCGGGTACCATAACTACTTTGAGTTGTGGTCACCCACTTCCCGCTCTTCCTGCTGCTGTTGCGCATGACGGGAGGGGTTCTTTAATTCTACATAAGGGTCTTGTTAATGATACTCCGGTCTCACTACTTTTCGATTCCGGATGCACCACTATTGGTGTTAGACAATCGCTTGTAGATCCATCTTGTGCTACAGGAAGGGTTATTAAATGTGTCACATTTGGCGGCACTCTAGAAAAATATCCTACTGCTGTAATTCGCATTGCCACTCCTTTCTTTACTGGAGATGTGCATGCTTGTCTCTTACCTAATCCTATTGCGGACCTTATTATTGGTCGTATTCACGGAGTTAGGGAGTGTACCCCACAGCAGATTGCTGCTTGGGAAGATAATAACATGCAAGCTACAAATGCAGTAGTTACAAGAGCACAAGCTCTACAAACACCCGAAACTTCACTGAATAGTGATAATGAAGTTGATAGCCAAGATAGTCACTTAGTAATTACTCGTGACTCTTTCATAAAATTGCAAGAAGAAGATCCTTCTTTAAAAAAATTCTTCGTTCTTGCGAAGAAAGGTGATCCGAATCAGGATACAAATAGAAAATCTTGGATTGCAATGAGAAACGGCGTACTTGTACGTATGGTACAAGATTCGACTACGTCGGCACATTCGCAAATTCTTGTTCCCAAGAGCATGAGAGTCCAAATATTGCAACATGCTCATGACTCGCAATGTGCTGGACATATGGGTTTTGCCCGTACGAAGTCGAGAGTCCTTGCGGCTTTCTTTTGGCCTTTTGTCAATAAGGACATTCGTATTTACTGCCGATCATGCAAGGTATGTCAGGAGGTCAAATCTAGAGGACCACGACATGCTGCGCCTATCCAGCTGCTGACATTCCTATTCGGCCGTTTCAGAAAATGGCCATAGATATTATTGGCCCTTTTAAGGTCAAGTCGGCCAGAGGACATCAGTTTATCCTTACATGTGTCGATATGTGCACACGTTGGCCAGAGGCTATTCCTCTTAAGAGCATATCTACTACAGATATCGCAGATGCTCTTTGGTTGATATTTTCTCGCTTGGGGTTCCCCAGAGAAATATTGTCAGACCATGGCACTCAACTCATATCTGACACTATGTCACAGGTGATGTCTACCTTACATATTGAACGATCTCTCAGTAGTATCTACCATCCTATGTCTAATGGGTTAGTTGAGCGTCTGAATAGAACGCTCAAGACTTTGCTTGGTAAGATAACTGAAGATCATCCTCAAGATTGGGACAGGGTTTTGCCCGCGGCTCTCTTTGCCTATAGAGAAGTCCCTAATGAACACACAGGATTTTCTCCCTTCGAACTTGTCTTTGGCGCGCGTCCACGCGGCCCTATGTCTTTATTACACGATCTCATCACTGCCGATGATATTAGCGATGAAACTCAATCCTCATATGAGTATGTCATTGCTCTTAGACAAAAGATCATTGAGGCATGTAAGCTAGCAACTGCTTCATCAGAAATTGCTAAAGAGAAGGCAAGGCAGTTTGCTAACAAGAATAGATGTCTACGACAACTTTGTCCAGGTGACAAAGCATTCGTCCTACTCCCCAGTAGGGAAAATAGACTTCTTATTGCATGGAAAGGTCCGTATGCAATAGTCTCTCGGATTTCCGATGTTGACTATGTGGTCGATATTGATGGAAAGCATAAAACTTTCCACATAAACATGCTTTCGGAATTTCACGAACGTCCGGACTATTTGCTGCCTATTTTCCAGGCAACGGATGATGCTCCTGCACCTCACGGTCATTATTCATCCCTGTCTGTCATTCAGGATGAGGAAGCTACCTTCTCTGATGTCAATCTTCCCCTTCCAGTGGTTCCATTACATTCCACGGAATCTTGGAAAAACGTTTCTGTTTCTCCTAATCTTTCTGGTGACGAACATCGACAAGTCTCGTCGATGTTACAAACATTTCAGGATGTTCTCACTGACATTCCTGGACACACAGATGTCATAGAACATGACATAATTCTTACCGACAATAATCCAATTAGGGTTAGGCCGTATCCTATTCCTATACACTTTCAGTCGCAAGTGGAAAAGGAATTGGATGAAATGATTCAATTAAATATAATTGAACCATCGACTTCACCATATTCTTCTTCCATGGTTATTGTCCGGAAGAAGGATAAGAACATACGAATTTGCGTTGATTATCGCAAATTGAATCAGGTCACAAAGTTCGACGCTGAACCGATGCCTTTGTTAGAAGATCTACTGATTAGACTTTCTAATTCTAGATTCTTCACTAAACTTGACTTGTCTAAAGGTTATTGGCAAGTGCCTTTAGCAGAGCATGCCAAACCTCTTACTGCTTTTTCTACACCTAGGGGTCTATTTCAATGGAATGTTATGCCTTTTGGTCTCATGAACGCCCCTGCCACTTTCGTTCGCATGATGCGTCGAATTCTGTCACATCGTTCGGATGTCATCGCATACTTAGATGACATCTGTCTCTTCAGTGATACCTGGGAAGATCACTATTTAGGGTTATATGACTTACTGTCCACTCTACGTGAGAATAATTTGACAGCAAAACCTTCTAAATAGAGGTGGGCAAATAGAGACACTTAGCTGTGTCGAGACATTTGAAACAGTGGGTTAAACTGTGTCGACGCACTGTTTCGAAACAACGGCACAGCGGCTCTTTTGCCCGTATCGGGGAGAAAGAAGTCTCTTATAGACAGTACCGGGGCGGGTATACATGAACTGTGTGAGACAATTTCCTCTGTTTTTACTGTCGTGTGTGAAAATCTATGGTATTTCGTGTGACCACAATTCAATATTTTTACACAAGTCTTCATTATGATGTAATAAAACGTAGATATGATGATAGCTGCAGTATATGGGAAAATAATAAAAAACAACAATAATAATAACAGTAATAATAACACATGATATCAAACTAGAGTAAGCTAGTTTTGTTAGACAATGATTCAAATCCACACCGAGTACACATATCAGCAGAGCTAATAAAGTGTCCATTACATTTATACGAACACACGGACACTTTCAACTTTAACATAGCGCCTAAAACATTGACAACTGCAGCACTGACACAATTTCCAGTGTCTATAACTTCTCAGCAAAAATAATATCACTTGTAAAATCAAGTCATCATAACACATCCCTGAAAAATATGACATGTTTGATATTCCATACTAATGTTCCGAACGGTTTATTCGAGGCAGACACGAACTGAAACTGTGTCCATGTATCGATACTGTCGGACTGTCGGTGCTGTTTCGAAGCATTGTTTGATACATACACACAGTAGCCATCTCTACTCTGCAAAACAGCGATGCAGACAGGAACCGACTGTATCGACACGGCAAGCAGGCTGTGTATCGAATCGTTCGGGTACGATACTGTATCGAAGCATTGTTTCGAAACTTACACACAGTAGCCATCTCTACTTCTAAAGCTTTTGTTGGTTTTGGTGAAATCTCTTTCCTGGGTCATCGTGTTGGTCATGGTCTCTTGAAGACAGAAGACCACAATACTTCCAAAATACTGAACATCTCTGTTCCTAAAACGAAGAAACAAGTTAGGAGTCTCTTAGGTTTAATTCAATTTTATGGGAGATTTATTCCAAATTTATCTTCGATCATGGCACCCTCTCTCAACATTGTTGAAGAAAGGTTCGCCTAATCTGGTCCGTTGGTCTGAAGAATGCCAATCTTCACTAGACCAAATCAAGAATATATTTTCTTCTCCTCCCATCTTAAGATTACCTACTCTTGATAGGACTTTTGTTCTTCGGAGTGATGCTTCATCCACTGGGATTGGAGCAGCACTGATGCAAGAATATGCAAATACTCTGCATCCTGTTATGTACATTTCTAGAAAACTAAATGCGGCAGAGAGGAACTACTCGGTTTTAGACCGTGAGTTGTTAGCGATGGTTTGGTCAATTCTAAAGCTACAAAGATTCCTCCTGGGCGCACATTTCATTCTAGAGACTGATCAGAAAGCTCTTACAGCTATTCAGACTAAGAATTTGAAGAGTTCGAGATCCACTCGATATGCTATAGCTCTTCAACCTTTTCACTTCACGGTACGAGCTATCCGTGGTGCGGATAATGTGATGGCTGACATTTTGTCTAGATGCCCACATGACTCCAACTAATACTTCTGTCCTATATTTCTATATATTACAGAGTCATAACACACCTATATTTCTACAATAGATTAGCACATCTGTACTTACTTTATATGTACACACTATCGTGCTTTGTTGTCATCTTCTTCTGTTCGTTTTTTTTTTAAATGATAGAGGAGGACTGAGTAGTTAATATAAGGGCCGTTAGTTTACTAAACAGCCACAATTATTAATAATGTATTGTACCTGATGAAGCATATTAGTTATTAATTAGCATTATATTGCTTGTACTTTCTCAGAATGTCATTGTTGAGCTGAGGACTTACCTTACGAGTTCTAGATTGTGTACTTACCCTCGGAATACCAGAGCATATGTCCTGGATCGTCATGTAGTTTAACTTTACTATGTACTTATGTCATTACATGTCAAAGAATGTACTATTTAAATTTTCCTATCAGATTTGTACATCCATTTTTTAAAGACAATATTAGAGTATGCTGTTTAATGATGATTATAGTAACTTGCATACGTATATTGTGTTTACATGCTAACGTGATGTGTGTTGGTGACACCTCCCCGATGTGAATATTTTTTGAGACATATTTATTTTTCTGTTGAGGTATATCCTCACCAAACGGGCTGATCACCCGTTTGCCAGTCACTTCGATTACGGAAACAACAGCAGATGGATTGATTTGCCGTTGCCCTAAAGACGCCAATAGGCGTGATGGGAAACAATGGCGAAGAAAACCTATCTGCTGTTGCCCTAAGACGCCACTAGGCGTAATGGCCACTGACTGCTTTGACAGTCTGTGGCTAAGGACGGAAGAAGAAGATATCCTCACCAGACACTCTATAATTAGCCTATTGTTTGGCAATTTAATTAATTATCAGCGCATAATTCGTGCGTTTTGAGCCGCTTATCGCTTGCTCTTTGATATTGAAAAAAAAAATATGTTCCACATTTTTTTTTTATCGGGAGGAGGTGGTGATATGTTGCGTGATAAATTCTCGCAACATCGTTTTATTTCAGTGTCTGTTTTATAACGCAAGGGCAACAACTGCTTGAAATTTATAGTCACTTTTCTCGGTAAGCATTTGTCTTCTCGCGTTGGTATCGAATGCAGTTAACTTTTGAGCTGTGGTCATTTTTGCGCTGGACTGCGCATGACTTGTCTTGTTGTTTGGTCGATCGGTTTCCGCCCACCACTAGTGGGGGTGAGCGATTTGGAATGGCGAAAGAGATGCCTCGTTGAAGAGGGGATCTCCGCTTTCTTTTGTTCTGTCAGGGATGTGTAGTCCTCTTATGGATATTTCGTTTAGTCGAGATAATACCTCTAGTGTTTTCCCACATGTCGGGAGGCGTGATATTTCTGTGTATTTCATGAAAGCAAGGTAAATTGACTTTTTCATTAACTCTATCGATTTTTGGTCGTGAACGATTTCTGGCTCATAGCCTGTCTTCGAAAGTCGTCGTCACGAGATGTTTTCCTAGCTCACATGTCGCTGTATTGTGCTGCATCGGTTGATGCAGGTCCCAAGGACTATTACTTGCTACTTGGTTACCTGAACTAGGTTTGAAAAACCTTTATTATCTAGAGGATATTTTTTGAGGACATTATTTATACTTCGGCAGACGTGTCTGTCTTGCTGAAGTCAAACTAAGGAGAGTGAACTGATCTCATACATCTGGTTATCTCCTGGCTGTTATAGAAAAGGATGGAGTTTTCCACCTGACTACATTTACAGCACTATGAAATATAACATGCATCTGACTCATCATTGTAATGCTGTCTACCGTTTATTGCTGTATTGAATGTTGCTGTGATAATGACTGTTTGATGTGCCTACACATTTGCGTAACCATTTTGTCACTGTGGCGTCCACAATAAATAATGAAGAAAAACGTCAACGGCTGTTTCAAGACTCATTGACTTTATACGTCGTGAGTTTACTGACGTCCTATGTGGATTGCCCTGTTATTGTTGCATGAACATTGTTTTGACTGAACACATCTACACACTACACAAAACCAGACATGCGGATGCCATCCATCATCATATGGCATCACGCATCACAGGGGTTGGATTTGCAATCAAAACAACACTTGTCGGCAAGTTAGCGGGGCACCTAAAGGGAATAAATGACCGACTGATGACGGTCAAGATCCCCCTGCTTTATGGAAGAAATCATGCCACCATCATTAGCGCGTATGCACCAACTATGACAAACCAGGAAGACGTCAAGGATACGTTTTACGAAGAACTACATGCAGTCATTGCATCAGTTCCTAAAGCAGATAAGCTCATCATTCTTGGTGACTTTAATGCAAGAGTAGGCTCAGATAACATCTCATGGAATGGCACTATCGGAAAGTACGGCGTGGGTCGCTGTAACAGCAATGGACTTCTTCTCCTCCAGACTTGCGCAGAACATGACCTCCTTGTCACCAACACCATTTTTCGACTTCCTACCCGCAACAGGACCTCCTGGATGCACCCTCGCTCAAAGCACTGGCACTTAATTGACTATGTAATTGTTAGGAAGAAGGAGAGGCAAGATGTCCGGGTGACCAAGTCCATGTGTGGTGCCGAATGCTGGACTGATCATCGCCTCATTGTGTCTAAACTTAAAATTCGTATCCAACCAGCCAGGCGCCCTCAGGGGAAGAAAACTCAAAAAAAGGCTGGATGTCACCACACTAAAGAAGACAAAAATCAAACAGTCTTTTACTGACACCCTAGAAGACCGTCTCAAATCTATCTCGCTAGACGGCCAAAGTGTGGAAACAAATTGGACAGCCCTAAGTGAGCAGATCTACAACACTGCTACAGAGGTCCTGGGTCCTTCCATCAAGAAACAAAATGACTGGTTTGATGAAAACTCAGATGATATAAAGCAGATGTTTGCTGAGAAACACCATCTCCATAAAGCATATTTAAATGATCCAAATTCTACATCCAAGAAAGACTCTTTCAACAACATGCGTAGAATCGTCCAACATAAACTACGCCAGATGCGGGATTCATGGCTGAGTAATAAAGCAGATGAGCTCCAAGGCTTTGCTGACAGCCATGACTTGAAAAATTTTTAACTTGCACTCAAAGCAGTCTATGGTCCAACATCATCAGGATCATTTCCCCTCCTTAATGCAGACGGAAAAACACTAATTACAGACAAGGAAAAAGTGCTCCAACGCTGGGTTGAACATTTTAATAATATTCTGAACCAGCCATCATCTATTAACGACGAAGCCATCATGCGCCTGCCCCAAATTCCTATAAATGAAGCATTAGATGATATACCAACTCTAGAGGAAACTAAAAAAGCGATTCGTCAACTTTCTAGTGGAAAGGCCCCCCGGCTCTGATTCAATCCCTGTTGAGGTTTATAAAGATGGCGGTGCAGTTCTGATAGAGAAACTTCACATGATCTTCCAGCAAATGTGGCAGAGTGAAACCATCCCACACGATCTCAAAGATGCGTCAATTATACATCTATATAAACGTAAAGGTAATCGCCAAGACTGTAACAATCATCGAGGCATCTCTCTTTTATCAATCGCTGGGAAGATATTCGCCAGAATCCTTTTGAATCGCCTTATGGCTCATCTTGACAAAGGTCTTTTACCTGAAAGTCAGTGTGGATTCCGGAAAGAACGTGGAACCACCGATATGGTGTTCGCTCCAAGGCAGCTACAAGAAAAATGCCAAGAACAGCACTGTGACCTGTACACAGCTTTCATCGACTTGACAAAGGCATTCGACACGGTCAGTAGAGAGGGTCTATGGAAGATCATGGCAAAATACGGCTGCCCAAAGAAATTTATCACAATAGTGCAGCAACTGCATGATGGAATGCAGGCTAGAGTTCAGGAAAGCGGTGAGCTATCGGAGCCTTTTCCCGTCTCAAACGGAGTTAAACAAGGATGTGTACTTGCACCGACTCTGTTCAGTATCATGTTTTCTGCTATGCTGACTGATGCTTTCAGAGACGGGGACACAGGAATCGACATTAGATATCGCATTGATGGAAAATTGTTTAACCTTAGGAGGCTTCAAGCAAAAACCAAGGTCAAATCACACACCATCAGAGATCTTCTGTTTGCTGATGATTGTGCCCTCAGTGCTGGCTCAGAGGCTGATCTGCAGCATAGTGTGGATAGATTCTCCGAAGCCTGTGCCAACTTTGGGCTTACCATCAACACGGAGAAAACAGAAATCATGTACCAACCAGCTCCTGGCACAGTTTATACTGAGCCAATCATCAAGGTAAATGGTGAGAAACTGAATGTTGTGAACAGATTCACATACCTTGGTAGCACACTATCCCAGAACATTGTCATTGATGATGAGGTGAACACCAGGATCTCCAAAGCCAGACGCACATTTGGCAGACTATACACCAACGTTTGGCATCGAAGTGGCATTAGTCTAAGGACAAAGCTGAAGGTGTACAGAGCTGCGGTGCTTCCAGTGCTGCTATATGCATGTGAAACATGGACTGTATACAGGCGCCACGTAAAGAAGCTAAACCACTTCCATACAGTCTGTCTCAGGAAGGTAATGAACATCAAATGGCAAGACAAGATCCCGGATACCGCCGTTCTTGACAGAGCTGGTATTCCTAGCATTGATACTATTCTGATGCAGTCACAGATTCGCTGGGCAGGTCATGTAGTCCGCATGCCAGACCATCGACTGCCAAAGATACTCTTTTATGGTGAGATGCAAAAGGGTAAATCTCCCATGGTGGCCAAAAGAAGCGCTTCAAAGACACGTTAAAGACGTCATTGAAAACCTTTGACATAAACCCAGACACATGGGAAGCTGCTGCGCAAGACCGAACTGCTTGGCGCACATCTCTTCGTAAATGTGCAGCGGCATGCGAATCATCCAGAAGAGCAGCAGCGGAACAGCGGAGACAAGCTAGAAAAGACCGTGAAATAAAACCTTCACATGATACAAACATTCCCTGCCCACACTGTCCGAGATCTTTCCAGGCCCGCATCGGGCTCATCAGTCACCTTCGTACCCATAGACTAACCAAACATATTCCTAAATAATTGGATGAACAGAGTGGTCTTCATCACCCGTGATGGACGAACAACAACAAAGAATTGTGACATTTAAATTGTGAATGCGACCGTCTCATAATTAAGAGATTTAATATATGTCTTCTCTCTTGACTGGCATATAGCATTCTACTTTCACAGTTTGTGAAACTCTCTCTTTCTACGTTCAAGCATCTCACTCGTAATTCAATTGCCCTCGGTCCTATTCTTCAATCACCTCACGACAGGAAGACATGGAAAGAACTTGCGGCTGATGGCACAGGACAGGGGGATTTGGCTTGTCTTTCTTAAAGGCCTATTCTCCTTGGGGAGCTAAAGAGTAAAGCGTGATTGACAAACAAAACCAACTACATCTGTAAAACCCCAATAATTACACATCCGAAAAGTTTGAAATTAAAACAACAAATTAATTAGTGCTAAACGACGGACTGAAGGCTCCTGGCCCAGTGAGATCATTTTTGAATCATTTAACATGATCTGAGGCAAATCTACCATGGCTAGTGTTGTTTAAAGCTGACATAGGGAGACCAAACTAGTCTACACAAACACGAAGCTAAAATCTGCCACTAGGATAGATCAATGCTCAAGAATGATTTGTAAACATAATAGCAGTGATTGATTTATTGATCGACTCAACTTTGTTTTTCCTTCCTCCTCTTTGTTATGGAGCATAGGACCAGCAGTGCAGGAACCCTGCCTCCCATGCAGGAAGCCTGTACCAGTGCAACGATATGCTTTGGCAAAGGCAGTGTCTGTAACAATTTGTTTCATACGGTGTGGTTGCCAGCCCATGCACAGTTTCAAATTAAGCGTTTCTTACGATGTACCTGTTGGGAGCAGTGGCGCTACCATTTCTTTGTTTCAGCAGAGTCTTCCCGTGATTACACGGGGATGAAGCTTGTACTGAGTCTAGAAAACCCATTCATGATTTATAATAGATCATATTTTGTTCTAATAACGTAATACACACACATTTTTGGGGTGCAAAATTGGCTGTGCACCCTTTCATGATTTACTTTCACAGCAAGGCGATGGCGCCGTTTGGATGGTCATCGCTTCCGTTCCCTGTTAGCCTATCGCTTACATGTCTTTTATGTTGTCTGATGTCTTTCTTTTATATCCAATGAGTGTCTGTTTATTATCTACATTTATTTATTTTATGCACACAAACAAAGGCAATACTTCTTGTAGGAACGACCATATGAGAATATGTCACTGGTAATGCATATGGTATGACAGAGTGCCTGAAGAGATGAGCTATAGATGACGTTGCTGTAGTTGCTAATACCAATGGCTCTGTCGTTATGATTACACTGAAAGGAAACGCTGGAAATAGTAACGGCTGTCATGACGAAGGACCTATTATTAACTACGAATAGGAGGCAAAATTAATACAATCAATTAATTAATCTTATGCGTTCTCTCGAACCATAGGCTCAGCTCCACTTTGCGTGTGAGCTTAGCTACATTACTCATAATTTAATTATGCTCATTCGATTACAGAGATAAGAAATTTTTTTGCCAGCGCTTCTGTACTTTTCGTACATTAAAATTTTTCTCATTAAATTTTTTTTTTTTTTTTTCATTTTCTTATTTTACATGTTGCCCACATTTCCAATCTTATCTCCAAGTAGTTTTTTTTTTTTTAATAAAACGTTTTTAAGATTTACTTGCTTTTTTCTCCCTCTATGACAATCTGTGGCCCGTATGTTACCGGGGTCCAAAACGGGAGCAATGAAAAAGGTTATGGAGCTTTAGACACGGATTTAGCTGTCCCATCATGTAAAATGTTTAAGTTAAACAAACATTATCAACAACATGAACAAATCATCTAAAGCAAGCACTTTCAATTAATTCAACAGCCAGCCAAGGCTGAACACGTTCTAACTTTAAGGAGGCTTATTACGCTGTTCAGAAAAAGTCTGGACTGCTCACTCACTTTGTTACTTATAGGAAAACCTCCAGATCGGTCACCAGGAATGTTCCAACACTAAACGAACAAGAAAGAACTGCAAAAGTGGTAGCAGAAATATGCATCTATAAAACTGACATTCTGAGACAGTGCGAAACAAGATGGAAGGGAATAGAAAAGAAGAGAATGGACAAGAGAGAAATATTGCAATCCTCGAGATATAAAGAGGAAAACTTACTCCATAGTAAAGGCGTGGCAACGTAGCTCTAATGCTGTCACATAAAGCACATACAGTGGTTATAAAACTGGAAGCAATGGGACCCGAACTAAAGCTATCAACATTCAAAAGCTGCCAAAAGGAAAACAAACATGAACATCTATCGTGTTGAATCATAAATTGTGTCACTTTTCTCGCCTCTAGGACCGCCCCTCTCTAATCTTTGAATTTGTCGCCGCCTTTTACTTCTTCCTAGCGTCTGCGAATAAAATTTCTGGCTCCGGCAGTGTTAATCATAAATTAGACAGCCCGTACTACATCCTCCTTTATTTGTTTTTGTTTCGGTTACACAGAGGCGACAGTAAAATCTTTCATGCTAAAAGCGGCTATCTGTCGTGACACATTCTAAATCCACATATATAAATTAAAAGGTAAATGTAAAGCCTAACACATAAATCCAATAAAAGGAAAGAGAAATGGTAAAAGTACAGTGCTGTCACAATGGCGTACAAAAATCTCCCTTGTTTTATGCTTCGTCTGCATATTTTCACGCTTTCACGTTGATAGTAAAGCCTACTGCATCACTACATGCTTTCTACAATAAAACGTGTACTGCATTTCTAAGAAAACCTTGAGATAGGCACACCGCGTAATGACCTAAATTAATACTTCCATTAATTTCATTTTATACACGGCGTGATGAAAAGACAGATGAACTTAGGATAGAGAGAAGGGAGGGCTGAAAGCAGGAACGCATGCAACCCTAACACGCGTCTCGCGATATACAATTAATGCCACCCTCCCCAAGCGAAAGGCCAGAGGCAATACTTTTTTTCAAATAGACCGTGATAAAAAACACTACAACTACGAGAGTTAGGTTTAAAAACCTGTAAAACGCTTATTGGGAAACATGACATTCTACTGTTTTATGTCTGAAATCCTGACATTAGTATGACAGAATAGTCGAAAAGGCAGGACAGGTGGCGGTTCTAAACATAAAAAAATAAAAAATACACGACTATCCTAGAAAATGCATATTTTGAACGCAGCCACTTAGCTCCACTAAAACTTATATATTTGGGTTCCTTAGGACTTGCTGACAAAGAATATGTTAAGTGTTACGCAAATAGTCTAGGAATTAACAAATTATAGCCAAAAGAAAATAGTGCGGGTGTCAGACAACACCAAAAAATAATCGCGCAGTGGCATGTTTTGAAACCACCATTGTACGGGAAATGGGCCACCATGTAAAATCCTATTTGATTGGATAGAAGTAAATGTAAGGCTAAACACGATTAGTCGGGCTACAAATACTAATTTTTTGTTGTTAGGGAAACGTGAGTAGGGGTACTTTTTTTGAAAAGCTGTGTAAACATGGCCCGATTGGTTAGACCCGCCAATATAGGCAATTAGGAGCGTCAGGTCAGTGCCACACTTTAAAATAAACTTACTAAGAAACAGTGCGTTGAGAGCCAGATCATATTTTTCTAAATAAAAGTCTGGGACAGAGGCAGATCGGAATTTGTGCCATTATTCATCGCCAGTCAACGTATCTGTGTATTATTTCCATGAATTGTGGTAAGCTTGATATATTCGATATCTTTTTAATGAAAATTGAATGTAAATTGATAATTTATGTCTGTATATGTGTGTGGTTCAGTAGCGAACATGAGGCAAGGCCTATATAGTGCTCCAACCTGAACAGGAGGTGTCGGAGAAAAGTAAAACTGCATGGAATTGCCAAACAGTACACCGACACCTATCTTATTGACTAGAATGAACTAATGCTGGAATTGCAGAGGCGTAGTAACCATTTAGGAGGAGAATACTGGTGTAAATTGTTTCAGATGAAGATAGCAGTTGGCCTATCGCTCTGAACTCAGTGTTTGTTCTGTATTGTGTTCAGTGTAGAAATAGATTATAAATTAGATCTGAAGTAGGAGGTACAACCTTCTTGTTTCAGGGACTGTGGTCCTAGTTATTGAAGCAGCACCTGGTCTGGGTTTTGCTGAATCCAGAGGCTGACAGCATACTCCTGGGTCCAGATATCGACCAGTGAGGTGTCTCCAGAACACAGGAAGCAATCGAGCAGAGGAGTCTTTTCCTGCCGCCATCACGAAAGATAAGCTTCTGTGGCCAGAGTAGCTCAACATTATGTGCCCCCTCAAAAATTGACATTTTGTTAACCACAGAGGGACACTTAATTGGTTCAAATGACAGGAACTGTGAAAGTTTCCCAATACTATTTCCCCGATAATCAAACACTTGAAGTCATGATGAAAAACAACAACCAAGCTTGAACAAAACCAGTATTACCTCATATTACTACTGCACAAATTACACACATAGAATAATAATAATAAACTATGTCAATACAAAGTTCATATATATAAACTGTGTAAATAATACTTGTAATTACATTTGATTGTGATTCCTGGTTCACTGTGTAGTTGAATCAGGATATCCATTATTGACAAGAATTAATACATATATTTTTTAAACTTAAACACTTGACTCATTTAAGATAGTCTTATAGAGTGTTATATGTGTGTGAGTGTCACAGTGTTGTAAAGTGTTGTAGAATAAATTAAATTGTTTATCTGTCTGTTGTTGTTGTGACTTACACTTCATCATTTTCATAACCCTAGACATTTAACGTAGTCATCACAATATTCCAGAATAATTCTGACTGAGGCATAAATGTGGTAGCAAGTAAGGTCATCTGTAATACACCACACTTATTAGATACAGATACCTTCACAGCTGATCTCAGTCAGTACACTAAGTCCCCTATAAATATTTATAACATCCCACTTTACCACATATATTGGGGTCTCGCTCCCGGGATAGTGAACTTTCTCATATTATATATATATTGGGAATAATAAGAATTAAAAGGTATCCTTGGGTGGAATTAAATAAGGTTGAGCTCTCAGTGCCTGTGGTGTCCTTGGATAAGTAATTACAGATTGTATTGTTTAGTTAGACATTATATAAATTTACCTGTTAGAAAATGGCGGACCTGGCCAAATTTCGATCTGCTGCTGTGCAGACTGCTAAAGAGTTAGGAATGGACGGGCAAATTATGATTGCTTATGTCACTGCTGAATGTGACAAATATATTGAACGGGAAGAAAGAAGATTAGAAAAAGAGGCTGAAAGAAGGATTGAGGCTGAGGCTAAGAGGTTGCAGATTGAGGCTGAGGCTAAGGCATTGGAGGCAGATAGGGAGATTAAGAGGCTCCAATTGGAAGAGAAAAAGGCTGAAAGGGAAGCCGAGGAAAGAAGACAAGCTGCAGAGAGGGAAGCAGAAAAGGAGGAGAAAAGATTACAAAGGGAACATGAGTTACGACTAAGGGAGTTTGAGTTTCAAGGCCATGCTCCTGAAAATGGTGCCAGTCCCTTTACCTCCGATGCTACTGCTAGTCAGGGAGCCTAAACCTCAGCTATGAATTTTCATTTAGATCATTTTGTTGAGAAAGAAGATGATATTGAGAGCTATCTAAATAGATATGAACTATTAGCTACCACGTATGGGTTAGAAAGAGAAAGGTGGAGCTTAAAGTTATCTCAAGGGCTTCGTGGGGCAGCTTATGAAGTTTTTGCCAAAATGAGCAGAAGTGGTCAAGAAAATTATGACATGCTAAAGCAGGCTCTTTTGTTAAGATATGAAAAGAACGCAGAATTTTATAGGAAAAAATTTAGGAATGCTAAACTACTGTCAGGTGAAACCTATCACCAGTTCTCTGCACGGTTAGAGACATACTTGGAGAAATGGACTTCTCTGGGGAAAACCCAAGATCTTAAGGAAATGGTCCTTATAGAACAATTAAGAGAGTCCATGGCTCCAGACCTGAGAAAGTTTCTCATGGAACAAGGTGCAGAGAGACTGGGTGAGCTACTAAATGTTGCAGAAAGGTATCAAGCGGCTCAGGCAGAGGTATCAGGTAATAAAAAGAAACAGGTAGATAATTTTAAGGCACCACAGAACTTTAATAAATTTGATCCTAGAGATCAAAACAAAAGTAAGCACCAGTTTGATAGGCCACGGTATGACAATAAAAATAAAACCCCACAATTCGATGAAAGGAAATATGATGAAAGAAAATCTTTCAACCAAGGAAAGAGATGGTGTAAAAATTGTAAGATGAACAATCATGACACTGACCATTGTAGAAGGAAACCTCCTCATTGTGCTGCTATGACATCTGGAAAAAAGGGAAAAAAGGTCAAACCTGCGGAACTACAGGAACCATACCATCCCCCAATGTGTGAAGATGTCATCTGTAATGGTGTCACAATAAGATGTTTATATGATACAGGTTTAGATTATGATTCCGTTGTGAGTTCTCACCTGGTGCAGGCAGATCAATACACCACAGAAACAGTGGAGATTCAAACTGCAACCAAGGATGTAGCTACCATGACACTTCCCGTCGCCCGGATAAAGGTGAAAACGCGATATGTGGAAGGAATCATAAAAGCAGCAGTGATAAATGAACCAATCTACCCTCTGATATTGGGGTGTAGATATGTCTTCTTGGGGAATCCCAAGAGACCTGTGATATTGGCAACAGTGCAGACCAGATCACAGTCTAAAAAGGAGGAGGATAATCCAATAAATACTCATCCAGATGAGATGAGGAAGGCACAGGCGGAAGACAAAACACTCAAGCCGTGTTTCAAGAAGTTGCCCAAATCTCATACACCTCCAGGCAAGGGAGAATTTTATATGAAGAACAAACTGATTTATAGGAAGGCTGGATCTGAATCCAATGGTCACGGACAGCTGGTCCTTCCCACTTCATATAGGACTAAAGTGTTGGAACTAGGGCATGCGATTCCCTTCAGTGGTCATATGGGGATCAGCGCAAC
The DNA here is from genome assembly GCA_024509875.1 of Oreohelix idahoensis. Classification (NCBI taxonomy): domain Eukaryota; kingdom Metazoa; phylum Mollusca; class Gastropoda; order Stylommatophora; family Oreohelicidae; genus Oreohelix; species Oreohelix idahoensis. The sequence continues at coordinate 56,133 of JAMPIV010013077.1, forward strand.
AGGACAGCGAATAGCTTGTCACTATTTCTGGCCAGGAATAACTGAAGATATCAAACGATATGTAAAATCCTGTCCAGAGTGCCAACGAGTAGCACCTAAGCATTGGACTGCACCAGCAACTCTGGGGGAAATGCCCATAGTGGGAACACCCTTTGAGAGAGTTGCCAAGGATCTTGTGGGACCTCTTAATCGAACTAAGAGGAGGAACAGCTACATTCTGACTGGTGGACACTTGTTCTATGTGGGGAGAGGCGGTAGCCCTGTCATCGATTGATTCTAAGCATGTGGCAGAGGCATTACTCACAATTTTCACAAGGTTAGGCTTTCCCAATCAAATCTTGACTGATAATGGCTCTCAGTTCAAGGGGATCTAACAGAAGAAGTTTTCAGGATCTTCCAGGCCAAACACTTCCGTTGTAGTGTGTACCATCCCCAAGGGAACGACCAAGTGGAAAGATTTAATGGCACGTTGATGTCGATCCTGAGAAAGTTGGCACACGAAAAACCAGATACATGGGGCCAGTACCTTCATGCCGCCCTCTTTGCTTATCGGGAGGTACCCCATAGTTCAACCGGTATGGCCCCGGCAACATTATTATTTGGAAGGCCAATAAAAGGTCCACTTGAAGCGCTGTTAAGAACGTGGACTGATGAAAAGGCAGAGGAAGATATTACATCCTCATACCAATATGTGAATGAGCTGACCACTCGTTTAAAAACTGGCTGGAAACTTGCCAATGAAAATTTGAGACAAGCCAGGAAGAAACATGCTGCCTATTTTAACAGGAAAGCTAAAGACAGAGATTTGGCTGTGGGAGAGAAGGTACTGCTTCTTCTACCCGGGAGTCAGAATAAGTTACAAATTGGATGGCAAGGTCCATATACAGTTCTAGAGAAGGTGTCTAGAACAAATTATAAGATAGATAAGAAGGGGAAAGAAAAAATCTATCATGTGAATCTCCTGAAGAAATATTTGGAAAGAGAAAATCAGGAAGAGACACACTTGTTGACCTTGTCCATTGCAAGGGAGATGAAAAAGGAACCACTTTCATCATTTGAATATCCATTACACCCCTGTGAGACAGCGGCACAGGTGAAAATCAGTACACATTTAACGAAAAATCAGAAAGAGAGAGTGCAACAGGTTCTAGATAATCATACAGAGGTGTTAACGGACCGACCGGGGCATACAAACTTATTGGAATATGATATGAAACTGATAGACCCCACACCTGTCTGTAGGAAACCCTATTCGATTCCTTTTGCTAAGGAGAAAGCTTTGAAGGAAGAGATAGACTATTTGTTGAAGGAAGGAATTATTTCACACAGTGAATCTTCGTATAGTTCCAGTCTCCGTGTTGTAACTCTTTAAGGAAACCCTCTGGAGAACATAGACTCTGTATAGATTACAGGAGACTGAATGCTATTACAGAAGGACAGGTGGATCCATTGCCGGATACAAATCAGTTGTTTGCCAGGCTAAATAAAGCTAAATATTTCTCAAAAGTGGATCTGAGTAAAGGATACTATCAGATTCCAGTAAAGCCTGAGGTTAGACCATACCTAGCTTTTAGTACCTCAGAAGGACACTATGAGTTTAATAGATTGCCATTTGGATTGAAGAATGCGCCTAGTGTCTTCTCTAGAATGATGAGAAAATTATTGGACCCTCAGAATAATTCATGTATCACAAATTTCATGGATGATATCCTTATAGCAACAGAAACATTTGAGGAACACATGACTCTCTGAACATGCTGTTTGATCGACTTAGGGAGGCAAATTTAACAGCCCGACCAACCAAATGTTGCGTTGGATGTAAAGAATTAGAATTTTTGGGACACACAGTTTATCAGGGAAACATGACCCCTGACCCAAAGAATTTAGAGAAACTAAAGAAAGCCCCGAGACACAAACCAAGAAAGACGTGAGATCCTTTGTCTCATTATGTGGTTTCTACCAAAAGTATATCAAAAACTTTAATTCCATATGTGCACCGTTAACTGATTTGACACGTAAAGGAAATCCAAATCGAATTACATGGACACCACAATGTGAAATGGCTTACTACACGGCCCGAATTGAAGAAAAAGCTTAGCACAAGCAAACCTATTTTGAAATTGAAACTGAATTACTCTCACCTGACTTAAGTCCAAGAATTCATTGTGTAAATTGGACGGGTGCCAGTAATTATTTGGGTTAGGTGCGACTCTGCTACAGAAAATCAGATGCATTGGATGGGGAATTAAGCCCAGTGGCATATGCTAGAACAGCAAGAAAGTTGAATAAAGCTTAAAAACCAATTACCAATTACTCAACTAGCTGAAAAAAACAGAATGATAATTCTTGCAGTAATATGGGGCGATAAAGAAAAATTGCATTATTTATCTGTATGGGCGAAGGCATTTCAAGTTGCAAACGGATCACAAACCCTTGTCGTTTCTTAGCGCAGGCGAGGCTAGAACATGAAAAATTCTAGATTACTACCGTTGGTCATTACTTATGCAGCCATTATGAGTTTATAGCACATAGAGTATATATATCTGGAAAAACAAAAAATCTGGGAGCGAGCGGATTTTTTAAGCCGCCATCCGTGTGATCAGAATCACCGTAAGCCTCCAGAGAACTAATAATAATAATTTCTCTATGTGTATACTAATAGTAGAATTATAGACTGACATATAACTGAGATTCTGTTTTAAGAGGGAGAATTTTGTCGTGAAACATTCTAAATCCACATCATATACTAATTAAAAAAGGTCAAATGTAAAGCCTAACACATAAATCCTCAATAAAAGGAAAAGAGAAAAATGGTAAAAGTACAGTCTGCTGTCACAATGGCGTACAAAAAACAAAAAATCCCCCTTGTTTTCATGCTTCGTCTGCCATAATATTTTCACGCTTTCACGTTGATAGTAAAGCCTACTGTGCATCACTACAAGCATGCTTCTACAAGTAAAACGTGTGTACTTAACGTGACTCCATTTCTAGAGAAGCAACCTTTGAGATAGGCACACAACGCGTGCGTAATGCGAGACCTAAATTAATCACCTAATTCCATTAATAATTTCATTTTATACACGGCGTGATTTGAAAAGACAGATGACTTAGGATAGAGAGAAGAGGGAGGGCTGAAAGCCAGGAACGCATACAAACCCTAGAACACGCGTCCTCGCGGCATATACAATTAATGCCACCCTCCCCAAGCGAAAGGCCAGAAGCAAATACTTAGTTTTTTCAAATAGACCGTGGATAAAAAAAACCAAAACACTACAACTACGAGAGTTAGGTTTTAAAAACCTGTAAACAGGAAAACGCTTATTGGAGAAAACATGACATCTACTGTTTTCTCATGTCTGAAATCCCCTGACAACATTAGTATGACAGAAACAGTCGACAAAACGTGCAGGACAGCCCGTGGCGTTGTCTCTCTCCACCACACATAAAAAATATATAACAACCAAAATCCCCACAACACGTAGCTATCCTAGTCAAAATCATATTTTTTGTACAAACGCAGGCCACTTAGCCTCCCCACTAAAACTTATATATTTTGGGTTCCCTTAGGACATCACATGCTGACAAAGAAATTTATATGTTATAAGTGTTTAACGCAAATAGTCTAGGAATTAACAAATTATAGCCAAAAGAAAATAGTGAGGGTGTCAGACAACACCAAAAAATAATCGCACAGTGGCATGTTTTAAACCACCACCATAGTACCATGTACGGGAAATAAGGCCACCATGTTAAAATCCTATTTTGATTGGATAGAAAAACGTAAAATGTAGGCGGCTAAACACGATTAGTCGGCTAAACACTAATATACTCAATTTTTTGTTGTTAAGGACGTAAACGTGAGTTAGGGCCATTACTTTTTTTGAAAGGAACGGTGTGGTACAAGCCCATGTACAACCATGGGCCGCCGATTGATTGGTTAGACCCGCCAATATTACTCGGGCCACATTTAGGCATTTAAAGGCCTAGCGAATTCCCCCAACCTGGGGAGGTCCAAACAATCAGATGCCACACTTTATTATAAAATAAACTTACTAAGAAACAAGTGCGTTGCAGAGAGCCAGAAACATATCAATTCATTTTTTTTTTTTTTTTATTTCTCCATATTTTTTTTTTTTATTTTTTCCCCCCTTTCATAATTTTTCTAAAAAAAAAAAAAAAAAACAAAAAAAAAAAAAAAACAAACAACCAAATAAAGTAACGCTCTGGGGGACATCAGGGCCAGGGATCGCGGCCCCACCTTTGAGCTTAACGTAATTTTGTGAGGCCACTATATCCATGCGTCAAACGCCAGTCAAACGTATTCTGTTATTATACTTATATTTATCCCCCCTTCCATGACATTGTGGTAATGCGCTTGGATATACACCTCTATACTTCGATATCTTTTTTCATATGAAATTTGAACTGTTATTCGATTCATTAATTTATTCATTTCCCTCTATCTTACCTTCATAAGTTGAGTATCGCAGAGTTTGGTCAAAACGACGGATTTTTTTTTGTTTTCTCCTAAGATCCCCTCTACCAAATTTATTGCTTCTCAGCACCTTAACACTTTTTGGCTATTTTGGTTCGGAGAGAAATCAAGCTAAAAACTTTTATTTTCTATGAGAATTTTGTGCAAACACAAGTTTTATGCACTGCGAAAACTTTTTAAGTTTCTTATTGACTAGCATTTTGGATTAGGAACAAAGCACTAAGCAATTGCAGAGGCGGTTAAGCTAAATCCATTATTCGGGAGCTTTTTCAACTAGACTTCTACATTAGGTGTTACGTCAACCAACATTGTTTTCACAGCATTGAACAGATAGCAGTTAGGTAGAGCCTATCTTATTTATTGCGATTAATAAAAAACCTCAGTGAAATTTTCAGGTGTTCTATCTTGTCCTTTTGTCGTTGCAATAAAACTAGTGACAGAGACGCAATGAAGTAAATTGATCCAAAAAAATAGATAATTTTAAAGTACATCTAAGGAAATTATTTTTACGGTAATTATTTTCTTTAGATTAACATTTCAAACTTCTTGTTTCATGTGAATCATACTGTGGTGGGTCTAGTGGATTATGGACGTATGGGGCCAAAAAAGTCCGGGCAAACAGACACAGGGGCAAGGTCCCTGGATTTTGCTCCAAATAAATCCAGCCATCCGGTCACCAAAACACAGCAATCCTGAAACCTTGGGTGTCGCCCAGATAACAATCGACCAGTGAGGTGTCTCCAGAACACAGGAAGCCAATCGATTTGACTTGCAAGTGAGTCTTTCCTGGCCTGCCCGTAGCCATCACAATAGGAGAAAGATACAGCGTGTAAATCTGTGGGCAGCCATGAAGAAAGCAGTAGGCCCTAGCCTCAACATTATGTCTCCCAGTGAGATCATAAGATTCAAAAATTGACATAATTTGTAGGTTACCACACAGAGGGTAACACACTTAATTGGTTCAAACTGGATCCAGAACTTGTTGAAGCAGCACCTGGTCTGGGTTTTTTCCTGAATCAATACGCAATTTCCCGAAAATCAACCACTTGAATCCACAACAACCAGCTTGAAGGTGGTCCAGTATCTTACCTCCTCCAGCGCAAAAACATGCCGTCTCGACCGGTCCTTGATACAACAATCAACACCTCAGTGTTCCACCATTTGCTAGATATTTCTGAAACGGGGAAGCGTGGGAACACCGAGTACTTTTTTGGAAGGCGAGGGGGGGGGAGGTTCACTATTGTCCTAACTCAGCACCAAAATCTAGTACACACTCATACAGAATAGATGTCGTTCAATCACTGACTTCGAATCCTGACCCACCCTATTGCAAACAAAGTACCTCATCATATATTTGCCTTGTCAAACTGTGTACAACAAATAAATACTTGCGAAATTACAAATTTTTATTATGTGAAATTTATCGTTTTAGAAAACTAATGCTTTCGAGTATTTTCACACAAAATTATCATTTGTGTTGTAGTTTTTTATAATGCATAAAAATTTTGAGATAAAATTTAATACCTCCATTACATATTGTTATAAGATGCCATACATAGAATTAATACATATAAACTAGTCATTGGCCACACAGTAGCATCAACTATAATCACACTTCACATACTACTTCATTTTAAAGAACACTTTGGTTGTTAAACCCAGGTTAACTGTGGTTTACATCAGAATCCATGTGGTATGACAATGAATCAGCCAGTCTGCGTAGTGTTTAGACTTTATAAGTCACTTACACAATTATCCCCTAAATTAAACAACTTAGAATTGTTTATCTGTGAGTTCACAGCTTGTCAAAACCCGTTTTGTGAATAACTTACAACTTCATTCATCTGTCTTTCATACACCTGTGACCCAAAATCCTCACATCGACTTTTAAACGTACCCAAGACTCATAACGTCATTCATCCAATATTCCCGAGAACAAATACTGACTGAGGCATCACAATGTGTAGCCAAGCTAAGGTCATCTGTAATACACCACACTTATTAGATACAGATACCTTCACATTCTGATCTCAAGTCAGTACACTAAAATCCCCTAAAAATATTTTACTTAAACATCCTCACTATTTACCGACACCTAATCAGTCCTAAATGTTAATCTAGTTGAGCGTTCAGTCAAGGCGAAAAGTCGTGACCTCAAGTAAGTCATAATCACCTTTTCTTAGTCTAATTTGAAGTCCTCTCCGTATCCCTCGGCTCGGCCCTCATTGATACCTGTTGAACAGCAATGACTGGAGGACACCTTACATCGACCGCTTACTTCCCTCACGGTCCCCCAGCAAATCTAGTATTAACCTTCTTATCTCACAAATCTTCAGAAATCAAACATTCTGCAGCGACAGGGGGGATGGCAATCATTCCGGTTCCCCTAAGGTCTTTCTGTCTCCTGTCCATTAAACATCTCAGTCGTTCACATCACGTTCGTCGACAACGGCATTGCTTGCTGAATACCACATCAGTTCCAGACTTATCCTACGGTAGACCCTTGGCTTTATACATAATCCTGAACCCTGGACTACAACGTCTAACCATGTCTAATTCGTTGCTTTGAAGTCAAAACAATTCAAAGCGGGTGAACTCCCCCTCAGAAAGTCGACCAAAAGGATCTTTCTACCTGATCAAGTTGAATTATGGAAACTGCCAATCACCCACCCCTGAGAAACACATTTCCCCACTTTTAGAAATTACAATCTATTTTTTTCTTGTCTTAATATTTCTTGGGGGAAAAAAGCACAATTAGTTATAAAACCTACTGCGACTAAGTCGCTTTAATATTATAACGATAACCCTATCAAGTACCTTTAATTACTCCCTTTCTTTCCCCCATAGAAACCAACACATCTAATTACCCTCCTTATAACGCTAGTTTGACGATATAAATCCCCCCAGGCTTTACATAGCCACGTGAAACCCAACTGAACCACCCGTGGTCCGACATCTTCCCACTAAGTCAAATTCTACATCCAGATGATGTGCCAATGAGGGGGACCTTCCTAGCTTTATCTTCCCTTCTCCCAGCGCTCAAACTACCAATTTTCACACCTACGACGGTGTCGAGGACGAGCGCGGGCCACGGGGCAATAGCTTCATGAGTTTTCCCCTACAACTTTTTCTCCCTGTACTCTCGTCGACGTCCGTTTTCGCCCCAGCCTGCGAGCCAGAACTATCAATGACATCTGATAACGTAGGCACTTTGAGTATAAATCTGCCTCAGTCAGCATTCGATGCTTGTTGTTCCGAACCCACAACTTCACCTGCATAGTGGAATATGTGCCAATAAGCTTGAAACCTTGTGCATTATTAGAAATTATGAAATATTTCGATTACATTTTCATCTGAAAGCCCACCTTTACAACGTGTAGGACATACCTCTTATAACTCACCCCCCCCCCCCCACCCTTCGGACAACTGTTAAGCTCAGATTCTCTAGCCCGCAATAGTGTTTAATACTATCACAACGTCCCGGAACTAAAAGTCAACATCTCGTTCAGCGGGCGCTAATGTTATAGCTACTTATTTTTTTTTTGATCACAGTGCGTGGAGCAGAACGAGAAGCCAGAGTCTTAGGGAGAGCCACCTCAATCGCACTAGTTTCAAGCATCGTTTTTTGTTTCTCAGCGGGTGACGTTCGTTTGTATTTACGTTTTGAAAAAAACCTAGAAGTTGATGATAATGACTTTTAATAACGTCTCTAGAGTCAGTAGAAGAGCGCTTGAACTCCGCTTCTCTAGCATAGTATTTTTCACAAAGATGTAATTGATTTCCTACTGTTAGTTGGGCTTGAGGAAACCAGGTGATAAACTCCCCCCGAGAGCCCCGGATCAACGTGCCTTTAGTCAGATCCTACAGTTCCGCTAGCTGGTTCTGGCTTGCCTAATCGCTTACCTCGGCAATTGGAGCTACAATCGATAGAGGGGAGGAGACAATGGAGCCATTCACGTGTCTTGGTTAGGGTAGTTCGTCTTGTATGACGCTATTTTCATTTTTGAGATGATTTTAGCGACTGATAAAGGATCTAACTTTGGTCGATTCTAATACATTCCAGAGTTCCACTTATCTCACGTGTCTCACTTAGCAAACGCCTTTCAATATTGCTCTAGCGGGTTTCATCCGGCTGTCCCTACCTTCTTTAAGACGACTTCTAGACCCTCGCTTGTTTGGGTCCACACTATCATCAAATGCATCTAGTTTTTTGTCATCCCCTATTCTCCCACGGGTTTCATCGGTGTCATATCAATTAAGACAGCACCTATCCGATCTAATTAAGATCAGTGGCAGTTTTGCGCCTTCGGGGATTTTTTTCAAAACTACCAAGGCGGCGTCTTTAATCCTACCTCCAGCAACGATCCATAGGCGTCGGATGCGAACCACCGAGAATCGACTGTAAACACGCAATATTCCTGTGAATTGATGTGCAAACTTATCAGCTGAGGCACCATACTGCACGGAAGGAAGATATTTCCTATTCACTGGATTTTCTAGTTTACTCTACACCTGGATACGTTAGAGAGGAACTGAAATCATAGTTTGTGACTCAACAATAGAGGCATATCAGCCCCTGGAGTATTAAGTGTCAGATTACTTGGCCCAATCCGTAATTAAGACAATCAGATTACTTCCTAGTCAAACATGACTCTACATTCACAGTTGTGAAACTATTCTGTCTACTATCACACATCTCACAGTTTAATTGCATCAGTTATATTCTTAAACCCCATCACGACAACATCATACGGTACATGCATCAACTAATGTCAAAGGAGAATCTGTGACAGAACAATTTACAATATACTTCACAATATCGTAGATTTAAAATAAAAATTAAATTTAAAAGTAAGCGGCTTTGAAAAGATCACGAGTAACATATTGGACTTACAACAACGGGGGAAAATGTATGAATACTTATAAACTGCTGTGCTTCAGATCAACGTGTTTTAGGAACATGCGTGTCTCAACATTAAAAAAAAAAAAAAAAATTACATAAAGCAACGTGAATATCACCAGACCATAGAACTGACTCAGACTGATTGTGTATGCATAAGTAAGGACGTTTAGATCATCGCGGCGTTCATTTATACGGAGAAACAGGTGTGGCATTAGATCACCATCTTCCATTAACGACAACAAAGAGAAAACTCAGATGATGTACAACAACACACATCAATAGACAACAGGATCTACACCAGTGGTCGGCAACCTAGGATGTGTGGGGATCTACTTTAGGACCTTTGAGCTCGCAAAAGATCTACCGTGATAAATCATGCCTATTTTCAGGTTTCAGAGTATTTATAATATGGGATACCTGCAGTCTTATTTTAACTTTTAGCTCTGCCTGGAGATCTGCTTCTTGTAATTCCATCGACAGAGGAGTTGAAAATTTGAACTAAATAATATTTTACAAAATGTTAACTTCCCTTCAAACAAACAATCGCTTCTTATCTCATGCAGTTCACGAATAGAGTGAATTTTAGTAGCTAGCTTGCGGGTTTTCACTGGAAATGTTGTGAAAGTACCTTTAAATATGGCGACACCACACTTTAAGTACTGCAGGTAAAAGGCTAGTCCACAATTAACCTAAGTGGAACATTCTTGTTTTTCCTCAGCCACCTAGAGATCTACTAAATGATCCAGAGGGATCTACCGGTAGATCAAGATCGACCGATTGCCTATCTCTGGTCTACACGGAAGGTAAAAGATATTATGTTACTTATAACAGCATTGGCTGCCGAAGACCAATGAAAAGTAACTTTCCTTATTCCTTCGTATGAACGAAAACTCTGGAACAAACAAACGATATGGCTGGGTCAAATAAGACCGTATGAGGGAACGGAAGGGTCAGCGGGAGTTTGTGTCATGAGAGTTAATTAAAGGGGGGATTTAAAAAAGAGTTGACACGAGCCGTGCGCATGCATGAAGGAGATAAATCACCAGGTGCATTATCTGAAATGCAAGTTCTGTTTGTAGCGGGGACATTGGATATGCTTGAAAAACCAAGTGAGGTTTTAGTAGTCTTCACACATGCTTTTGTTTGAGCCCACATTTAAAGCATTTAGGTTAATTCTAGAGTCAATAACACGTGTCGTCTGTTTTTCTTTCCTTGGTCATCGCTGATTGTGAGCGTCGTAGAAAAAGTTAACTTAAAGGACTAGTGTCCATGGCCGAGTTTCCCATGTGCTTATGGCAGGAGGTTAATTTTCAGGGCCGGTATATTCAACAAAGTTTTTGTTTCATGTCTCTATTTTGGTTTGGTTTTTTCTTCATTGCACACAGACAACTCCATCAGTGCTCCGATCTCCTATCTCCTCCCTTAGATCACACAAGGAGGATCTCAGCACATTGCACAAACTCCGTAGCACCGCGAGAATCCCAGAGTGTGTATATAGGAATAACACATTCTATAAATATTTTTGTGGTGGGTAGGTTTCTAATTTTTTTTAAATTTTGCCAGGGCAGCGGCCTAATAGGCTTACTCTTTACGATTTCCAACTACCGTGGGATTTTTAACGTGCGCAACTTGCACACTGGACCTCCTATTTTGTCGCCCTTATCCGATAGGGGTAGCCATCCGATCTCTACCCAGGAGACCAGGGGGGAGTATGACATCATTGGGACCGCGGTTCTGAAAAACAAAGTTCCATAAATTATACTCCCTCAACTGGGAATCGAACCAGGTACCTCTCGAACTCGAGGCGGACGCCATACCTCTTGGCCACTCCGACCCCCATATGTCTATTTTACATTTTATTAAACTCCATTAGTTTCCTTTACGAATGTGTATAACATTACCATACTTTAAAAAAAAAAAAAAATTGGGATAGAACCAACCCTCAGACTTAAATTTTATATAAAAACTCAATGTGACAGAAACTTCGCCGCCAAGAACTCTTTCACACCTCTGCACACTTTGTATATCGCTAAATGGCCAAATAACTTGAATCATTTGTTATTCCACAAAACGTCAACATTCGAGTGAAACTAAGATTTGAGAAGAAACAAAAGACAAACCCAGAATACAACAACATAAGAAGAAATTAAAACAGTAAGTTAAACAATAGATTTAATGAAAAGTAAATAAAAACACATAAACAGGTAGTAGCAGGCACTCATAGGAAATTCTTCTTCTTCGTTCACCCTCAGATGTCAACTTGAATAAGTTCAAAGAAAGCAGCGGTCAGCCTGAGGCTGTTGATATCTCCGTAGATTTTCTCCAGGAATGTTACTGGTGATGGCCATATGCGTATTCTCTGTTCCTCATATGTTGGGCACCTTTGAAGCAGATGTTCGGCAGTCATTTTATCGGTGCCACAGTCACACTCATCAGTAGTTCCTATCTTTAATTTGTTGGTAGGAAATAAAGAAGTAGAAAAATTTATTATTAATGAAAAGTTGCCATGAGAGCACACCCGTTCAGATAACATAGCAGCCCCGTGTAGTCCTCGAAAGTGTCTGAAGGGACAACGAAGGAATATGATTATAGCTCCTATAGCTATAGGCATATCATGAATAGACTGGCATGTGGGCTAGCTTCAGCAATGGGCCGACGTTCCATTAACAGCCCGAAGGAAAATGAATGAATGAAGTTAACAAAGAAGAATACTGCAACACAGCCTAGAAGAAACGAGATGGCGGTTTACAGATTTATAACACATAAGGAAGGGAAACCATATTTATGTATTGGCGGTTTACAGAATGCTAGCCATTCTATAGAGGATTCTATTGGTAGATCCAGTATAGACTAAAATGGTGTTTAACCAACAAGATCAAGATTCAGTTCTGGGTGTTCCATGATGGGAACGAAGCCAAGCAGTAGCATGTTCTTGGTATGCGCCAGCTTCAAAGAGAAACAGATTTACAACATATCTATTTTTTTTTTTTAAATTGTGAGTGACACTGCAAGGTTATAAGAGAGGTCTGAGACAAATTGACTGTTCTTGAGAGAGTTTGTTGCTGTTGTTGGTGGTGATTGTGGTGGTGCTGGTGGTAGTAGTAATACTAGTAGTAGTAGCAGCAGTAGCAATAGGAGTAGAAGAAGAATGAGAAGAAGAAGCAGAAGAAGAAGACGAAGAAGAACACAAAGAAACGAGGAGGAAGAAGACGAAGAAGAAGACGAAGAAGAAGAAGAAGAAGAAGAAGAAGAAGGTTTGGTTTTAAGGACTATCTTCATTGCACACGGACAACTCCATCAGTGCTCCGATCGCCTCCCTTAGTTCACACAAGGAGGATCTCAGCACAGTGCACGAACTCTGTAGCACCGGCGAGAATTCCAATGTGTGTATAAAGGAATCACACATTCTATAAATATTTGTGTGGTGCGCAGGTTTCTAATTTTTAAATATTCCCAGGCTAGGCGTCCGATTTCACTACCCAGGTGGAGATACAGGGTGGAGTATGACATCTTAGGACTAATGGTTCTGAGAGAAAAATTTCCATAAATTATATTCCCTCAACTGGGAATCGAACCCGGTACCTCTAGAATTCGAGGCGGACGCCATACCTTTTAGCCACTCTGACCCTCGAGGAGAAGAAGAAGAAGAAGTAGAGAAAGAAGAAGAAGAAGAAGAAGAATGTGACAGGTTGTGAAGATAGACTACATGGTGTCGTGAAACGAAGTGTAACCCACTACTTTGTTAATCACTATGTCGAGATACAGATTTGCTTCAACCAATCAACTTGCACCGTTCACCAGTCTCTAAGACAGAATAAATTATACTGTTCACGCAGTTCACGCAAGATGGCGGCTAAAAACTGAATAAAATTAGGCTGTATGAGACCAGGTACAAAACCGGATGAAACCAATCAACTTGCTCCGCCAGGAACCAACCGAAAGCTTTCCTTAAGTATTTAACTGCCTATATAATCGGGCGGATTTTATGCTAACCACGCAACCCCGAACTTGACGCCAGAGATACTGACTGAAGAGGAAGAACCTGTCACTTTGATTTAGTGCTTACCTGAGGGCATCGACCTGCAACCTACTTCACTAAGTCGCATCAAAACCTGGCCAGTTTAAAATCTTAGGAGGGTTTATTTGTGTCCTAAAAACCTGAGGTCGTATGTTCGAGTCAATCCCGCTGCCTGGAACTTCTCAGGAGCATAGAGATTGTACAGAAGCTACATCTTTAGTCCCCCTCAGTCTTGGGTGGGCTAAAGTAACGAGCCTCAGCAGGAGTTGTGTGAACAAAACTACGGAGAACCGAACTGTTTTAAGAGATGAGTACACATTTGTACCATTTCTGTCAGCATTGTGAGCATAGAAACTGTCAGTGATGAGAAAGTGACTTAACATAGCAAGAGACAAAATTAATAGTCAGACACTGGGACTTCACCATTTTCTGCAGAAATTCTATTTCTGTAATTGTCAGTACTATACTGATACAAGAGCAAAATAAAACCTCTCGCCACACTGGGGGCTCGTTCCTGGGATATTTCTCTATATCTTGAGCCATACTTAGTCTATTCATCTATCTACATTCTATCTTGTGCCACCCATAGATAAGATAAGGAAAAAATTTTTTTTGAGAAAATTCAATAATAGGATTTTTAAAAATTATTTTCTTAGGAGGAGTACCATTTAGTACTCAGTAAATAGTTGATGCTCACAAAGTTGCACGGAAATTTTTTGTTCATTTAAATTAATTAAGTTTAATTACAATAATTTGGTTATAGTAAATTTACATACCCTCTCTAAGCAACGCCATGGCTGATCTAGTGAAGTTCAGAACTGCGATCATGCAGATGGGTAAGGAATTAAATTTGACAGGTGATGCTCTCACTCAGTATGTCACAACAGAAGTGGACAAACACATGGATAGGGAAGAAAGAAAGTTGCAATTAGAGACTGAAGCAAAGAAATTAGAGGCTGATAGAGAAGCAAAGAAATTTGAGGCTGAAGAAAGGAGGTTGCAAGCTGAGAGAGAAGACAAAAGACTGGAAGCTGAGAGAGAAGACAAAAGACTGGAAGCTGAGAGAGAAGACAAAAGACTGGAAGCTGAAAGAGAAACTAAAAGGTTAGAAGCTGAGGAAAGGAAATTACAAGCAGAGAGAGACCATCAGTTGAGATTAAAAGAGCTTGAAATTCAGGCAAATACTGGCAATAATGGTGGTAGCTCACCTCACTCTGAGAGTAGCTCCAGCCAGAGCACCTCAAGTGGGGCCATGAATTTTCATCTGGACCCATTTGTTGAGAAAGAAGACGCCATTGAGTCGTACCTGGATAGATACGAAAGACTAGCCACTACCTATGGCTTAGTGAAAGAAAAATGGAGTCTTAAACTATCTCAGGGATTGAGAGGTGTGGCCTACGATGTGTATTTGAAGCTCTCAAGAGATGACCAGGAAGATTATGAAGTCCTGAAGCAGGCACTGCTTGTGAGATATGAAAAGAACTCAGAATCATATAGAAAGAAATTCCGAACAGCTAAACTTCTTCCAGGAGAAAACTATCACCAATTCTCTGCTAGACTGGAAACCTATTTGGAAAAATGGAGTAGTTTAGGAAAGTGTCAGGATCTGAATGAAATGATAATGATGGAGCAAGTGAAAGAGTCCATGCCTCAAGAAATGAGGAAGTTTATCATGGAACAAGGAGCAGAGAGATTGGAAGATATTGTAACTGTTGCTGAGAGATATCAAGCAGCTCAGGCAGAATTATTAGGAAATAAGAAGAAGCAGGGTGAAAACTTCAAATCATCACAAAACTATACGAAATATGAACAAAAGGACCATACCACAAGGAACAAACAAAGATTTGACCAAAAGGACAAAAACCCTCTAAGATCGGATAAGAGACCTTACCGGAAGGAACGAAAGTGGTGTAAAACTTGTCTAATTAGTAACCACAATACTGCGGATTGCAGAAGGAAGAATCCTCCTCATCATGCTGCATGTCTTACAACAGGGAATCAGGAAAGGAATGAACTGGCAGTAAGTCAGAAGGACTTCCATCATCCCCCTGTCTGTGAGGAAGTGACCGTGAATGGCACTCAAGTACTGTGTTTATATGACACAGCATTGGACTTTGATTCAGTTGTGTGCTCTTCTCTAGTGAGTCCTGACCAGATAACCACAGAAACAGTGGAAATCAGAGGACCGATCAAGGGAGCAAGAACCATGACACTACCCATAGCTCGAATCAACATAAGATCTCGCTATGTGGAAGGAGAAATCAAAGCAGCAGTGATGGACGACCCTATTTACCCTTTGATTTTGGGGTGTAGGTATGTTTTCCTTGGAGAACCTATAAAACCTGTAGTTATGGCAACAGTCCAGACCAGGGAAAGCTCCAGGAAAATGGAGGAGAATCCTATCAATACTCATCCAGAAGAGATGAAAAAGGCTCAGGCAGAAGATAGCACACTGAAGCCTTGTTTTGGCAAATTGCCTAAAGCACATAACCCTCCAGAGAAAGGAGACTTGTATATGAAGAATGGCCTACTATACAGAAAAGCTGGAACAGGACCTAAAGGGCATGGACAGCTTGTAGTGCCAAAATCTTACAGGGAGAAGGTTATGACGCTAGGACATGCTATACCCTTCAGTGGACATATGGGAATAGGGGCCACTGGACAAAGGATAGCCTGTCACTACTTCTGGCCAGGAATTACAGAGGACATAAAAAGATGTGTAAGATCCTGTCCAGAATGCCAAAGAGTAGCTCCTAAGCATAGGACTGCACCAGCAACACTGGGAGAAATGCCTATTATGGGAACCCCTTTTGAACGTGTTGCAGTAGATATTGTTGGACCCCTCACTAGGACCAAGAAGAGAAATGCTTACATCTTAACCTTGGTTGATACTTGCTCTATGTGGGGAGAAGCAGTGGCCATGTCAGCTATAGATTCAAAGCACGTGGCAGAGGCCCTGTTGACAATATTTACCCGATTAGGTTTCCCGCATCAGATATTGACTGACAATGGGTCTCAGTTTAAGGGAAAGCTAACACAAGAAGTATTCAGGATATTTCAAGCCAGGCACTATCATTGTAGTCCCTACCATGCCCAAGGGAACGGTCAAGTAGAGCGGTTCAATGGTACGCTAATTTCAATCCTTAGAAAGCTGGCGAGTGAAAAACCTGATACTTGGGATACCTACTTACCCGCTGCACTCTATGGAGTATCCACTCACAACTACAGAGGATTATGTTCAAGTGAATATTAGTGAACAGTTAACTCCAGAGCAGAAGAAGAGGGTTCAGAAAGTGTTGGAAACCCATGCTGATGTGCTCACAGATAAGCCAGGTCGTACGAATCTGTTAGAGTACGACATGAAGGTTACCGACCCTACCCCAGTATGCATGAGAACATACCCTATACCCTATGCGAAAGCCCAAGCACTAAGGGAGGAAGTTGATTATCTGTTGAAGGAGAAAATTATCTCGAAGTCAGACTCTCCCTATAGCTCAAGTGTGGTGCTATTGAGAAAACCGAGTCGTGAACACAGGTTATGTATTGACTACCGGAAGCTTAATGCGATCACAGAATCTCAGGTGGACCCATTACCTGACACAAACCAGCTGTTCTCTACACTGAGTAAGGCTAGGTATTTATCGAAGGTAGATCTAAGCAAGGGATACTACCAAATACCAGTGAAACCAGAAGTTAGGAGAATGCTGGCATTCAGTACATCAGACGGACACTACGAGTTTAATGTACTCCCCTTTGGGCTGAAAAATGCTCCAAGTATCTTTTCAAGAATGATGAGGAAATTATTGGAACCTCTACAAAATCCCCATATCACTAACTTTATGGATGACATTCTTGTTGCAACAAACACATTTGAAGAGCATATAGTAGCGCTCTCCATGTTGTTCGACAGACTGAGAGAAACTGGATTGACTGCACGTCCAACCAAGTGCTATATCGGTTGTAAGGAGTTGGAATTCCTAGGTCACACTATTTCTACAGGTCATATGTCTCCTGACCCAAAGAATATAGAGAAGCTAAAGAAGGCACCCAGACCTCAAACTAAGAAAGATGTGAGATCATTCGTGTCTTTATGTGGGTTCTATCAGAAGTACATACCCCACTTTAACTCTCTGTGTGCACCATTAACCAACTTAACGAAGAAAGGACAGCCTAACAAAATCCAATGGAATGCTGATTGTGAAAAAGCTTACACAGAGCTAAAAGCAAAACTCACCAGCAAACCAATCCTTACACTACCCGATATCACACAGGAATTTGTATTAAGGACGGACGCTAGCAGTATAGGGATAGGTGCAACTCTCTTGCAGAAATCAAAAGCCCAGCCGGAGGAACTTTTACCAGTCGCCTACGCCAGTAGGAAGCTGAATGCAGCTGAGTTGAACTACTCGACCATAGAGAAGGAATGTTTAGCTCTAATTTGGTCCATCAACAAATTTTCACCTTATCTGTATGGGACACACTTCATTGTCCAAAGCGATCACCAACCTTTAACATTCTTGGCTGCATCTAAAAAGCTAAATTCGAGATTGTTAAGGTGGAGTCTGCTTCTGGCGCCTTATTCCTTTACCGTGAATTACATTCCGGGAAGAGACAATGTAGGAGCTGATTTTTTAAGTCGACACCCTAGTACTCTGGAAGGACAGACGCAAAAGGATTAACCACAGCAGGGGTTTACACGTCAGCTATGACAAGTCACAGCTAGGAAAGGAGGGGGCTATGTCGTGAAACGAAGTGTAACCCACTACTTTGTTAATCACTATGTCGAGATACAGATTTGCTTCAACCAATCAACTTGCACCGTTCACCAGTCTCTAAGACAGAATAAATTATACTGTTCACGCAAGATGGCGGCTAAAAACTGAATAAAATTAGGCTGTATGAGACCAGGTACAAAACCGGAGGAAACCAATCAACTTGCTCCGCCAGGAACCAACCGAAAGCTTTCCTTAAGTATTTAACTGCCTATATAATCGGGCGGATTTTATGCTAACCACGCAACCCCGAACTTGACGCCAGAGATACTGACTGAAGAGGAAGAACCTGTCACTTTGATTTAGTGCTTACCTGAGGGCATCGACCTGCAACCTACTTCACTAAGTCGCATCAAAACCTGGCCAGTTTAAAATCTTAGGAGGGTTTATTTGTGTCCTAAAAACCTGAGGTCGTATGTTCGAGTCAATCCCGCTGCCTGGAACTTCTCAGGAGCATAGAGATTGTACAGAAGCTACATCTTTAGTCCCCCTCAGTCTTGGGTGGGCTAAAGTAACGAGCCTCAGCAGGAGTTGTGTGAATAAAACTACGGAGAACAGAACTGTTTTAAGAGATGAGTACACATTTGTACCATTTCTGTCAGCATTGTGAGCATAGAAACTGTCAGTGATGAGAAAGTGACTTAACATAGCAAGAGACAAAATTAATAGCATAGCTGAGAAGTGTTATATCCTTAATTAACAGCACAGCTGATCCATGTACTATAATTAATTAACAGCACAGCTGATATAAATTTTGTTCCTATAATTGGAAAACTTGTTGTCTATATAAATATAAATATTTGTAAAATATATGTAAACTTACAAATTCATTACGTTCCATTTTTTTCAACATTCACCCTTCAGCACAAGAGTAGATAGTGTATATACTAAATAAAATATAAGGAAATTGTATTTGAACGACTTGTCAATTTTATCAGTGTTAAGTAAAATCTGTTTCCTTGGTTTTTTAATATCACAGTTAGTTACACAGCAGAGGTGGCGCTTTATGTCGGTCTCCTCTATACTATTGTTTCGAGATCAGATCATTCAAAGCCGTAACTAATTTGTGATACCAGTAGTCCTCTCAGACACTGGGACTTCACCATTTTCTGCAGAAATTCTATTTCTGTAATTGTCAGTACTATACTGATACAAGAGCAAAATAAAACCTCTCGCCACACATGGATCCGTCCGCTTGCCTCCCACAGTTGCCCCTCAACCTTGTTTACCACCTTTGCTTTCCTCAATTAGTATGCACGTTTGTTACGCATAATCCATGCCTTCTCGATTGCTGTCTAACTCATAGTTTTAGCCACGCCTATTTCTTTTTTCTCTGTCTTACAGGCACTAGTGAGTGTTTACAAGCAGACCTATTAGCTAGTCCACGACCGGACAGGTAACAGCCAGCGAGTAAAAGCCGTTAACTGAATTATCACGCGAGCGATTGGGCAATCGTCGAATAGTGACAGATCAGTCAGAACGCGTGTAGGAAGAGAACGGGTCGTCTATTTGTAGAATCAAGGGCGATAAGACAAAAGTCGTACCTTTGATAGTTGCATTTCCCAGGGGGGGGGGGGGGGAATTAAGCGAATGCAAATAGGGGCGATAACCACAGTTACCGACCACATCCGTTTGTTCGTGTTCCCAGGGGACGTAATTAGCTACAGAGAGAGAGACGAGATCAAAAGACGTTCTGCTCGCTAGCAAACGTGTTGCTGACGGCATCGGTGAGGAAGAAATCTCTGATTCGGGAATCGAACCATAGATATTTGCCCTGATATAGCGAAGGCGTGATTTTTGGCACCAATGAGCGAAATAACGCCATTTCAGTATAAAGAATCCGTACTCCAAAAGTCAGTATCAGTCGAAGCAGAAAATTTTATTTAAACCAATTAGCTGCACCTTAGAGCCATTGTAAAAAGAGAATTACTTAGATTTTCGTGGAGAGAGTTTCATTTTTCTGTTTGGTGGTAATTTTATATATATATATATATATATATATATATATATATATATATATATATATATATATATATGTATATATATCTATATATATATATATATATGTATATATGTATATATGTATATATGGATATATGTATATATGTATATATATATATATATATATATATATATATATATATATATATATATGTGTATATATATAGATAGATATATATATATATATATATATATATATATATATATATATATATATATATATATATATATATATATATATATATTAGCAATTAAGTGATTTAATGTGTTAAAAGTTCTTCATTATATTTCACTGGGATTTGTGTGTTAATTGACTAGCGTATTAAATAAAATATAGCTAATTTTTCCAGCTGTAACGTAAACTTAATTACTCGCTATCACCGAGAAAGAGATGTTTTAACTGATTAGTAAACGCATTAGGCGATTGACTACTGACGGAATCTATATTTATTTCTAATTCATTAAGTGTAATTTTGTAAATGACTAGCGCTTATTTCATGTGTTAAAAATGATAAGATAAGCTAGACACTTGTGGTTTCTAATCTAATTTAATAACCGAGTGGATAAGAGATTTTACCTTTACGCGGGTTAGGATAGAATACTGATATTATGGTTAAATGTTTTATATTTTCTTCCTAAATTTAGTACGGATCACAAACCAAACCTACCAGCGGCCTAAATCTGAGAAAAGGGGTCTAAGTCTAAGTCAAATAGTACCAAAAACATTCTTATGTAATATCGGGTCTTCGAGGTTGACCTGTTCGGCCCTCTTGTTTCACCCAGAGAGAGAGAGAGAGAGAGAGAGAGAGAGAGAGAGAGAGAGAGAGAGAGTACAAACATATGAAAATAAGAATAACTATAACTGGACATATAGATACCCAGATTTCTTTTCATTTTCATTACATTCAGCCCGCTGTGGCGAAATATAAAACCTAACACTACCCGACTACTGACCACTGTGTTGTGGCGAGGATTTATCCAGAAAAGATTTACCCACCTGACTTCTTTTTTAACTATCGGAATTACTAGCTGCTGGTGGGAGCCGCGCTAGCGTAGTGGTTACAACACCGCTCTGGCGACCGGGTGATACAGGATCAAACCCGGGCGACGGCATTTGAGGATTTTTCGTCGACCGGGATTTGGACTGGATTAACTCGAGACCTGGCGAGGACATTTGAA
>JAMPIV010013077.1:82500-106774 GCA_024509875.1 Oreohelix idahoensis
AGCAAGATATGTTTACTACTATTCAGAGAAACGAAATGTATGCAAATGAAGTAATGATTAAATACAATACAATATGAAAAGCTTCTGAAGTGCTTTCCACGTGGGTAAACAATTGTGAAGAAAACAATTATCAATAACTAAAATGCAGAACACAGGAACACTGCTTACATTTGAATAACTTGATAAGATGGCGATTTAGAGTAATTCTTTTTAGAGATACTGATTTTATTTAAACACGACATCAATTAATGGCAGCACTGCATCTAGTAATGAAGATACGAAAGTATTCTGGCTCTAGGAAGTAGAGTTCTTCTGCTGAATGTCCGGATATCTCTACGCCACTAAACGTGCGCATGTCTCTTAGTCTGGAATAGAAATTTAAGTAACGAAACATTATTGTACAATACTTCTCGGACGACTATCTTCTGTTCCAACTATACAGCTGAGGTTCAAGCTCTAGAGCCAGCTGCAAATAAGATTTATAACACCAACTCTGACTGCCACCAGGTAGTCATCCTCGCAAATGCACTATCTGTACTGCAAGCCCTCAAGAGCAGTGTTGCCACAGCTGGGTACTTTTTACTAAATCTGGATTTTTGGGCTTCCGTCCGGGTATCTGGGTATTTTGTTTCCAAATCTGCATTAATCTGGGTATATTTGACAATTGGCATTTACAATGTATGTATATTCTGTGCTCTGAGCATTATACATTATATTTATATTATAATTAAATGTAAAAAATTATGTGCTTTATATTTTTTTATTCCACTTAAATTTAATTCTTATTTTTAACCACATTGTAGTGGTGTTGTTGGTATTGTATGATGGTGATATTACTAAATGTAATTGTATGAGGCCAGCTGTGAAGGCTCCTGAGATAAGATGTAGTTGTGAATTGTCAGAAGGCCTTTCTTGCTACCACTACGACCTCACACTATTTTTTTTTTTTTTTTTAATGAATGTAGCTACGTAAAGTGTCTAGGGTTATGATATGTAGTGTGGTGTAATAGGTTATAGATATACCCACAGATATTTAACAAGACTAATAATATTAATAAATGTTAAAATACACTGAACTAACTCACGTGTGTAAAATTTTTTGATAGAATTATATTACATTTATTTTGTTCTGGATCAATTTTTTAGATTGACCAGAACTTAAAAGGATTTAGAGATTATGAAAGAAATGCATGGAATATTATATCATAAATGCAATAGTGTACATATATATGTACTATACTAGTTAGTTTTATTAAAATGTTCTAGTAGTCATCTACTTGGGAGGATAGTTAATGTTTGTGCTGTTGGGGTGGCCTC
The DNA here is from genome assembly GCA_024509875.1 of Oreohelix idahoensis. Lineage (NCBI taxonomy): Eukaryota > Metazoa > Mollusca > Gastropoda > Stylommatophora > Oreohelicidae > Oreohelix > Oreohelix idahoensis. Next base: position 83,818 of record JAMPIV010013077.1, read on the forward strand.
ATCACACCTGTCTATATTGACTACACAGTGTCCAGAAAATGGTGGGAATTTTTATGGGGGTATTAGTAACTACAAAGCGTTGGTGAAAGTCCAGCAGACCAGAGGCTCACTCATCTTGTAGTTGTAGCTCTGGTGCTGAAATCTGGTGGTCCCACCTCTCCGTGCTGGCGGGCAATAATGGTGGTCTCTGTCACAAGTACTGCACAGATACACTCGAGTAAAGTCACCAACTGAATAGACACTGCTTTGTTGACAACAGAAACTCACAGCTCTGCAATCAAAGTATGGGCCATGTGTCAAAATCTATTCTCTACCCACGTCTGGACACAACACTGACACAACAACCACATCATACAGACAGGTCAGATCTCTCTGACCAAACAGCACATTTACCATGGTGGTTTTACATCAGATAGATCCTCCCAGACTATAGATTCTGAAAAATATTTATTAGTTTTCTGCCCTAAAAGAGGATAGGTAATATGTTTCATTATTCTCAACACTTGATCTGTCTTGCCTAACCCTTGCTGGAGTTTATGTACATTGTTGGTCCCTAGACCCTGACTAGGGCGGGGGGTCTAGAGCAAATCCCTACTTGTTTGTAAGGCTAGATTTTGATATGGCAGTATCAAATCACTCGAACATTAAACAATATTCAAAACATATAAAGAAATAATTTCAATCTTACCAGATTATGAATAAATAACACAGAATTGCTAGCAAAACTCAGCTGAGCTGCTGGCTATAGTATGGCGTCCCTAAACTTCTTTCACTTTCTTTCATATGGAAATCACCACACTTTAAAATCTGTGTCTATCACTGAACAACTATTGAAGAATGGCCCCACTTTCGCGTCTGAGCGCTAATAATATGATTGTCTGTGGCCAATCACTGCCTAGGTTTATTTTAAATTCAAATTTCCTACCCTAAAGTCATTTCAGTCATGCTTCAGTCAAGTATGGATGGTTATCTGTTAGTCTGTCCGTCTCTACTTGTGTTTCTACAAAAATGTACTTGATTTTTGAACCAACCTTTCTCTCCCCTCCAAAATTTTGTCGTTAAAAGTTATTTTTAGACACAGCCACCACAAAATCCCTTCTCTTCCATACTAAGTAGATTTGAACACCTGCGTCTCGAGGTCGTGTTTTTGTGTGCAAATAGCGACACTTTTAGATTCAATACAGTCTGTCGATGATGTGAACAACACTGTCTTTTGTCATTATCTTCAATATTATCTATCCGTTTGTAAAATTAAGAACATATTAGTTCACTGCTCAGAATGGGCCATCCGGCCAGCTAATTTTTATATTCCTAACATTAATATTAAGAAAAAATTACTTTTTAATTTTTTGTAATATTCCAAACATCTGCGTTCTGCCGCTGAATTCAAATCAAAGGCTTGGTATCGCGCAAAAGCGTCCAATAAATGACTGTGGCGTAACATATCTATGGTCCCTTCTGTCGAGTTGCTTACTTTTTATGTCAACTTGGGAAACGTGACTTTTCTCCGTTTCCCCCCCCCCCCGCCCCCCCCCCCCCCCCCCCCTCCCCCCCCCCCCCCCTCCCCCCCCCCCCCCCCCCTCTCCCCCCCCCCTCCCCCCCCCCAACCACCCCCACACCCGGCGTCCCTCTCCCCCCCCCCCCCCCCCCCCCCCCCCCCAATTGCGTCTCCTTAGCCTTTCCAGTCTCACGCAATCTTTCCAGTCATATTTTTTTCCTTTTTGATCCGCCGTTCCCCTCCTGTCTAGCAAGTCAATTATTATGGAGGATGATGACCCGCGGTCTAGGCGATCATGTACTATTCGCAGCCTACGCATTATGTTTTTATCCTTAAATGTTATCTTTGGAGGTATTTTACCGTTGTATCTCTGTCAATTTCACTACACATCTCCCCACTTGAAAACATGCCTATGGCAAGTTCCAAAACCAGCGATACACATAGGTAAAATTACTCCTCACGTCTGCCACTACTCTAATTTTGATCACAGGGGTGCCGACTGAGGAAATCTGCACCGACATTCAATTTGCCTGGGATATATTGGATACTAAACTGATAAGGTTGAAGCAATAAAGACCACCTCAGCAATCTTGCGTTTTCATGCTTAGCCTGAGATAAGAATACGAGAGGCTGATGGTCCGTCTCCACCACAAAAGTCCTACCATACAGATAGATTTGAAACTTCTTTATTGCCCAGATTAATGCTAAACATTCTTTTTCGCTTGTGGAGTATCCTTGTTCCGCCTTATTCAATTTGCGGCTTGCATAAGCGACTGGTTTAAGTTCCCCATCAGGTGAAGATGATCTTTGCAACAAAGCCCCTCCGAGTCCTACATTACTTGCATCGGTTCTTAAGACAAAGTCCTGTGTCAAATCAGGCAGTTTGAGAATAGGCTTGCTAGTGAGTTTTTCCTTTAACTCTTGGAACGCTAGTTCACATTGTGCAGTCCAAATAATTTTATCTGGAAGTCCCTTGCGAGTCAGATCAGTCAGAGGAGCACAAATAGCGTTAAAATTTTTGATGTATTTCTGATAAAATCCGCATAACGACACGAATGATCGCACGTCCTTTTTTGTTTGTGGCCTAGGTGCTCTCTGCAGTTTTTCCAAGTTCTTAGGATCAGGGGTCATATTACCCTGATATACAGTGTGTCCCAAGAATTCCAACTCTTTGCATCCAATACAACATTTTGTTGGCCTAGCAGTTAAGTTCGCCTCCCGAAGTCTATCAAACAACATCTCCAGAGCTTCAATGTGTTCTTCAAATGTCTCTGTGGCGACGAGAATATCATCCATGAAATTCGTGATACATGGGTTATTCAGGGGATCCAACAATTTTCGCATCATCCTTGAAAACACACTCGGAGCATTTTTCAGTCCGAATGGTAGCATATTGAATTCATAATGTCCATCCGAAGTGCTAAAAGCCAAATAAGGTCTCACTTCAGGCTTCACTGGGATCTGGTAATAGCCTTTACTAAGATCCACCTTTGAAAAGTATTTTGCCTTGTTCAGTCTGGCAAATAACTGTTTTGTGTCTGGTAATGGATCCACTTGTCCTTCTGTGACAGCATTCAGTTTCCTGTAATCTATGCACAGTCTGTGTTCCCCAGACGGTTTCCTCAACAAAACGACACTAGAACTAAAAGATGATTCACTGTGCGAAATAATCCCCTCCTTCAACAAATACTCTATTTCTTCCTTCAATGCCTTCTCCTTCGCGAACGGAATAGAATAGGCTCTCATACAGATTGGGTTTGAGTCTACCAGTTTCATGTCATACTGTAACAAATTTGTATGGCCTGGTTTATCTGTTAATACATCTGTATGTTCCTCCAGAACCTGTTGAACTCTCTCCCTCTGGTTTTTAGTCAGGTGCTTACTGACTTTTACCTGTGCTGCTGTTTCACAAGGATGTAATGGGTATTCATGTGAGGTGAGTGGTTCTTTTTGCATCTGGGTTGCAATAGCCAAGGTCAATAAGGGGGTGCTTTCCTGGAGTGGTCTGTCCAGATACTTCTTTAACAGGTTTACATGATAAACTTTCTCCTTCCCCTTTTTGTCAATTTTATAGTTTGTTCTAGACACCTTCTCTAGAACCGTATATGGACCTTGCCAACCAATTTGTAATTTATTCTGGCTTCCGGGTAGTAGAAGCAGCACCTTCTCTCCGACTGCCAGTTCCCTGTCCTTTGCCTTCCTATTAAAATATGCTGCATGTTTCTTCCTGGCTTGTTTCAAATTATCATTTGCCAGTTTCCATCCAGCTTTCAAACGAGTGGTCAGTTCGTTCACATATTGATACGATGAGGTAACAGTCTCTTCCGCCTTCTCATCTGTCCAGGTCCTTAATAAAGCTTCTAAAGGACCTTTTATTGGCCTCCCAAATAGCAGAGTTGCGGGAGCCATCCCGGTTGAACTATGTGGTACCTCCCGGTACGCAAACAATGCGGCGGGCAGGAATTGATCCCACAGATCCGGTTTTTCGTGTGCCAGCTTTCTCAGGATAGAAATGAGAGTCCCATTGAACCTCTCTACCTGGCCGTTCCCTTGTGGATGGTACGGACTACAATGAAAGTGCCTGGCTTGAAATAGCTTAAAAACTTCTTCCGTTAGTTTCCCCTTGAACTGAGAACCATTATCCGTCAAGATTTGATGCGGGAATCCTAATCGGGTAAATATTGTAAGTAGTGCCTCTGCTACATGTTTTGAATCAATTGATGGCAGGGCTACCGCCTCTCCCCACATAGAGCAAGTGTCCACCAGAGTAAGGATGTAACTGTTCCTCCTCTTGGTCCGAGTGAGAGGTCCTACAATATCCACTGCAACCCTCTCAAAAGGTGTTCCCACTATGGGCATTTCCCCTAGAGTTGCAGGAGCAGTCCAGTGCTTTGGAGCTACCCTTTGACATTCTGGGCAGGATTTGACATATCTTTTTATATCCTCCGTTATCCCTGGCCAGAAGTAATGACAAGCTATACGCTGTCCTGTGGCGCTGATCCCCATGTGACCACTGAAGGGAATCGCATGCCCGAGTTCCATCACTTTATCTCTATATGAAATGGGAAGAACCAGCTGGTTGTGACCATTTGTTCCAGTTCCGGCCTTCCTGTATAAGAGTTTGTTCTTCATGAAATATTCCCCCTTGCTCGGAGGTGTGTGGCATTTGGGCAATTTTTTAAAACAGGGCTTGAGTGTCCTATCCTCAGCCTGCGCCTTCCTCATCTCCTCTGGATGAGCATTTATAGGTTCACCTTCTTCCTCCTTCTTCTGTGACCTGGTCTGCACTGTCGCCATGATCACCGGTTTCTCGGGATTCCCCAAGAAGACGTATCTACACCCCAATATCAGAGGGTAGATTGGTTCATCTATCACTGCTGCTCTGATTTCTCCTTCCACATAGCGAGTTTTCACCGTTATCCTTGCGATGGGAAGTGTCATGAGTGGTATGTCCTTAGTCGCCCCTTGTATTTCCACTGTTTCTGTGGTATACTGACTTGGGTCCACTAGGCTAGACTTCACAACTGAATCATAATCCAAACCTGTATCATAAAGGCACCTTATGGTGACCCCATTACAAATAACATCCTCACAAACTGGGGGGTGATAAGGTTCCTGTTGTCCATTAGGATTAACCTTTAATCTTTGCGTCCCCGACTTCATTGCAGCAATGTTTGAAGGTTTCCTTCTACAAAATTCGGTGTTATGGTTATCCTTCTTGCACCATTTACACCATCTTTTTCCTTGGTTCAACGGTTTTCTTTCATTGAACTTTTGGTCATTGAACTGTGAGTTTCTGTCGCGATAGTCATTTCTTGGCCGCTCAAAGTTTGTCCTACCTTTATTTCCCTGCTCTCTATTATCAAATTTATTAAATTGCTGTGGAGCTTTAAAATTGTCTATGTGCTTCTTCTTAGCACCACTTACCTCTGCCTGGGCTGCCTGATACCTCTCAGCAACATTTAAAACTTCCCCCAACTTCTCTGCACCTTGTTCCATGAGAAATTTTCTCATGTCTGGAGCCATGGACTCTCTCAATTGCTCAATCATGATCATTTCTTTAAGATCTTGGGTCTTCCCCAGAGCCGTCCATTTCTCCAAATAGGTTTCTAGTCTGGCAGAGAATTGGTGGTATGTCTCCCCAGACAACAGTTTGGCATTTCTAAATTTCTTACGATAAAATTCACCATTCTTCTCGTACCTTAATAACAAAGCCTGCTTTAACATGTCATAATTGTCTTGGTCTTCCCTGTTCATTTTGGCAAATACTTCATAAGAAGTACCTCTCAATCCCTGTGATAGCTTTAAACTCCACCTCTCTCTCTCTAACCCATATGTAGTAGCTAATAACTCAAAACGTCCTAGGTACCCCTCTATGTCATCGTCTTTTTCAACAAAATGGTCTAAATGAAACCCCATAGCTGAGTTTGAGGCTCCCAGACTGGGCGTAGCATCTGAGGCAAAAGGGCTGGCACCATTTTCAGGGGCCGGGCCTTGTAATTCCAGCTCCCTTAGTCGTAATTCGTGCTCCCTTTGCAACCTTCTATCTTCTGCTTCCCTTTCGGCCTTTTTTTCTTCTGCCTCCCTTTCGGCAGTCAACCTTTTTTCTTCTGCCTCCCTTTCGGCAGTCAACCTTTTTTCTTCTGCCTCCCTTTGCTGTCGTTTTTCTTCTGCCTCAATCTGCAGCCTCTTAATGTCTCTATCAGCCTCAATTTGTAACCTCTTCTCTTCAGCTAACCTTTCAGCCTCTAATTTTCTTTCAGCCTCTTTTTCTAATCTCCTTTCTTCCCGTTCAATATATTTATCACATTCAGCCGTTACATATTGAATTAAAATTTGACCATCCATTCCCATCTCCTTCGCGGTGAGCACAGCAGCTGATCTAAATTTTGCCAACTCCGCCATACTTTTTAGACAATATAATAATATACAAGCTAAATCTCTAACCAGTAAATACACTAAGTACTTCTAATTACTATATGACTATAGTCTAACTAATTCTAACTAACCAGTTAACTAATTAATTATTACTGGCTGTGAAGATTCACCAACTTTTATCTGTAGGGACACTTTTAATGTTAAAGGGAATTTTACAATTTATTTCCCTACTTTTATTTCTCCCACCAGGAGATCCTAATATTACTGTTGGGCTAATTATCCCTGGACAAGACCCCAATATATGTAGTGGTGTTTGATGGTATTGTATGATGGTGATATTACTAAATGTAATTGTATGAGGCCAGCTGTGAAGGCTCCTGAGATAAGATGTAGTTGTGAATTGTCAGAAGGCCTTTCTTGCTACCACTACGACCTCACACTATTTTTTTTTTTAATGAATGTAGCTACGTAAAGTGTCTAGGGTTATGATATGTAGTGTGGTGTAATAGGTTATAGATATACCCACAGATATTTAACAAGACTAATAATATTAATAAATGTTAAAATACACTGAACTAACTCACGTGTGTAAAATTTTTTGATAGAATTATATTACATTTATTTTGTTCTGGATCAATTTTTTAGATTGACCAGAACTTAAAAGGATTTAGAGATTATGAAAGAAATGCATGGAATATTATATCATAAATGCAATAGTGTACATATATATGTACTATACTAGTTAGTTTTATTAAAATGTTCTAGTAGTCATCTACTTGGGAGGATAGTTAATGTTTGTGCTGTTGGGGTGGCCTCATCACACCTGTCTATATTGACTACACAGTGTCCAGAAAATGGTGGGAATTTTTATGGGGGTATTAGTAACTACAAAGCGTTGGTGAATGTCCAGCAGACCAGAGGCTCACTCATCTTGTAGTTGTAGCTCTGGTGCTGAAATCTGGTGGTCCCACCTCTCCGTGCTGGCGGGCAATAATGGTGGTCTCTGTCACAAGTACTGCACAGATACACTCGAGTAAAGTCACCAACTGAATAGACACTGCTTTGTTGACAACAGAAACTCACAGCTCTGCAATCAAAGTATGGGCCATGTGTCAAAATCTATTCTCTACCCACGTCTGGACACAACACTGACACAACAACCACATCATACAGACAGGTCAGATCTCTCTGACCAAACAGCACATTTACCATGGTGGTTTTACATCAGATAGATCCTCCCAGACTATAGATTCTGAAAAATATTTATTAGTTTTCTGCCCTAAAAGAGGATAGGTAATATGTTTCATTATTCTCAACACTTGATCTGTCTTGCCTAACCCTTGCTGGAGTTTATGTACATTGTTGGTCCCTAGACCCTGACTAGGGCGGGGGGTCTAGAGCAAATCCCTACTTGTTTGTAAGGCTAGATTTTGATATGGCAGTATCAAATCACTCGAACATTAAACAATATTCAAAACATATAAAGAAATAATTTCAATCTTACCAGATTATGAATAAATAACACAGAATTGCTAGCAAAACTCAGCTGAGCTGCTGGCTATAGTATGGCGTCCCTAAACTTCTTTCACTTTCTTTCATATGGAAATCACCACACTTTAAAATCTGTGTCTATCACTGAACAACTATTGAAGAATGGCCCCACTTTCGCGTCTGAGCGCTAATAATATGATTGTCTGTGGCCAATCACTGCCTAGGTTTATTTTAAATTCAAATTTCCTACCCTAAAGTCATTTCAGTCATGCTTCAGTCAAGTATGGATGGTTATCTGTTAGTCTGTCCGTCTCTACTTGTGTTTCTACAAAAATGTACTTGATTTTTGAACCAACCTTTCTCTCCCCTCCAAAATTTTGTCGTTAAAAGTTATTTTTAGACACAGCTACCACCCATCCCTTCTCTTCCATACTAAGTAGATTTGAACACCTGCGTCTCGAGGTCGTGTTTTTGTGTGCAAATAGCGACACTTTTAGATTCAATACAGTCTGTCGATGATGTGAACAACACTGTCTTTTGTCATTATCTTCAATATTATCTATCCGTTTGTAAAATTAAGAACATATTAGTTCACTGCTCAGAATGGGCCATCCGGCCAGCTAATTTTTATATTCCTAACATTAATATTAAGAAAAAATTACTTTTTAATTTTTGTAATATTCCAAACATCTGCGTTCTGCCGCTGAATTCAAATCAAAGGCTTGGTATCGCGCAAAAGCGTCCAATAAATGACTGTGGCGTAACATATCTATGGTCCCTTCTGTCGAGTTGCTTACTTTTTATGTCAACTTGGGAAACGTGACTTTTCTCCGTTCCCCCCCCCCCCCCCCCCAATTGCGTCTCCTTAGCCTTTCCAGTCTCACGCAATCTTTCCAGTCATATTTTTTTCCTTTTTGATCCGCCGTTCCCCTCCTGTCTAGCAAGTCAATTATTATGGAGGATGATGACCCGCGGTCTAGGCGATCATGTACTATTCGCAGCCTACGCATTATGTTTTTATCCTTAAATGTTATCTTTGGAGGTATTTTACCGTTGTATCTCTGTCAATTTCACTACACACATCAATGACGTTGTTTTATGACTCGTGTACATCAACTATCTATTTCCTGTTATTCTGTTAATGGCTGTCATCTACAATACTCAGTCATTTTTGCGATGTGTTTTAAAGTATTCTTTTTAAAGTTTAGACTTAAGCAGATAAACAGCATATTGGTTTTTTTTTTTTTTGTTATTATAGGATTATAAAATGAGCGATGATGAAGGTAAGCTATGTAGTTGTAGCAGCATGACGACACACACGCCACCGCGTAAAAAAATGAAGCCATGGTATCATCAGGCTTTTTGTGAGGAATGGCTAACAGACAGCAAACTGAAGGATTGGATACAGCAGGACTCTGGCGATCGCTATGCTGCGATTTGTACGGTCTGTTCCTGTACATTAACTAATGCCAATAAAACAGCTTTATTGACACATAAAAGCACACAGAAGCACATGAAAAACTTCGAAGCCAAAAGCAAAACTCTGAACATTAACAAGTTTTTCATCAAACCAAAAGAGCCCTGTCTCCAAGACAAAATTGCTAAAGCGGAGATACTGTTGTCGGCTTTAATGGCAGAACATAATACTCCGTTTTCGCAAGCTGATCATTTGATTGAATGTTGCAAGCAGATGTTTCCAGACAGCACAATTGCTCAAAAAAAGTCACCGAAGCGCAACAAGCTTTTGTGTGAAACAGTTTCCAATCGAATACTAGCCAAGCAAGCAGCTGCCAAAGATGGAGTTTGTCATAAGTTTAATTCTAGTAAAAGCGTGGTTGAAGATGTGCGTGAAGGACGTTGTCGGCAGAGATATGCAAGATTTTGGATCTCCACAATCAAGAATCCACATTGTCAATTCATGCATATGATCTTGACGAAGGAGAAGTTGTCGACATGGATGCAGAGTCGCTGACATGTGACAATTTTCAACAGTAACAAGTTACAACTAATATTTTATATTTAGCAATTTTGTCTTGGAGACAGGGCTCTTTTGGTTTGATGAAAAACTTGTTAATGTTCAGAGTTTTGCTTTTGGCTTCGAAGTTTTTCATGTGCTTCTGTGTGCTTTTATGTGTCAATAAAGCTGTTTTATTGGCATTAGTTAATGTACAGGAACAGACCGTACAAATCGCAGCATAGCGATCGCCAGAGTCCTGCTGTATCCAATCCTTCAGTTTGCTGTCTGTTAGCCATTCCTCACAAAAAGCCTGATGATACCATGGCTTCATTTTTTTACGCGGTGGCGTGTGTGTCGTCATGCTGCTACAACTACATAGCTTACCTTCATCATCGCTCATTTTATAATCCTATAATAACAAAAAAAAAAAAACCAATATGCTGTTTATCTGCTTAAGTCTAAACTTTAAAAAGAATACTTTAAAACACATCGCAAAAATGACTGAGTATTGTAGATGACAGCCATTAACAGAATAACAGGAAATAGATAGTTGATGTACACGAGTCATAAAACAACGTCATTGATGTGTGTAGTGAAATTGACAGAGATACAACGGTAAAATACCTCCAAAGATAACATTTAAGGATAAAAACATAATGCGTAGGCTGCGAATAGTACATGATCGCCTAGACCGCGGGTCATCATCCTCCATAATAATTGACTTGCTAGACAGGAGGGGAACGGCGGATCAAAAAGGAAAAAAATATGACTGGAAAGATTGCGTGAGACTGGAAAGGCTAAGGAGACGCAATTGGGGGGGGGGGGGGGGGGGGGGGAACGGAGAAAAGTCACGTTTCCCAAGTTGACATAAAAAGTAAGCAACTCGACAGAAGGGACCATAGATATGTTACGCCACAGTCATTTATTGGACGCTTTTGCGCGATACCAAGCCTTTGATTTGAATTCAGCGGCAGAACGCAGATGTTTGGAATATTACAAAAATTAAAAAGTAATTTTTTCTTAATATTAATGTTAGGAATATAAAAATTAGCTGGCCGGATGGCCCATTCTGAGCAGTGAACTAATATGTTCTTAATTTTACAAACGGATAGATAATATTGAAGATAATGACAAAAGACAGTGTTGTTCACATCATCGACAGACTGTATTGAATCTAAAAGTGTCGCTATTTGCACACAAAAACACGACCTCGAGACGCAGGTGTTCAAATCTACTTAGTATGGAAGAGAAGGGATTTTGTGGTGGCTGTGTCTAAAAATAACTTTTAACGACAAAATTTTGGAGGGGAGAGAAAGGTTGGTTCAAAAATCAAGTACATTTTTGTAGAAACACAAGTAGAGACGGACAGACTAACAGATAACCATCCATACTTGACTGAAGCATGACTGAAATGACTTTAGGGTAGGAAATTTGAATTTAAAATAAACCTAGGCAGTGATTGGCCACAGACAATCATATTATTAGCGCTCAGACGCGAAAGTGGGGCCATTCTTCAATAGTTGTTCAGTGATAGACACAGATTTTAAAGTGTGGTGATTTCCATATGAAAGAAAGTGAAAGAAGTTTAGGGACGCCATACTATAGCCAGCAGCTCAGCTGAGTTTTGCTAGCAATTCTGTGTTATTTATTCATAATCTGGTAAGATTGAAATTATTTCTTTATATGTTTTGAATATTGTTTAATGTTCGAGTGATTTGATACTGCCATATCAAAATCTAGCCTTACAAACAAGTAGGGATTTGCTCTAGACCCCCCGCCCTAGTCAGGGTCTAGGGACCAACAATGTACATAAACTCCAGCAAGGGTTAGGCAAGACAGATCAAGTGTTGAGAATAATGAAACATATTACCTATCCTCTTTTAGGGCAGAAAACTAATAAATATTTTTCAGAATCTATAGTCTGGGAGGATCTATCTGATGTAAAACCACCATGGTAAATGTGCTGTTTGGTCAGAGAGATCTGACCTGTCTGTATGATGTGGTTGTTGTGTCAGTGTTGTGTCCAGACGTGGGTAGAGAATAGATTTTGACACATGGCCCATACTTTGATTGCAGAGCTGTGAGTTTCTGTTGTCAACAAAGCAGTGTCTATTCAGTTGGTGACTTTACTCGAGTGTATCTGTGCAGTACTTGTGACAGAGACCACCATTATTGCCCGCCAGCACGGAGAGGTGGGACCACCAGATTTCAGCACCAGAGCTACAACTACAAGATGAGTGTCCTTATAAACATATTCACGTTAAAATTAATGTAAGTTTTCAAGCTTAAACCAGTGTAAATGTCTATGTGAAAATATTCATTTTAAAGTAATGGAAGTTTCAAACTTTTCAATCAGTGTAAAACATAAATGAAAACATTTTCTATTTATATTGTAAACACTTTTCAATCAGTCGAGATGTATTTGTAAACAGACTCTATCTGTATTATTAACCTTTTCATTTAAATGTCATGTAAAGCTAAAGCTATTCTATTTAAATGTAAAGAAAGTTATATCCCGAGGGATTTGTCGTGGTTGAGTAAAGTGTAGAGTATTTGTCGAGTTGGACAATAGTAGTGAAATCGACAAGGGATAGTGGACTGGCAGAGTTATAGATTACACACACAGAAAGGTGTAAATAGGAGATGGACTTGAGACAACCTGGAAGAAGATTTACCAAAATGATCTCTCTCTCCAAGCCTCAACTCACTTTTCACTGTCTAAGCATCTCCTGCTCTCACTCTTTTCTCTTATCAAACATAGAGATTATAGTAAAGAGCTAAACAAGTTAATTATGGATGAAAAGGGTCGGAAACAGCGCATTAATAAATGTGTAAACTTTATTAAAGAAGAAAAGCATGGCATTAATTCATATCATCATACACAGCATAAATTACATCAATAATCAAAATATTCATCAATAGTCATAAATAATCATCAATAACCACCAATAATGCAAATACACACCCACAAACACACACACCACCAACACTCATAAACCCTGTAGAACGCGGAGAAAATAACTAAGCTGTCCGACAGAGGGTCCGCTTTCGGAGACCAAAGGTGCTAGCTCCAGAAAGTGTCTTACCGATAAATATCCTTCAAGATGACTGAAGTGAAATACCGAACTTTCCTTGTCGGGCTAAACGTTGGTGACCCCTAATTGCGCGAGGGAACACTGGAAGACGTTGTTTATCTCCTGCTGCCCAAATAAACGAACTGAGCGACAGCCTGTCTGTTTTTTTTTTCGTGGGACCAAATGTTAGCTCCAGAAAGTGTATTACGTGTAGATCCTTCGTGAGGGACTAGCCTACAAAACTTTCCTTGTTGGTGCTAAACGTTGGTGACCGCTACTTGCGTGAGGGGGCTGGAACTCTGTCCATATATGGCTGCTCATACGTGCGAGGTTTTAAGTATCAAGAAAATACACCAGAAGAAGTCACTTGAGGACAAAGAGTCCCAGGCGCGCTTATCCGGCGCTAGGCTCTGCTTGGCTGTAAATCCTGTTTAAACTGGTTTGGCTGTGGTTTGCTGAGTGCCCCGTTTAGGCACAAAAAGGCGGGTGATATGGAATTCTGCTATCGGCAAGCTGGGCGGTTTTGATATTCTGGAAGCCGCAATGCTCTGGCTGGTAATCCAATAGGCGAGTAGAGAACTACTACTACATTTGGTGATTCCAGATTTAGCGTTGGCTCCGTTGCACTGCGTGAGCTTAACTTGGCGTTGACAAAAAAAAGGGTTTTGATTCAGGAACGGGGTTGACGATTCGTGACGCTAGCGGTATTCAGAAACCCTCTAGATCGAAGAGCATATTTCGTTCTTCGCCTGACTGGAGTCTGCTCTAGCGATTCGGTCTCCCTGAAACTGAGACCAAAAAAAAGACCTTTTACCTCAAGCAAATAATAAATCACACTAACTTTATACAGAAAGTTTCGCTCCACTATGGGATTAAATTTATTGTAGTTATTGCTATGATAGTTTAGGGCTGTCTTTAACCATGTCTCCTGTTCCTTAAAAATATCAATTATCAACACGCGCCCGCATAGGCTTAATATCTTTTGTACACCCATGTAACTGTCATTAAATGTTCTGACAGCAAAATCTCCTCCTCTTCTCCCAATCTCAACATACAGGAAACCTAACCTGTAGTTACAGTTAAATGAATATGCTTATTCATCTTACAACATTAAATGAATTTACATAAACAGATTACAGCATTTGACATTACACAAATAAATCGTATGTCTTCTTGGGGAAATAAAATATTAATATCCCACAAATGAGTACATAGAAAATGCAATGTTCTTGCTATAATAATACAGTTGTGGCTAAATCATACGATATAATTATATCTATGCCTGGTGACTGCTTTCGGTGAAAGTTATAGACTAGTGTCTAGCCACACAAGTAAGCATAAAATGAACCTCCCTTGCCACTAGAAATATCTATCAAAAAGGAATAAGTGACTATCTCCTATAATCCAGAGTTATTACCTACATCTCACTATTCAGTTTTAAAGTGAACAATCCACACCTGACATTATCTTACAGAAATGACAGTTAATTTAGCCCATTCTTAACCCATGATAAGCGTCTGTGGACTGATTCTACGCCTATTATCTGTTATTGTAAGTTTAACATTTAACCCATGATAAACCGTAACAGTTTAAGCACCCTTACTAGGCCGTAGACAGCTCTACCCTATCACTGAATAAAATTACTAGGAGAAATCATCAGAAATGAATTCACTTCCCTAACAGATATATATAAAAGCTAACATGAATATATCATATTATAATTATAAGATATGTCAACTCACCCCGAAAAATGACTAGAACATAGGCAAACACATTCTAGTACTGTGTTAAAGTTTGCCTTATCTCATGATGGTCATCTACGGGCCAGGAATATTCACGAATGTCTTTGTCTATTAAACCCATCACTCTTATAGATTACAAAGGACGCTCCCCCCGGACACCTGGCCTGCATATTTCTACAGATGTATCGGCGTAATCGTAATACCGGGTAAGACAAATGTTTCAGAAGCAACAACTTGCGAAAATTCCCCAGAGAGACAATCATAATATTATGTGCTCTTTGCTCATCTAAGGGCAAACAACCCACGAACTGACCGCGATTGTTATCTCCCCCTGAAATGAAGATCAAACTCGTTACCCAGGCCTCAAAGAGTACTAGCCGCTCGTGATCAAACGTTTTAAAGCGACCAGAGAAATTCCCCTGGACGGACCACGGGCGTGTATGTAATACTATCGTTCCCTGACCGCTACAGGCCGGAACGTAACCAAACCTCGGGTGGGGTTTGAGAAGGTGAAAAAGTTTGGCCACGAAGGTAGAAAATGAAAGAAAAAGAAAATACAAAATGTCCAGGAAAACAGAACATTTAAAGGAGTAATCAAATTATGGACAAGATGGTAAAATAAATTATCGGTCACGTGACAGGATTAAATTTAATTCTCATCGAGGGTAAAGTCTGAGTAATCGGGATGGTGGTATGGGAAGATTGGAACCCATAACTATGGGTGGAAAACGCCATACCCAGAAGAGCGTTCGTTCTATTCTTTTACCATAGTTATTGGTGGCACCAGCAGAAAGTACTATCTCTGGAACAAGAAGGGAACCGTGGCCTAAGCTTTAAGACGAAGGGCCCATGTGGTAGACTCTCCTTGACATTTCTGGGAAACGAGCTTCCCCCGACAACCTTGATCAGAGAACGAGTGAGAGCAGAGTGAAAAGAACCAACCCTTAAGAAGGAGCAGACCCGTGTGGTAAAGTGGGATGTTATAAATATTTATAGGGGACTTAGTGTACTGACTGAGGTCAGCTGTGAAGGTATCTGTATCTAATAGGTGTAGTGTTTTACAGATAACCTTACTTGCTACCACATTATACCTCAGTCAGAATTATTCTGGAATATTGTGATGACTACGTTAAATGTCTAGGGTTATGTAAATGATGAAGTGTAAGTCACAACAACAACAGACAGATAAACAATTTAATTTATTCCACCACACTTGACAACACTGTGACACTCACACACATTTAACACTCTATAAGACTATCTTAAATAAGTCACTGGAAAAGTTTCAAATATTTATGTATTAATTACTTTCATTAATATATATCCTGATTCAACTACAAAGTGAACCAGGAATCACAATCAATTGTAATCACAATTTATATATACATAATTTATAAATATGAACCTTGTAGTGACATATTTTATTAATATTATCCTATGTGTGTCAGTTGTGTAGTAGTACTATGAGGTAATACTGGTTTTGTTTTTCAAGCTATGTTGTTATTTGTCATCATGACTTCAAGTGTTTGTTTATCTGGGAAATAGTATGGGGGAAAAGTTCACAGTTGCTGTCAATTTAAACAAGGTATTGTCCCTCTTTTTTACTAAAATGTCAATTTTTGAGGGGACACATAATGTTGAGCTCCACTGGCCACCGAGGCTTAACTTTCGTGATGGTGGCAGGAAAAGACTCCTCTGCTCGATTGCCCCCCTGTGTTCTGGAGACACCTCACTAGTCGCTATCTGGACCCAGGAGTATGCTGTCAGCCTCCAGATTCAGCAAAGCTCAGACCAGGTGCTGCTCAATAGCTTTAGGACCACAGTCCCACAATTCATGGAATAATACACAGTTACGTTGACTGGCAATGAATATAGCACAATTTCGATCTGCCGATGTCCCAGGCTTTTATTTAGAAAAATATGCACTGGCGCTCAACGCACTGGTTCTTTAGTAAGTTTATTTGAAAATGTGGTGGTGACCTGACGCCTCTGATTGACTATATTGGCGGGTCTAACCAATCGTGCCATGTTTACACAGCTTTTCAAAAAAAAGTACCCTTCCTTCCGTCTCCCCTAACAACAAAAGATAGTATTTATAGCCCGACTAATCGTGTTTAGCCTTACATTTATTGCGCTCCAATCAAATCGGATTTAACATGGAGACCCATTTCCCGTACAATGGTGGTGTCAAAATCTGCCACTTAGCGATTCTGAGTTTGGTGTTGTCTGACACCCTCACTATTTCTTTTGGCTATAATTTGTTAATTCCTAGACTATTTGCGTAACGTTTAACATATTCTTTGTCAGCAAGTCCTAAGGAACCCAAATATACAAATTTAAGGGAGCTAGGTGGCTGCGTTCAAAATGTGCATTTTCTTCTACCTCCCGTTCACTTCGATCGATGTGGTGTCTGGGTACTGTCATGTTTTCAGATATAAAACAGTATAATGTCATATTTCCCAATAAGCATTTTGTAAGTTTTAAAACCTAACTCTCGTATGGGTAGTGTTTTTTATCACTGTCGATTTGAAAAAGTTAGTGCTAGTGGCCTTACACGCGTGATGGTAGTAATTGTATAGCGAGACGCGTGTTTAGTGTTGCATGCGTTCCGGCTTTCAGCCCTCCCTTCTCTCTATCCTAAGTTCATCTGTCTTTTCATCACGCCGTGTATAAAATGAAATGAATGGAATTTTAAATATAGGTCAGCTTGCGTATCTCAAGGTTTTTCTTAGAAATGGAGTACACGTTTTATTGTGTTGTGGAAACGCGTGTATGCTGCAGAAGGCTTTTACTATCAACGTGAAACGTTATAATTTGCAGACGAATTAGAAAACAAAGGGGGATTTCGAGTACAGTCATGGTGACAGCACTGTTCTTTACCATTCTTCTTTCCTTTTATTGAAGTTATTTGTTAGGCTTTACATTTACTTTTTAATTTATATATGTGGATTAGAATTTCACACGACAAATTCTCCCCGCTTAAAACAGACGTTATATGTCAGTCTATAATTCTATATACACATAGAGAAATTTATTATTATTCCTGGAGTTTAGGGTGATTCTCATCACACGGATGGCGGCTTAAAAAATCCGCTCCCAGATTTGTTTTTCCACTTATATACTCTATGCTAAACTCAAATGGCTGCATCAGTAATGACCAACGGAGTAATCTAGAATTTCATGTCTAGCCTGCGCTAGAAACGACAAGGGTTTGTGATCTGTTTGCAACTTAAATGCCTTCCCATACAGATAAATATTGAATTTCTTTATCGCCCATATTACTGCAAGACATTCTTTTTCGCTAGTTGAGTAGTTGGTTTCAGCTTTATTCAACTTTCTGCTAGCATATGCCACTGGGCTTAATTCCCCATCCAATGCATCTGATTTATGTAGCAGAGCCGCACCTAACCCAATATTACTGGCATCAGTCCTTACAATGAATTCTTGACTTAAGTCAGGTAATTTCAAAATAGGTTTACTTGTGAGCTTTTCCTTCAATTCCTGGTAACCTATTTCACATTGTGGTGTCCATGTAATTCGATCTGGATGTCCTTTACGTGACAAATCAGTTAACGGTGCACATATGGAATTAAAGTTTTTGATATACTTCTGGTAGAAACCACATAATGAGACAAAGGATCTCACGTCTTTCTTGGTTTGTGGTCTTGGGGCTTTCTTTAGTTTCTCTAAATTCTTTGGTTCAGGGGTCATGTTTCCCTGATAAACTGTGTGTCCCAAGAATTCTAATTCTTTACATCCAACGCAACATTTGGTTGGTCGGGCTGTTAAATTCGCTTCCCTAAGTCGATTAAACAGCATGTTCAGAGAGTCAATGTGTTCCTCAAATGTTTCTGTGGCTATAAGGATATAATCCATGAAATTTGTGATGCATGGGTTATTCAGAGGGTCCAATAATTTTCTCATCATTCTAGAGAAGTCACTAGGTGCATTCTTCAATCCAAATGGCAATCTATTAAACTCATAGTGTCCTTCTGAGGTACTAAAAGCTAGGTATGGTCTAACCTCAGGCTTTACTGGAATCTGATAGTATCCTTTACTCAGGTCCACTTTTGAGAAATATTTAGCTTTATTTAGCCTGGCAAACAACTGATTTGTATCCGGCAATGGATCCACCTGTCCTTCTGTAATAGCATTCAGTCTCCTGTAATCTATACAGAGTCTATGTTCTCCAGAGGGTTTCCTTAAAAGTACAACACTGGAACTATACGAAGATTCACTGAATGAAATAATTCCTTCCTTCAACAAATAGTCTATCTCTTCCTTCAAAGCTTTCTCCTTAGCAAAAGGAATCGAATAGGGTTTCATACATACAGGTGTGGGGTCTATCAGCTTCATATCATATTCCAATAGGTTTGTATGCCCTGGTCGGTCTGTTAACACCTCTGTATGAGTATCTAGAACCTGTTGTACTCTCTTCTTTTGCTCTTTCGTTAAATGTGTACTGATTTTCACCTGTGCCGCTGTCTCACAGGGGTGTAATGGATATTCAAATGATGAAAGTGGTTCCTTTTTCATCTCCATGGCGATGGACAAGGTCAACAAATGTGTCTCTTCCTGATTTTCTCTTTCCAAATATTTCTTCAGGAGATTCACATGATAGATTTTTTCTTTCCCCTTCTTATCTATCTTATAATTGGTTCTAGGCACCTTCTCTAGAACTGTATATGGACCTTGCCATCCAATTTGTAACTTATTCTGACTACCGTGCAGAAGAAGCAGTACCTTCTCTCCCACAGCAAAATCTCTGTCTTTAGCTTTCCTGTTATAATAGGCAGCATGTTTCTTCCTGGCTTGTTTCAAATTTTCATTGGCAAGTTTCCACCCAGTTTTTAACCGAGTGGTCAGCTCATTCACATATTGGTATGAGGATGTAATATTTTCCTCTGCTTTTTCATCAGTCCACGTTCTTAACAGAGCTTCGAGTGGACCTTTTATTGGCCTTCCAAACAATAATGTTGCCGGGGCCATACCGGTTGAACTATGGGGTACCTCCTGTTGAGGATTGCTTCATGTCTGCAGCATGGCGCATTCCTCAAATGATTATATCTCCGCGACTGATGTCGATGATTGTTTCACGCTTACAGACATTTGGATTTGTGCTCGATCCGAATGGCTGTATCATGGAACACCTCAAACGAATAGAGATATATCTCATCGACCGATGTCGATGATTGTTGCATGTGTGCAGGCATTTGAGTTTGGCCAACTCGGATTGCTGCACCGTGGAACATCGCAATTGAATATATATTAACGACGTAGTATGCATATCACTATACATGACGCGTATGTCTTTATAACGTCATTCGACTTGTGGGTTTTGACCCGTACGGCAGTGTGTTTCAGAAGTGTGGCCATTGCCACTTATATTGTGTGGTATATCCACTTTTTAATTGTGTGGCTGGGAAGCCAATTGAGCAGTGTATTTCTTGAACCAAACGTAAGTCGTCGTATGAATAACGCAGTTTACATAATTATGGCAGATTAGCCTGGCGTGGTATGCCAAAGGAACATTACGGTACTAGCAATAGTGTAAGACTAGTATAGATGGATATTGTACAGCTAGCGGCAAGCGTAAGCCTAGTGTAACGGATATTAAACGACTAGCAGTAGACGTAAGCCTAGCATAATAAGTGTATTGCAGAACTAGCAGGATAGTTAAGTCTAGTTAGCCTCTGAATTTATGCCAAAGGACATTGGCCGTTAAAAGGAACTGACCTCTAACCAGAACTCTAGATAGAGATTGTGAACATGTGCTTATGAACTAATGAGAACTCTTACAGATCGTACATGAATGTGATGTGACTTTTGTTCCCATGTAGTTGGTGTCTGCTCATGGTATGAAATTACTAATTAAATATTTTGAGTCGTCAAAATCACAGTCTTATCAACTGTCGTATTCGGAGTTGAGTTAAATGCTATTTATCTTCAACTGATCATGACCAGTGATGATTAATGTCTTAACACGCTGCATCTCACACTGCCAATATAATCAATAAGACAAGAGATTAATACAGGTCAGTCAAGGGTCGAATATTTAATATGAAACATGTTCAGCACAGAATGTATCACAAGGGTTAAAGCAGACATTATCGATACCAACGGACAGTATTACGGAATCCTACAAAAGTGATAAGAACCCGAGGGACTTTGACTCTATAAACTGAATACGCATATAATAACTTGGTCATCCACAAATACTAGAAGTCATCGAAGCACCCAGAATATACTGGGGTCCCGGAAGAGCCCGCAACATACTGGTGTCAGAAAGTGTCTGGATTTCGTGAATACTGGATTCCCCCCCTGTAAAGGGCAATTTTTACTATCTTGCAATATAATACATTTATATACTTATTATGTTCGCAAATATTTTGTAAACAAAGTATTTCCTTTTTAAGTGCTTAAGGAGAAGTCATTTTTGAGTTACTTCCCTTGAAAGTAGTTCCGTCATCTTCGATCGGACTCCGCGGACGAGTCTAGGCCTACTGCGATTTATTCTTTGGCTGGGTAGGAATAGATTGTTCTTGCTTCAGTATATCTATGGCCTGAATTTATACGTAGTGTTTGTATGAGTAGGACGAGTCTGTCTTATATATGGATATCTTTACATTTCTAAGTCGAACTATGTTGGTTGTCGCTAGAAAAGGTCAAAGGCTATGCAGCGGAAGTATCGCTAGAAGGGGGTGTGATTCATGGCTGCCATCCTGTCGAGATGTCGAGTTTTGTTGTAGCCGGCTTATCGCCGAAAAGTGATCTATAAGTAAATGGGGAAAAGTGATAGTCATTTAGACATGTTGTATGTACTTTACCCCAGTGTTTATTCTCTTTTGCCAAGGAATGGCAAAGTTATAT
The DNA here is from genome assembly GCA_024509875.1 of Oreohelix idahoensis. NCBI lineage: Eukaryota > Metazoa > Mollusca > Gastropoda > Stylommatophora > Oreohelicidae > Oreohelix > Oreohelix idahoensis. Next base: position 105,328 of record JAMPIV010013077.1, read on the forward strand.
TTCGCATAGAAAGGTAAAACCACAATTTATTATGAACTTGGGCTTCGCCATCGTTGTCGATAAGCAGATGCACAGTGGTACTTTTGAAAAGAATATTTATTCAAAGGAAGATGACATTCCTATATATCAGCACTAGATTATATGATATTATTCAATTACCTCTATGAGAGAAGCTATGAAGAAATGAGGACATTTAACGAATGACCAATTTTGGTCTGTATCCAATAGTGAGTGAAGCTCACGAGAGAAGCACAGCCATGTTGAAATTCATATACTTTGTATTTATCGAGTGAGAAAAAGGGATGCCTGTACTATCGCTCGATGAACCAAGAGATCACTGCTACATGTGAGAACCCATGTCTGGGATTCCTATATCTTTATGGAAAATATATATATTGAACTTTACGTGAAGGGATATTCGCTAGACGAGGTTAGGTCTAGGAGCCTTCCTATATATTGGTTATGGTCTGACGTGCCCAGTCAGTAAAGCCAGATGATTTACATGATGGAACTCTGAATGCTTATTTACGAATGCTCCATTATGATATTTGCCAAGCATGAATGCTAACTTAAGATGATATTCCTGTGATCAACATTATGCTGTCTATGTCGACATTTGTTCCTGTAACCATACACGTACTGTCCAAGTGTGCGTCTCATTAAATGTTATAAAAAGACCACCGTAGTTCCAGTACTTCTTGAATTCGAACAGTGTGAGTATGAGTGATGTACCACCAACTTGTCAACTCTATCGAATCATTCTACCATTCGCGTTCTGACATTCATATACACACTCATTGTCTACACTCACATTCTTGTCGGAGCCTCATCACGTTCCAGGACAAGATGACCTGTATGACCAAAACTGTGCTGGGTTTAATGAGTTGACAATCGTTACACTTTACTACACCAGTCCCAACATCTACATTTATCAACTGGTGGACATTCACGTCATTTAACAAATAAAGCGTGATTCAACAACTAGTAGCCAGTATGAGTTAACAACTACACAGACTTTAACAACTGGTGGCCAGCTTCCTGGGTCAACCTGCACAGTGACCATATTGAGAAGTAAACTACTGAGACCAGACGTTCCTTGGGGTCTGCTACGACACACAAATACATCAACAGTACAACTCTACAGTGATGTCAGCGTGACCTGTCCTGTCGGCAGTATGCAGTAACTAGGTCAGCGTTTGTTGACATTTGGTTCGTTGGACATTTGCCATACAACTGACAGTGTTACACAGCAAGCTTGGTTGAAACATAGAACATTACACATCAGGACTGGAGAATATTTGACAGTGTTTGCGAAAGGAAATGTTATTGAACTGAGAAGTCCTACATCGATTGTTATCATTCACATCAACGATGGAGCTTCTATTTCTGTGTTGAATTTAAAATAATTAGACCAGAAGTATTTGTTTAATAAAGTGCCACAGTACTG
>JAMPIV010013078.1:0-254625 GCA_024509875.1 Oreohelix idahoensis
TCAGCCTGTGCTTTCCTCATCTCCTCTGAATGAAGTATTTATTGGGTTTCTCCTCCTTCCTTGACGTGACCAGGTCTGTAACTGCTGCCATATTCTCGGGTCTTTGGACTTCCCTAAAACACATATCTACACCCCAATATCAAAGGGTAAGATTGGTTCATTATCACGCGGCTCTAAACACTCCTTCCACATAGCGATTTTTACATTTATTTTCTTGCAAAGGGAAGTGTCATGGTTGCTAAATCCTTATTTGCCCCTTATATATATTCACTGTTTCTGTGGGTATATTGATCTGAGTGCACCAGGTTTATAACACACAACTGAGTCAAAATCCAATCCATTTTTTCATAAAGGCACTTGATAGTGGCCCCATTACATACTACTTCTTCACATACAGGGATGATGAGGTTTCTTCTGTTCTTAACATCCTTCTTTCCCTTATTTCCAGTTTTTAAAGGCTTTCAGCGAAATATGAGTTATCTCCTACAGTCTTTTGTGTAATGAATTATTAACTTGCAAATTTACTCCATTTTTCCTTTTGGGCTGTAGGTTTCTTTCATTACTTAGGTTTCTGTCTCTAGATTAAATCTAGCAATCATAACTTTGTTTAAATCTCTGGATTGATCCCTATTATCACACTTATTCTGGGTTTGTGGGTTTTTTATTACTCTCTGCTTGCTTCTTTTTAACTCAGCCCCTTCTGACTGGCTGCCCTGATATTCACAGCAACATTGAAAATCTCCACCACCCTCTCTGCACCATGTTTCCATAGAAATTTTTTCTTAAGTCTGACCATGACTCCTTACACTGCCCATCAAATCATTTCCTTTAAGTCTTGTTTTCCACCCCAAGCATCCATTTCTCCAAATCGGATTCTAGTCTTGCAGAGGACTGGTGGTAGGTTTCTTCCAGACAGTAGCTTACTATTTCTAAATATTTCTTCCTATAAAATTCTCATTCATTCTTCTCTGTACGATCACTAACAACGCCGTTGTTTTAAAGAGGTCATCAGTCTTTCTCTGATCGTCCTCTCGCCATGCATAATTTATTCAGAACACTTCATAAGAATTCCCTCTCAACCTTGTGATAGCTTTGAGCTTCCATTACTCCTTTCTCTAGCCCATAGTTTATCACTAAGCTACCTTGTACATACCTCGAATAAGCACTCGATATCATCACATTCTTCCTCGTACAAAGGGTTCTAAATGAAAGCGCATGCTGAGTTTGAGCTCCACAGGACCTTGCAATAGTATCAGCTTAGGTATTGGAACTAACTTCCTTTATTCTAGTAACAATGTCCTTGAAGTTCCCATGTTCTTTCTGCCTCAACATCATGTACCTCTTTGCAAACGTCTTTTCCTCTCCTAACATTGCAATCTATGTTATCCTCTAGCAGCCCCATTCAGCCTATCCTCCCTATCATCCTCTAGCCCTCACTATCTTCTTTTCTGCTTTCAATTTTAATCTTTTCCCTTCTTTATCTGCTTCTAATATCCCTAATATTTTCTCTTCAGCTAACTCCCTATCCACTATTAACCCCTATCCACATCCTAAAACATACTGAATCAAGTGTCCCATTTGCATAACCAAGTCTTAGTATGCCGTCTGCACTTAGCAGATCTAAATTTTGGCCAATCGTCTCCAATCTCCATCACATGTACACAATTATCTATACCAACTTATGTCATACATTAGCAAATATAACTTAAATTGATTAACTATAGGCAATGACACTCATCCAATTTCAAGCACAAGTTACCTTTAATTGTACTGCGCACTTGTTTATCTAATATTCCCATACAATAAAAGTTCCAGTAAGCTGGAAAATAATCTTCGACAGGACCCACTATGTGATAACAGTGGTTAGATGTTATTAATTATAGGATAAGCCTGGACAAATAGATTTATCAGAAGATAACCAAGAGAGTAGAACCAGATATAGAGACTTGGGTCCATATAAGAAAATAACCCCTTCTCTGAAAAAAGCAGGTGTTATAACAATCAAGTTGAGGTCCACTATGTAAGTTCTCAGATAAGGAATGATGCATGATGATAAGTTTCTCTGGTCCCTATCTGCTTACCTTCTTGAGATCTCACCAAGAGTAAGTTTAACTGTGTGCTGTTGTTATTGGCAAAGTGTCTAATGAGTAATATATTTTAACAGTTAAGAATTTTCAAAACAGAACTTTCAAAACTTTAATAGAATTAAGCAAAGACTGACTGAAAATAGATATGGTATAATTTAATATTCATGTACCTCAAATCTGTATTGGACACGGAATTCTCAAAATCCAGAAAGTTATTTACAATGCTAAAATAAATATTTTAAAGGAAACCTCCTGTCCATTTTTGTACAACAAAAAGTCACTACTGGAAAGAATATACCCACAGTTTCTTGATATTATATCAATCTACTATCTATACTGTAAGGTCTGTTATTTTTCATCACTCCCAGTGGTATACATTAAATGGTGAAATTTATGTTATATGGTATCATGCCTGTATAAAGACTAGCTTTAAATTTAATCACTTTGTTGATGATCTTAGGGCCTGTACACCAACGATGTGACCTCCTGACTGTATTAATACTACTAGTCACCACTTGGGCTAACAAGTCCGCACTAGACATTAAATTCTGTTTCTACACTCAGTCTTGGTGTAATCAATCTTCTTCATATTGATTCTACTTAATGTCCCTCCCTTCCGTTTTGTTCTTCCATACAAAATCAGGGTGAGGTACAACATAACTTTACTTTTGATACTTCATTCGAAAAACCCAATATTTCCCCCTATAGTTTTCACCTTTATTTGAACAGTGGTCCATTCCAAAAGACAATATCAATTCCATAATACTCACTACAGTCGCAAATTTTTGAGGCCATTTGGCAAACATTTTAACACAATAGCACTCCTAATCAACCTCCTATAGCACATTCACTTTGTCGTCGTGACTTCCACATTCCCACGGCAGTATCGAAAACGAATATGGCACACCACACCATAGCCTGTTACTTACCAATTAATAAAATATGCAAACAAAATTAATGCTTACCCTCAAGAAAAGAATATCACACACACTAGCTGCCCGACTGTAAAGGGACTATAGCACTAACTGCATGCAGAGAGGCAAACCTTGTCTCTCTTGTCTCTTTCAAATTATGTCAGCTGTATGGAACTTTTTCGTCATGACGGACTTAACAAGCAGTTTGTTAATTTTTATCACACTACAACCCAACCAATCCAGATGACGAGTCAAAAAAGTTTAACTATTTCCTAGCTATAGAATTTGAGCAGTTTAAGCGTGTTTGTCCTAATCTGACCGAATTTGTTTATTTTTTAATCATAGTTATTTGTAACCGATTCATTATCAAAAGTTATTAATTAAACGGCCAATTATTCTCTATCCGTTATACATAGCTTTTCCTTTAGATTTTATTTCCTTTGCATCAAATGGGTTTTATTTGTTTAAAAAATTTGTTCTTAACCAATGTGAAAATATTACTAAATAAAATTTCTACCAGTTGAGATAATTTTTCTATAGAATCTCTATGTGTACTTGTTAAGCAATATCAAGCGCTATAATTTGAGATATCCCTTTTATTTTAATTAGCTTTATTATTGAAAATAAATTATCTACGTTCGTCGAAAACCCATAAATAGGCATTATTTCCGCTTCAAACCAACATTTTTTTTGGTCCTTAACAAATAGAGTAACGATTTGATTGTTGTTAAATTTACTACGTCCTTCGATAAAATATGGTGTTGTGTGAGAAGAGGGGATGTTAACTTTTTACTTGCTTTCCTTAGAAAAATTCAAATAATCATTATTAAATGTTGCGGTAAATTTGATTCTGGACCCTCAACAAATTCAAATACTGTAGTTATTTATAGATTTAAAAACTATAGCTAGTACGTTTTACGCTGGAAATTTGGACGTGTTGTCATACGATTCCACTTCACTACAGTCTTGACGCTCAATGTGAGCAACCCTAGCCCGATATCAGTAGGAATCAAAACTGGTACAGACAGATACCTTCACATACCTAGGTTGCATGTAATACCAGACGGCGGGCAGGCAAAGACATCAACATCAGAATGAATAAGGCAAGTACAGCCATTTTAGCCTAAACAAGCATCTGAAGTCCCTCTCAATACACACAACACAAAATTAAGGTTTATATCAGAGCTGTGTTGCTTTCTTGTGCTTCTCTATGGTGCGGAATGCTGGAGAGTTACAGAGGAGGAAATGTCGAAATTGCCACTTAACTTATCACCAACAACATGCGCTAGACGAAAATTAAATCACCGAATCTTTTGGCCGAATACCATCACCAACCTAGTATACATCACTGCTTATACTCGTTCGAGCACGACCAAGAGGCGGGAACATGCACACCATCATAGCTGGGCAGACAAAGCTGCGAGCTGTTGGTCATGTCATCAGAAGAGACCCTCTATGATGATGCCAGTCACAAGAACAGCTGAGATGGCGTACTTTTGGAACCCTGAAGGAAAATGTAAGAGAGGCCGACCAAAAACAACCTGGCGGAGGACTGTGGAGGCTGAGATGCAAAGAATGCACCAGAGTTGGGGTACTGTACGAAGGTTGGCCACCGACCGAGCAAAGTGGAATCAATTTGTTGTTGCCCTACAAGACGCCACCAGGCGTAATGGCCACTGACTGCTTTGACGGTCGGCGGCTAAGGATCAAAGAAAAGAAGAAAATCATATGAAGCGAAAGGTTTTCCTAGTGTGATGAAAGTGGTAGAGAAAAGGAAATCTCTCCTCCAGAAAAGTAATGAAGTATCCAGTGCCCGAGAATTACACTGTATCACAAGTGATTACAGCTGAATACTCTGAGCTGGACAATATATTTGCTTTCAGCAGGAAAAATAACGTCCACTTTCGCTATAGTTTACCCTATGTAGGAATAAATTAAATTAGAAAAAGTAACACAAAATTAACATTAAAAATTTACCAAGTCAAAGTGAGTACAATTTCATAATTTATTATGTACACTATATATTCTTGTAATGAAAATGGGTGTTGAAAGAAGGAAACTTAATTGATTATTTAAAGTTACAATTAAAATAATAAATTAAAAAATCCTTGGATGAATCTTCCATCGAATTTACAAAAAGAAAGTCTGGCAACAGTATATCTTTGATTTTATATCTTGCTATCTAGTTTCATCATCGACATCGTTTTAGAAACTGCTCACAAGATTTGTTGGATTGAATAACAACATAAACCTCATCCAGTATTTGTTCGAGGTTCCTGAGAACACACTGATGATCAGGAAAACTTTTCTTCAGCCCGCCCTATAACTACGGGACTAAGTGTTGAAGATTGGTGATCTCAGCTTTCAGTTAGCAGATCAACCGTCCTCAAGCATCTTTGTTTAAAACTTGAAAATGAGCGTAAACAGAATATCATAAACTCAATCATAAAAAACCTGAAACAAAAGTACCCCCCCCCCCCTGTCCCACCCCACCCACCCCCCCCCTGCCCCCCCCCCCTCCTCTGTCTTTACCCCGTTGTTTGTATATAAATGAAGGCCCCTCATGGTAGAATGTTACAGCAGAGACAGCATGATAAATAATGTTCTACTGTCAGAAATCAACAAAATACATGAATTAAATCACCCATGTTATGTTACATGGGTAAGATATAACCTGTTTCCTTCCACTTATGGAATGCCAAGTCACTTTTTACTTGCTAGTATGTCGTTAAGCTTCCAGACAAGAACTAGCCATGATATATATAGGTTAACCAAATTAATGGTTATGCTTCCTGACAATGCCCCGGTGGAGGATATCTCTTGGTTAAGCGTCATTCCCATTTTATTACATCTGATACATCAAGAACGTAAATAAAATCTGAAATAAAATGATATAAGTTTATACCTATATACTTTTAATAACTTACATAACCCTCTTAGGATTAATAAGCCACCCGTGAGACTATATTCGGTTGAATTTAATCTGCCCTGCATGCAGCGTGAAAAAAAAAAAACTTTTCTTGCTGATACAGTCTTCCAGTTTTCCACTCCTGCTTCTGGATTTGTGGTGTGTGATTTTTTTTTATTTTATTTTTTTTTTTTTCCAACGCGCCGCTCTTCCTTATATTTGGGCATCTCTCCCTACGAAAATCACACTTTGAAGTATCAAAAGATTTTCGTTAATCTCACTTTGGCATTTTGAGCATCTTGCTTTTCTGTACTTGTTTCCTTTCTTTTCACTACACAATATATCCTTCCATCTTTCCTAGTATCCTTTCATTTTTCCCCATGTAAGGCTTTCATTCTATTCAAGTTTTATCTAAATTCCGTTAGCATGGTATGTATAATACATTTTTAAAGATTAATTAGCTAATTTTTAGTAGATTTATAACGATGAAAAATTATTTATTTTTAAACCTATTTAATTTGAATAATATCCTTTGGTTATCATTACAGTCTATCTCCTTTGTGAATTATTATTATTTAAATTATGCCAACCACTTTCTCTTGCACTTTAAATTTAATTTCCTGTTAAAATGCAAAACTTTAAAGTGGACCATTCCCTATCTTCGCTATTTCCTCGTTCTTCAATACCGTTCCGGGCTAAAACGTTATTTTCAACATTTTTTTCCGCCTCTCTTCAAACTTCAAAGCAATATCAGTCGCGTGTTATCCCTGCGCTGTGTGTGTGTGTGTGTTGTGTGTGTTTCGCGACTACAACATTTTTTTCACAAACGAAGCAAGTGGTACCAAATCTCCGCTACATCATACCAGTAAATACAATCATTATATCTGATTCCATAAAAATATAATCATTATACATATACACATTAATTATATACAGGTGTATGGTATTATAATGATACTAAAAAAATACAATCATTATATATGATGTAGGCATATTCTCCTACAAGTTTATAGTAAGTTTTTAACTAGCCCTCTAAGATTAATACAAGCCAGATTTGGACACGACTTTAGTGAAGCAAGTCTGTCCCGTTCATGCAGGTAAGCATAAATCGGGGTCGGGGTGACAGCTTTCTCTTCCCCCAGTCTGTCGTTTTTTTTTAGCTGGCCCTGCGTGTTTGTGTGTGTATTTTGAGATAATACGCGCCGTCTAGTATAGGTAGACGCAGGGAATACTGCCAGTGCGTAAGGAACGCTTTTTTGATTGGTTTCTCGGCGGTTTGGTACTATTTTTTATTGCCGAACGTTTTTTTCGTACTTTCCATGACCCAGTTCCGAAAAAAAGCAACAGTTCTTTTTCATTTTTATTTTATTTTGTTCCAATTTTATTCTATACTGCCGCCATCTTGTGGGGAAACTTGAACTTCGTGTAATTAATCTGTCTCAGAGTCTGTTGAACGTGAATTGGCTGTGCCATATTAAACAAAGAAAATGGGTTTACACCCGTTATTTTTACGACAGTTTACATAAGACTTCCCGGCCGCACCTCTGTCTATCACAATATTGTGACGGTGTTTTCCTGGTGTAGTGTCTTTCGCCCAGATGTCTATCCCGTCAGATTATCTAATTATCCCCTTTATCTGCGTGCCTCCGCCCAGACAGATGTCTCGGTCAGATAGTGTCGTCTTCTTTCATCGTACGCAACAATACAAGCTTGTGTCAACACATCAACAGCTTTCTAATGGGTCAAATGTTTTTGACCAGACACGTTTCCCACTGGTGGTCAGACGGATTATGCGATAAAAAATATTATCGCCCGGCCGGGTCACCAAATCTGATGGAGCGTAACAACAGTCTGGGAGTGAAGTGTGAAACAATAAGATACAAATTAACTCCCGTAGAAAATACTGCCATAGGGGAGTAGTGGCGTGTTTAGAGACATAACCATGCTATGTTCATCATAAAGAGTAAAATGAATGAAAGAGCAAAATGAAATGCCAAATAACAAGTGAAAAATGAAGAAATATGAAGAAAAGAAGTTTACTGCCGGAAGGGTGAAGGTGTGAGAGATCACACAAAGGACAGGGACAGCCATTTCGTCACAAGAAAGCATAACAACAATGCCTGATATGAGAGTAAGAAAACTATGAAACTCCAACTGAAGCTAAAAAAAAAAACTTTTATTATTCGACCTGATTTCAGAAAAAAACGACTTAGATTACTCTGTTATCAATTGTTATACAGCACAAGTACCGTGTTTACTCAATTCAAGATGACACTGATTGCAAGCTGGCTTCATTAAATTAACGAACGTCGTGAAAAAAAAAAAGTGTAAATAATGATTTTAATTGACGTTCTCATACAACTAAACAACTGAAGGACAGGATGATCATGTGTGTAACCATGTGCCAGCATGTGGTGTGACCGGCTTTACCTCTGGTTTTCTTGATCACATGGTTACACACCACATGCCCTGTCATCTCACGACAACAGCAATATGTTAATGAATAAGACCCCTTATAAAAGTTGTTCCTAAGTTTAAGGATTATCTATCTTCCTTTTTTTTCGGTCCAAATTTTCTGTTGGTTTAGTTTGTGACTGCCAGATAGTTTTTTTAACGCATCTATCTATTTATCTATCTATCTATCTATCTATCTATCTATCTATCTATCTATCTATCTATCTATCTATCTATCTATCTATCTATCTATCTATCTATTCTATCTATCTATCTGTCTGTCTGTCTGTCTGTCTGTCTGTCTGTCTGTCTGTCTGTCTGTCTGTCTGTCTGTCTGTCTGTTTACTTTAACAATACTAGGCACCACGTTTACTGTCCTAGATTTGTTGTTGTTGTTGATTAACTATGGTTACCGAGCTCGAACGCTCTGTAGCAGCCAATGTCAAGTTGAAGAATTCTGTAGCTGTCGAGTGGTCTGTACAGAGTATTAGTGATTGTTGGAGAGCCCGGAAGATAACTGTCGTCTCTCTGTGGAGAGTCCTGGGGCAAGTGAGCAGCGCATGCTGAACCGTCTCATTTGGATGGGTACAGGTGCAACAATTAGGCTCATGTGTGGGGTTTATTTGTTTAAGTGCTTGTTGAGTCTGGTTGTGTTCTGTTCTTAGTTGGAAGCTTGTGCTCTGTCATGTTCCACACGTCGTAGGTTATTAATATTTTTGTTGGGATGAGCTATTTCTTTATAAAAAAGTCCAGTTGATTCTTTTACCCACCAGTTCTGACATTCCTCTTTGAAGTTACTTGGAAGTATTCGTTTATTTGTCTGCATGTTTGCTGGAGTTTAGTTTTTTTTTATTCATCACATGCTTGCTCCTAGTTTTGCTAATCTGTCTGCTTTATTATTGCCTAGTATGCCTTTATGCCCTGATATCCACCTGAGAGTGATTCTGTTGTTGTATTTGACTGTTCTAGATAAGATTTGTGTTAGGCTTTACTTTTATACATGCTAAGTACTTTCTTTTCTTCTGCTTCACTATTGTTAACCCTAGCTTAAAAAAATAAAATGGAGTTTCTAATTAAGGAAAACAAGTTATCACGTGTTTTTGTTCCTAATTAAGACGATTGTCCGACTGGCTCAGCTGTAAGAACGCTTTCCTCTCGTGGCAAAGTATGTTTCCAAGATTGAAACTTGAGCGTCGCACTCCAGTCTATCCAGCTTTCATTCGATACCCTGACTCTGCTCTTGAGTAACGGAAGGCAAAGGCAGCAAAGAAGGGGACTGGTCATCCCTCCCCCCCAAAGCTGGACCAAGTAGTATGGTGAACTCTCAGACACTTTCGTTCCCTGCGGCAGTATTTGCTATGGGACTACCTTTATTGTTACCACTGTGTAATGAAGACAACTGGAAGAAAATAAGAATCCGCCACTCACTAGGTTGTCTGGCCTGCTTCCGTTGCCTCTATACGTTTCTTCTCTTGAGCGGCACCTCTTTCTCTCGTGCTTCTTTGTTCCTTAATCCTCGAGTTACATGTCCTTCATTCTCTCTCTCTGTTTCACTCTCTCTCTCTCTGTTTCTCTCTCTCTCTCTCTTTGTTAGTGGTCATTCGTATGATTATATGTAGCTGGCTGCTGTGATTCTATTATTACATCATTGCTAATACTGATAGCAGTGTCTGTAGAAAATGATATTTTCCTTTTGACCAGAAAAATGGCTTCAAATGTGGCTGTACCAGAAGCCAGCTGTCGGCTTCTAGTTTCAGGTAGTGAGAGTATGACATCAAATTAAGCCTCATTAAAAACTTGCTTCCTTTCTCTCAGAGTGTAATGCTGACAACTTACATTCATTCTTCCTTACAATTTTTTCAGAGTCACAATCGTAGTCTGTGAGGTTTTCTGTCCTCATTTGTTGTTGTTTCGTGCATTTTCTCATCATTATTATTGTTCTAGCCTCTTACATCATTATCTATATTAAATTTTCTCCTTCCCTCATAACTTTTTTCATCGCTTGTCCTTAAATTACCATATTTTTCTCACTTTTACCTCCCCCAAAAGACTGGGCGTAGTGCTCCCGGCGACGGGCCCTCCCAGTTCAAATGATAGGCAGAGCTACATGGGTCTGTTCGGACGGCGTCTTTGGGCAGGGCTGTAGCAGCGGTGGCTTGCACCACCGGCTCCAGTGACGTTAGAGTCCCGCTCCACAATAACCCCCTTGCAGGGTAGAGATCCATCTTTCTCGTGGCATTGCACACACACCAATTAGTGGGTCTAGTGTGACCTCCACCATCTGCGCCTGCTGAGTTGGGGAAGTTCTCTGGGGTTGTAAGAAAGCCCAACACGACGCCCCCAAATTGCCGCAAGGGTAAAAGAGTGAATAGCTCAAATCCCTGTGGATCAGAACAAAAACTTACTACTCACTTTTCCCTCACCTGCTAAACTCTCGCGCTCTTTCTATCATTAGGTTATTCATCTCACTCGTTTATTTTCTTGTAAACATTTGTCACTGTTTCCTCCATAATTTCTCTCACTCAAGCTTTTCTTTCCTGTTTCATTCTCAAATACCTTCAACTGTATCTATCATGAATTAACGGTTAATCTTACTGCGTTGTTCAGCATGTTATCAGCCTGCCTCACCAACAAAGACAAAACTGTACAACATTTGTAACCCAGAGAAGAGCTACAGAAAACAGCCACAAGATATCATGAACATTGTTGACATCACCTTTGCTGAGAAAATATGTCAATAAATAACAATGATAACTGCCTCAGGGAACATAACAACACTAAAACGTACAATCATTCGTAAACATAACAACACTAAAACGTACAATCATTCGTAAACATCAGAGCATTTACACATGTATAGAAACAAGAAAATTGACAACAGAAAGAAGAATTCTGACAAAAATGTCAAAAAAAAAAAAAAAAAAAAAAAAGGAACATTCTTGCCACTTGAAGACAGGACCTAAATATGTGTTCATTAAAACAGTATTTTTTAAAATCTTTACAGAAAGCGCGTCACGAAGCACCTTAAATCGGATTATTCCGCGCATTACCAACAAGAGAGATAACGGAACCTTGCAGATTTGTGAGGAGATGAAAACTTGACCATTTTTTTTTTTTTGGTCATTCGTCTTTATTATCCCAATTTCAAGTTTTTCTTTTCCTTCGAGCCCTTTCTCACTTCTAAATTTTCCTCACTAACCCCTATTTTGGGGCTTACTTCAAACCACTATCCTCTTTTGGTGTCTAAGTTAAAGTCTGCAACATTAACCAGGGTGGCTCAATACCGAAATTGTTACGGTTTTATTAATCTAGTGATTTTTTTCTCAACTAAAAATCCCTTCTTCAATTCATCTATTCGCGGCATGCTAGACATATTGTCTATTTCATCCAACAATTTGCCTCTTGCAAAAAACTAACGCTAGACTAGCTGTCTACGATTTTTACAGATGTCACGAGAAAATATTGTCTCGACTTTGAACTCCGACTTGGGAACACGTTCATTCTCGTACCTCCGCTCACTAAACCTGCATAATACAGAACCTGCGACCGCGCTGCGTTGAAACGTAACAAGTCATAAATGCCACATGAACGTACCAAGCATTAACAGCTAAATATATGAGAAACTATTAACCCTTTCGCCTCAGTGAGATGACGTAAGATGATTCATAATCGTATTTGGGCAGGTCTATACTGAAAACTTTCTTCCCATTGGTCAGGGGGGAGACTCACCGATGGTAAACGGAGTGGGTAACTGACTGTTGCTGTCGTTTTTTGACGGAGTCATAATAGGTAAATCTATTTAATACTTTTGTTGGTCAAAGTTGAGGATAATTGGGTATTTACTTCCATGACAGGTTGTTTGAGGGTTATCTGCCCTTCCTTTTAATTATTGTCGTTGATCTGTCTTAACGATGCTCAGTTTTATGCTGTCTAGGCATGCGCAAGTTCTGGGCGCGAACTGAGTAAACTTCCGTCAGGGAGGTTATGTTTTGGGCTGTCGGACATGATGTCCGTTGTGATTTTCTCTATATCATCGTGGGGATTGGAAAGTGTTCGATATGACTGAAATGTCAATGTTTTCCCCAGTGATTCTTTGTTCGTCAAGAGTGACGACATTTATTAAGTGTGTATCCGGAAGATTCTGTAAAAGGTAAATGACATTCTTATTAATATGCCTTTGGTTGCAGAACATTTGAAGTTACCTATCTGCGAGTGAAGCTCACAGATCTTGAGAGACAGAATTCCTTCTTTGCTTCTTGTTCTAGCCAAATGAGACTATGTGTCTTCTATTGAACAGAAGCCTAATGATGATGATAAATTATTGTGGACGCCGCAGGTTGGCGGTATATATGTTTAGCATGGTTTGATCGTGCCTGCTAACAAAGGATACACAGCTGTCTACATATTGAGGCCCTGTATTACCGCCAATATTTTTCAGCAAGAGGAAATATATCTGGCGGGCTATGCCAGTTGAATAACAGCCTTAAGTATTATTGCTACGCAATTTAGGAGCTCGTTTGTTGGACGACAGAGCTAATTAAGTACCTGACGCGCTGAGTCAATGGTACGGAAGCTACATTATAAACTGTAACATTAGGACAGATGATGTTTGGGTATGTCCTAGTTGATGTATGATGCAAGCCTTTGATTACCAAACATTTAACAGTCATTCATTATTTATGTGAAGTCCTTGATCTTGTCGATTTGACTGTCCTGTTGATGCTACTGTCAGTTTCGTAAATAAATGTTTGAAACGTGCCAGCAGTCTTCAATCCATCATGGACTACTGCATGTGAGTGTACGGGTGCATTATTGACTTTATTAAGAGCTTCAAGCATTCGCGTTCTCGTCTACACCCACACTCAGCACATCATAATACCAGTACCACACATCTATAACATGTACGCTGTTTTGTGTGAGTAATCATATTACCCCTGGCATCACCTCACGCTGGTGACCTACATCAACACCGCAACATTACACAGTCCAGGTGATAAACGACACGTTCACTCTGCCAGCTTTCACATCACGCATAAACAGTACGTTACATTTCTGGTGGCCGTGACATTTCTGACGGTTACACTGACATTTTTCTTTTCTCTAACCAGCGGCACTCGAGCTTTCCAGCCCTTTTGGCCCAATGACATGTCATTGCGAGGCTGGGGGGTCAGTGGACTTTCCTTCCAACCCGGTCAGGAGCTTCGCTCCTTCCCATCCACAGAGGGTTTATGTGCAGGAGCCGTTCAGGTTATTCAGTCAAATTCCCGGTCGTAAACATTCCTTCAAACGCTGACGCCCGGGCTTGAGCCTTGAAAACCTGGTCGCCAGTACAACGTTGTAGCCATTACACCAGCGCGGCTCCCAGAGTAACTGACATAGTTACCTTTAGCTGAATCACTTTCTCATCTTCACCTCCGGCAAGCACACCAAAAGCAGAGATCAGCGCTAGTAACACTGGTATACACACATTTTGGTGTTTTAAATTTTAAAGCTGTTCTTGGGTACTTTTGGGTTGCTGATTCCAAAAATGTAATCAGATTTTTTCTTCTATCAGCTCTAGCTTTTGAGATACCTAAGAATGACCATATTAGTAGGGCAATTGTTATGTAAAATCCTAGAGTTAGGTGCTATCAGTGGCATTTTGACTTTAGTCTGCATTCATATTATGTAATTACTGTGCATATATTACCAAAAATGTAATAAAACTTTATCACTAGCACTTGTTTAGTCAACACGCAAAAATGATCTTTTCGAGGACTTCCTGGAATGTGATATGCCCGGACAGTCACGCTTAAGGGTCCAACAGTAATCTGCCATCATGTGGGCATCCCAAAGTCCCTGGTATCTCTCTTCCATTATTTTTATATCTTGGTGAAATCTTTCACCTTGCTCCTCACTAAAGTCGCCAAGATTCTCCGGAAATAAATGTAGATGGTTATGGAGGTAGTGCAATTTTATGCTCATGTTGCATCCAAGTTCACAAAAACTCGACAGCATGTTTCCAACTAATTCAGAATAGTTGTCTGCTTTAAAGTTACCCAGAAAGTTTTGCACAACTAAAACAAATGATGACCAGGCTGTGGACTCTGTTTTGTTCATGGAATCAATAAAATTTGGATCGTTTATTACCTTTCTAATTTGAGGTCCATCAAAAATTCCAGCTTTAAGTTTGTTTATGCTCAATTCTGGAAACTTTCTGCATAAGTAATTAAAACAGGTACCATCTTTGTTCAGTGCTTTAACAATTTGTTTCATCAAGCCAATGTCACCTTTTTTTTTTCCTCGCATGAGGTCGCATATTTTTTCCTCGCATGAGATCGCATTGGCACCCGCCCCAAACCCGGCTCTGGTTAAGACCACGTGTCCCAACACAAGAAGACCCAATGACAAAATGTGTCACTGAAGTGATCTTCTGTGTTCTCACACAAACGACCTAATGACACATGAATGTCACTGTACTGGTCCCTGTGTCTAGACACATGGTCCTAGCCAAAAGCCGAATATTAGGGCGTTGGGTTTGCCCAAAGCATTATTTGTGCTTCTTTTCTTTTTCCCTCGCATGAGGTCGCATATTTTTTCCTCGCATGAGGTCGAATTGGCACCCACCCCAAACCCGGCTCTGGTCAAGACCACATGTCCCAACACAAGAAGACCCACTGACAAAATGTGTCACTGTAGTGATCTTCTGTGTTCTCACACAAAGGACCTAATGACACATGAATGTCACTGTACTGGTCCCTGTGTCTAGACACTTTACTTTTTTTCTTCCTCGCATGAGGTCGCATTGGCACCCGCCCAAACCCGGCCCCTGTCAAGACCACATGTCCCAACACTAGAAGACCCAAATGACAAACTGTGTCACTGTAGTGATCCTCTGTGTTCTCACACAAGGGACCTAATGACACATGAATGTCACTGTACCGGTCCCTGTGTCTAGACTTTTTTTTTTCCTCCTCGCATGAGGTCGCATATTTTTTCCTCGCATGAGGTCGCATTGGCACCCACCCCAAACCCGGCTCTGGTCAAGACCACATGTCCCAACACAAGAAGACCCAATGACAAACTCCGAATTTTTTGGCCAAACACCATCAGCAACCAAGAACTACTCATTCGGAGTAACCAGGAGGACATGCACACCATCATAGCTGGCAGACGCTGGAGTTGGGTTGGCCATGTCCTCAGAACGGACCCTGATCATCACTTCCCACATCTGCCCCACTTCTTACCTTCACATCTTGTAATGCATGTCTCCATCTACCGTTAATCGTGATGTGGTTTATCTGGTTTCTGTCCCGACCATTTGGTGATTCCCATGTTAATTTGTGAATTTCTTTATGTGGGAAAAGTGTTAATCCAATGACCAGGTTGTTAATACTACAGAAACTTATTAATTTATCCCCATTTTCGTTTGCTGCTCCGCTGCCGCATTTCCCCATTACTCTTTCATTATATGTATTGTGTGTACCAGCTTTCGCATTGAGGTCTCCCATTACTATAATAAGATCATATCTAGGTGTGTCTTCCATTTCTTTCTGCAGTTGTTGATAGAATTCATCCTTGACCTCTTCATCGCTGTCATTCGTTGGTGCGTAGCATTGTATTATTGTAGTATTGGTGAATGTACCTCTCAATCTTAATCTTACCAGTCTGTTGTTGATGGGTTTCCATTCCAGTAATGTCCTTTCTATTCCTTTCTGTAGAATAATGGCTATACCTTCATTGTGCTGTCCTCCTCTCTTCCAGAGTAAAGTACTGTTTCTCCTGTTGCTTTTTTAACTGTTCCTGCCCCTGTCCATCTGCTCTCGCTTATCCCTAGAATGTGTAACCTATAGTTTCTCATTTCTGCCGTGACCTGTTTTAGTTTACCCGTCTCATTCATTGTCCTGACATTCCAAAATCCTATTCTTGTATCATGTTTTGCGGTCAGGACGTCCGTTTTATTAGTAAAATTAATTAACATTTACCTGTCAAAGTATTTTCTATTTATAGCTGATAATCATATCGCCAAAACTACAAAGAAATTTCTCTTGTCTTAGGTCAAAAATACTTGTAGATATTGTCATTAACCTTATTTAACTCGCATTTATTTGGTTAACATACATTTATCATTATTTATTTTGTACCAGTTGTTACCTCTGATTCTAGTTGAATAAAAATATCCGTTTTTATATTTGTGAATAGAACAGAACAGTTAAAGTTAAACATTGTTGTCTCATATCTGTTTGCCTGATCTGAAAAGTCGGTAGAATCGTTAGATATATCGATGTTTTTACCGAATTCTAGTGTCTTTAGTTCTGAGTGTGGTGGTGGAGAATAAAACCTTACTCTGTTGCCCCAATCATTTTCTATGCTAGTTTCATAAGCCTTTTCGTTTAGTCCTTGTCGTACATTTTTAGATAGAGATATTTGGTCCCGTCTGAGTAGAGCAGAAGGTGGGGGTATATGAGAAGGAAAGGTGTTAGAATAGATTCCACAAGTAAATAGATTAAAGTGAAGATCTGTCTCTGGAATGAGTGATTTCTCTAGTCCAGCCTATCTATACGACTATTTTTAGTATAAGACGATCTGTCAAACCTCCCTACAAGTATAATTGTAAGTTTACTACTCACACACACAATTATGTAACAACAAGACACACACGTGAAAACTATGGTAAATAGATATGGGTCTGACCAACACACAAGTTAAGTTCTTGTTTAGTTTATTATCACTTACACTTTACCACATCAAACATATATAAATCAATATAATAATGTTTACAGACATAGGAAATTAACCCAATAAGCGCCCTCTCCCTTGTTGAGAAAAAGGATCCCAAAAGAAGTTAATAACCCAAAATGGTCAAAGATTAACACTAGGTTATAGAATAGACAGTAGAGAAAAGAACAAAGTTCCTACTTAAGCTATTCAGAAAAATAACAGTATTTGCAAAGAAAATAAAGGATGGTACAGTTTCCGTAACTAGAAAAATATTCATTCTCACTGTCATTCGTGGCCACATCAATCATGCCTTACCTAAACTTGGTGTAACACTCTTCAACGTAAACATCCATGCATATGTATCATGATCCAGTAGTTTTATCCTCCGAAGTGGGCCCCAGTTCCTCCACTAATAATTAATTTTTATAATGGGGGACGCCTAATTTGGTGGTTGATTCTTGGATATGCAATGTCACATCAAATAGTTTTTTTTCATTTTTCATGTAGCAAAAAATAAACTGCGATCTTGTGTTCACAGTAGACAGTAGTTCCAATAGCTAAAGAAACATCTGGTTGCTAAACTGTTAATTAAGATGATGATGATAAATCCTATCGGCTTGCTCTGGGGTGAGTGCCGATTATGAAACAGCGAATTCTCCTGGATAAAATCCACTTGGAAAAAACGACTGTCAGAAGTCGGGAAAAATGTTATGTACTTGTATATTGCCACAGCGGGCTGATAAAATTGAATAAACAATCTGGGTATTTTGTAAGTCCAGTTAACTCAAATTTACAGTTAAAATGTTAGTTTGTCGCCTTGGCAATTCCTGTTCACACCTGTACTGGGGACGAACGCCAAGGAAAAAAACGACAACTATTACTCCTTCAGTAACTGAGGAAAGGACCACAATAGAAAACCGCTGGCCGCTGGTTTTGATCCGGTACTATATTAGGAAGAAAAAGAACATTTAACCAAAAATGCCAATATCCTATACTATCACGCGTAAGGGTATGATCTCTTTTATTCTCCGTCACCTAATTAAATTAAAAGGCACACTGGGTCTTAGCCTATCTTATCGCGTTTCGCTTAGCAAGTACAGGTTGGGTTTTAGGCATGCCGCCTTCCCCCCTCCCCCTCCCCCGGCCCGGTTAAGGGGGCATATGCACCCAGAAATAGTCAAAAAAGGTTATTTTTGATTTGCATATAATAATTGTGTTTTAAATATTTATAAGCCTTTTTAATTCGATATTCTTTTTGAATTATGTGTTTATCTGTAATAGTTTATGAGTTATTAATGTTCAAAGAGAATGAGTGTGTTCCAAAAATCGCTGACTTTTAGTCCCAAAATATGCTATTTTGCTAACCTTCATATTGGAAGGTATACCAAATAATAAACACTCCCTAGAAAAAAATATACTCAATACAACGAATACAATGAATACTCCTTTTTCATCCATCATGGCGGTAAAAAAATAAAAACATAAATGTGATTGAAACTTTGAGTTAATTTGTGGAAATACGTGAATATATTTGTGATAATTATGCCTTCAGACAAAAAGTTCGGTAAAGGTATATCAAAGAAGCGTAAATTTCATGGCAATCAACATACGGCTGAACGAAATGAAAGGAAAACAATCCTACAGAATGCATCGACATTCGGTACTGAGCCATGCGTTCATAGTTCAACACCATCGATGCAGACTGAATGTTTGGATATTGGAGTGAAACGAAATGCCACGCCCCTTTCACGATCAGAGCAGAAAATTCTGAACATTAGCAACCTAACACATGACTCTGATGAGGATATGTTTGAGCGAAGTTGTGACACAGATTCTGCAGAAAATGACGAGGAAGGTAATTATAATGTTAATGATACTGATTTGCTTGAGGGGCACAGATTTGTTGACATGGGTCTTCTTGGTCAGAACATTGCTGAAAAATTGTTGTGTACCTTTTGCCATAGTTCTGTACAATTAGTTGAAGTCAAAAGGCAAGGACTTGGAGTGAATTTGTATTTCATTGTAACAGTGCAAACTGTCATGAACAAAAACATTTCCCTTCAAGTAGTCAGCTCTCATAAGGGAATGCAAAGATAAATCTTATCAATCGGCGTGCAGCTTTTGCCATGCGCTGTATTGGCTGCAGTCACGCCGACTTAAACACTTTCTGTGGTATAATGGATTTACCACCCCCAGTTAGAAACAGCAACAATGCTATTATACAGAAAGGAATGGATAATGCTGCTACTAGGGTGCAAATTATTAGCATGAAAAATGCTGCTGTTCAAGAGTATGGGAGTGCAGAAGAAGGTAACAACAAGTTCCGAGACATTGATGTATCTTGTGATGCTACCTGGATGACCAGAAGCCATTCATCTATTGTTGGTGCCACAACTGTGATTGGCTTGCAAACTGGAAAGGTAATAGATACTCAGACAAAAGTGCAAATCTTGTCAGGTACTGGGAGAAACAAGACCACAACACAGACAAATTTCAACAATGGAAACAAAGTCATGCTGAGGTTTTCAGTGGAAGCAGCAGCAGCTTGTACATTTTTTTCTTGCTCAGCAGACAAGAATAATCTCAGGTATACAAAGTTCATTGGGGATGGAGCCACTAACAGTTTCAAAAAGGTATTTTGAATCCAAGCCTTATGGAGAGGATTGTCTGATAGAAAAAAAAATTGAATGAGTGGGTCATGTTCAGAAAAAGAATGGGTACTCGGCTGAGAAATCTTAAGAAACTTTCTAAAGGGAAGTCTTTGCCTGATGGTAAATCCATAGGTGGTAAGGGTAGACTAATAGATAGTGTCATTGATAAGCTACAGGTATACTATGGAAATGCCATACAAGCTAACAAAAAACAACCTTTGCAAAATGCGAGAAGAGGTTTGGGCGGTGTATTTCCATAAGACATAAACAGATGATAATCCTGTTCAGAACTTTTTCCAACATTGACTGGTGTCCCTACAAACAGGCTGTCAGAGATGGCATAGTGAATGACTTTAAGCACAAGGGAAACCTTCCAATTGCTGTCATGGAGGCTATTAAGCCCATATTCAAAGACCTCTCCAAGACAGAATTACTGAGAAAGTGTCTGCAAGGTTACACTCAAAATTCAAATGAATCATTAAACAGTTTAATATGGAAATATTGCCCTAAAGAAAAAAAATCAAGGACTTTCAACTGTAAATACAGCTGTTGCAATTGCTGTATGCATCTTTAATGATGGAGCTAACAGCCTGAAAAACAATCCTTCAGGAATGGGACATTCAGCCGGGAAAATGTATGCATACATTCTGTGTAGAAAAAAGACAATCTTCACATAAAACATTCACAAAGGAAAGTTAAAGCTGCTTCTCTTGAAGCAAGAAGAGCCAAGAGACGTAGGAGGCTTGTCCTGGATGAAGAGCAGACACAAAGAGAGGATCAGCCGTATCTTCCTAGGGGATACTGAGCTCTAATCAGATAAGTGTTTAACATTTTAAAAACTAAACTTTAACGAAAACAGGGCCTGAGATTCACAGTTCCGGTGATATTTTCTACAATTTTAAAGCTATAGCCGTAAAATTTTGCACACTTATAGCCCATGTTATTTTTTAATGGCGTAAACCTCCACTTTTTTCATACATGGTATAGAAACAGAGATATTGCTATACAAAGTTCTAAATTTGTGCTATTTAAAAGGGTCATATTGCAACAGCCATATCTACAAAGCTCATTGGTGTAGACATTTTTGGGTGGTTCACGCCATAGGTAGGGATGTTATGCACATCATCTGCTGGTTTGGCATTCTTTGCACTTTTTATGTGAGTGAAATTCATTCCCAGGTGCACTGGGGGTTTTCCTTTCATTTTTTTTCATCACTTCATGTTAATTAATTATTTTCACAAAAAACATTAAAATTTATAAAGTAAAC
Organism: Oreohelix idahoensis; assembly: GCA_024509875.1. Lineage (NCBI taxonomy): Eukaryota > Metazoa > Mollusca > Gastropoda > Stylommatophora > Oreohelicidae > Oreohelix > Oreohelix idahoensis. The sequence continues at coordinate 20,982 of JAMPIV010013078.1, forward strand.
TTTGTTCATCATGAAATGTAATATCTCTTGTAACATGTGGCCAAATTTGATGTCAACAAGTTTGTTAGTTATTTTTCTGTTATTTTTTTAAAAAGATAACCCATTTTTGGCTGGGTGTGCCCGCTTAAACAATCAGCGCACAATGTCAGTTATAATTTAATTATAACTACGCGCCCTTAACAACTATCGCCTGTCATTACTAGCTATTTGATTGACGGCGTCTATTGTTTTGACACATGATATTAAACACTAGCCATTTAGAAAATAACACACAATGAAATATAATGCGAATTCTACGCTGTCACTTTATCCGTCACTCATAGCATTATACCTAGTCAGCTAAACCGTATCTTCTGGTGTAAAAAAAATGGTTGATGGATTTTTACATTAAACTGAACAACTGGTAAGAAAATATCTACGCGTTTGCTATTTCACTAGTTTTAACGCTAGGGAAGCACAGTGAATTAGAAATGGTAAAACTTTAACACATTTTAACACTTAAGCACAACTTATTATTATTACCAGAAATCAGAAAAAATCCCTGCGAAGGCTATTAACGCACTATTTCACATAGGTTCTAGCGTACGCGTTCACATTATCCAAAATTTTCTGAGAGACATGATAACTGACTTGGAGAGAACGCCGTATATATATATACACCGATTTTGTGCAATATCTCTAAAGGACGGGACAATTCACACCTCGGCATAGCAGGGGAAATCAAGGAGCTTCGTTTCCGAGATAAAGGATTTTACTGTTCGCTCTACTCGCAATGCCGAACGACACATCAAAAGACATGGGCCGTGCGAACGGGCCCCTTTTAGATTTCCGTCCGTTTCCGCAGATCAAAGCTTTACGTCCCCTGAAATGCACGGACATCAAAGGTGGTCGGGAAGTATTATTATCGCCCTTGAATTTCTTCAAGGATCTGGTCTTCTCCCCACGTGCGTCTGTCTAATGACCACCGATTGACAGATCAGCTCGTGTGAGAACTCAGGTACACAAACCAGGTTCGCTCCCCTTGTTAAGACTGCCAGGTGCGAAAGTTGGTAAACACTCATCAGCGCATGTAAAACAGGAAAAATTGGCGTTGCTTCAAAATACGAGTTAGACAGACAGCGAAATTCGTGGTTTTTGCGTAGCAAAATTGTAAACACTAAATGGGGAAGCAAAGGTGGTCGGATTACTGTAGGATTACTGAGGCTATATTTACATTATATGTCACATTCTCAGTAATCTTTCAGGAGGAAATACATTCTTTTATCCACGAGCCTAATTTTATTCTCAGAAGTAATTCTGGAGGAGGTTACGAAACTTTCGACTCTCTTTTTTAATTATCTACTTCACCTAATGCACCGCAAGATTTAAATTGAACTTGGTCCAGGCATTTCACACTGTAAAGACTGGACAAACAAAAACGTGTTTTTGTGAGAAAAAAACTCATATCAAATGAAGTGACGTCTCCAGACAAGAGGTTGCATCTTGATATCCCCTTCTATTGCGTGATGGTGTAGGCTACATTGTGAGATGACAACTGTCCACCTTTTAAGGATGTGTTTCTACTTATATTGATAACGTCCTTGTATCCTGAAATGTGAACAAAAATATTACTTAAATTATGAAATGTGAACAAAAATATTACTTAAATTATGAAATGTGAACAAAAATATTACTTAAATTATGAAATGTGAACAAAAATATTACTTAAATTATGAAATGTGAACAAAAATATTACTTAAATTATGAAATATGAATAAAAATATTACTTAAATTATAAAATGTGAACAAAAATATTACTTAAATTATGAAATGTGAACAAAATATTACTTAAATTATGAAATGTGAACAAAAATATTACTTAAATTATGAAATGTGAACAAAAATATTACTTAAATTATGAAATGTGAACAAAAATATTACTTAAATTATGAAATGTGAATAAAAATATTACTTAAATTATGAAATGTGAACAAAAATATTACTTAAATTATGAAATGTGAATAAAAATATTACTTAAATTATGAAATGTGAACAAAAATATTACTTAAATTATGAAATGTGAACAAAAATATTACTTAAATTATGAAATGTGAACAAAAATATTACTTAAATTATGAAACGTGAACAAAAATAATACTTAAATTAAGAAATGTGAACAAAAATATTACTTAAATTATGAAATGTGAACAAAAATATTACTTAAATTATGAAATGTGAACAAAAATATTACTTAAATTATGAAATGTGAACAAAAATATTACTTAAATTATGAAATGTGAACCAAAATATTACTTAAATTATGAAATGTGAACAAAAATATTACTTAAATTATGAAATGTGAACAAAAATATTACTTAAATTATGAAATGTGAACAAAAATATTACTTAAATTATGAAATGTGAACAAAAATATTACTTAAATTATGAAATGTGAACAAAAATATTACTTAAATTATGAAATGTGAACAAAAATATTATTTAAATTATGAAGTGTGAACAAAAATATTATCTAAACTATAGACGAAAGGGCGCTAGTCTTCATCTAATTCCTTTGTCCTGTGCCATCAGCTACGCGTCTTTCTCTGTCTTCTTAATAATACCTTTTATTTCTATCTCCGGTTCCTGTCTTCAACTGTGGAAGATCTTAACTTCTAAAATAAGAAATGCTTTGGAATAATATTATCAGGTTTCTTCAATATTTGTTCGAACCATCGACAGCGTCTTCATATCGTCTCGTATTCTAATTATCTGGTTTTATTTTTGTTTAAACTTTTCCAATGCCGCATCATTAGCTCTCTATTAAATCATTGAAAGTGCCCTTCTTCCGTCCTAAATGCCTGAGTTGAATTATTTTAATTACTAGCTGTGAACGACTTGTTCATATTTGTTGAAAGCTCAAGTTTCTATCCCCCCCCCCCCCCCCCCGCCCCTTTTTCTCTTTTTTCTTTTACTCCACGAGCCTTTTTAGAGTATATTTTTCTCATAGTTTAGACTATAATTTTTAAAAAAATATAACAATTATAATCTAAACTATGAGAAACATTAACTCTTTACTATGAGATGGCATGGACTGAACTATGAAAAATGTACCGCGAACTGTATTAATGAAACTTATATACAGCCATCTAAGTAATCAGAACAACCTAAATCTCAATCGATACTATCTTTGTAGTACTTGTTTTTACATTAACTTGACAGAGATTTCTCGGTGCTTGCATGGACTAAATTCATCACAGAAAGTTACTGTGACTTTTATACATGTCGTAGATTTTAGATAGGGGAATTAAGACATTGGTTGGTCCCTTCTGAATAGAAATAGAACAGGTGATAGCCCAGTGGGAAATATTAATAGAAATAGATTTTCACGAGTGAGATGGTAGAAATTAATAGAGTCTGTCCCTGAAATCGAGAATCTTCTCTCTTTCAGCCTATCTTCTACAACAGATCTAGAGGAGTCAGACAGTCTATTAGAATATATATAAATATAAATATAAATATATATATATATATATATATATATATATATATATATATATATATATATATATATATATATATATATATATATATATATATACCACTCACATACACACACACATAAGTGACGACAGTTAGACACACAGACGTGAAAACTATAACAATGGAATATAGATATTTTGGAACGAGTTGACCGACACGCTTGAATAAAGTTTATGTAAATTTTTATTAACATAAAGAAAATTGTCCACAACAAATAACGTTGCTTATCAAGCACACATAATTACACATAGGTTAATGAATTACTAAAAGAACAATAGACCCATAGGTGTAATCCTTTCCCTCTATGTAGAGCCCACGATCCCGTTAGCAGAAAAGTTATAGCCTCCAAAGAGTCACAGATATGTATGCTATGGTCTATGATTTCTCCTCTATAGTTTAAGAACAGAGTTGATATATTAATCTATCCTAAGAGGAAATCAGTATTTGCCACACAAATTGCATAAAGAAATTTCAAAGTGGGTGCCTGAATATAAAATGAAAGAATCACTCGTTCTGCTTTCTCTCTGTTCATCCAGCAGGGGCCCCTGACATACATTCTTACCTACACACGTGCTGTGTTTCGCCTTCTTGCGCAAACTTCAGGACACTTCTCTATAGTGAATCTGTATTCTTTTGATAAAGCGAATCCCAGCTCTGCAGATACAGGTTTCTTCCGATGTTCCGGGGAGCATTCGCTATATAGCTATATTTTCAGATTACTAGTAAGGTCACTTGAATCAGTTTGGGTAAGAAATGTAAAACGGCTCACAGGGTCAGAATCACGAGGTTTCCACTACTTAGGAAAATGACAGGTTTGTAACTACTTTCAAATGTTAAATTCTTGGTCACACCACAATTTGTCAAAAGACGTCGGAAATGTTATTGGTTGTAATTTCTCTCGCCACAGGGGCTGAATGTACAATGAGATTGTTGGGAAGAATTATAATCTGGCTCGATTGGCCCAGTTATTGCATTTAGTTTTAAAGTTAGTGAGATGAGTACTCTGTCTGGATGCAAACACCATGCCAGACATGTTGTAATCTGGAAACTCACATTTAAATTACAAAAATTTTTCTTCTATGTTTTTCTCATATACTGAAACAAAACCGCTGGTAGAGATTGGGCTGACCCAAAACTGTACAAGGAGAGAAAAGTACAAAATACTTAACCACAATATTATACACACGTCATATCCTACCCTCGCTTAAAATATAATATTAACTTCAGTTATTAACTTTAAGTTAGAGACTATAAGCTTAGCGCTTGTCTCATCGTTTAAACTTCCGGGAAATATATTCTAGTCATTGAAAAAAATTCAATCATCATGAATTAGAAATATATATAAATATATTTCGTCAATACTCAATGATGAATCAAGGCGTTTACTAGTTAGTTAAAATATTCTCGAACTGGTTATTAGCAATTTAATTAAATTTATTTATATCTGTATGAGTTTTAGCTAGAAATAGTAATTTATTTTGCTATCCATTGTAACGCCGTAAACTTAAAAAAATATAACTGACTTATCATTTAATCACTCTGCACATAAATCTAGTGAAGATATACTTCGAACTAACAATTATATCACTCAACAATCCTTATTCTTATATTTACCTCAACACAGACTACTAAGACTATTTCCTCCAACGCAAACTGAGAACTCCACTTAATAAAGTAATTTCTAGAAGCTCCGCTAGGTATGACTAGAGAACTGCGGAGTTTGAATGCATACTGGATACTGAATCTAAGATTTCGGGGTATAAATATCTGAAACTGACAAAGAAAGCTACGCTATTCCCCGAACCAGAATATACCAGACTTTACACAATAACACCTCGGAGAATTCTACGTTCAGATTTCAAATCAAAGATCTGCTCATACGAAAGACCAGAACTCATGCTGTCTCACTAGATCAAGCGTCAAGTAATTTGCTAATCAGTGCGAATTTCACGTCTTCTGCTTCGTATGGACTGCTCTTGTTCTAAACTTTAATTACCCCTTTGATCGCTGTCCATCGAACCATACATTAACTTAACGCCTCCTCCCATAGTTGTGTCACTTTACAACTATTCTCGATCTCTCTGGCTTCAAAATTAAATGATGCCAGCTCACTTATGCTAATCAGGTCTGCTTGCAACTACATCAAAGAGATAGCCAAATGCCATAAACTGCGTGCTAAAAGGTAGAAGAAATGATTAACAGTTAGCTGTGTGTGTGTGGGAAAGTAAAAGTTAACAGCAAAATATATGTAGGTGAAAAAGGCGAGTAAAAGAGAAATGAGGAAAACGAAAATAAATATAGAAATGTATCTCCATAATCTACCACAGACGTCCCCGCTTAAGATATGGAACCATTCCATGTCCACGTTATGGAAATAGATTTCCTACATCAGTGGTGTCTGGGTGACTGTCATCTTCCCTCTCATCTTTCCCCTCCATCTCTGTCAAATTCCTACTCATGAAGTCTGCTCCCAAAGTTTTCTTCCTGGAATGTCTTCCGTACGCGCTTGAAAGAGTGTCGCCGCTTTTGACATCGTTGAAAGATTTCGTATGTGCGCAGTGGAAATTCCCTGCACTATCGTCATCTTCGTCAATTTTGACGTTCGTCAGGAGATGTTCGGAGGTTGGCACTGGTCTTTCCACGTATTTCTTTAACAGATTTACATGGTAGACCTTCTCCTTTCCTTTAATAGAGATCTAGTAGTTAACCTTTGAAATCTTTTTAAGGACGGTAAATGGCCCTTGCCATCCGATGCGTAGTTTGTTGCTTCCGGTTGGCAGTAACAACAAAAGTTTCTCCCCTGGTTGTAGTTGTCTCTCTTTCGCGACTTTCCTGTATCGGTTAGCGTGCTTCGCGTGAGCTCGCTTAAAGCTGGTCGTTGCTAGGTCCCATCCTAGTTTTAACCTATCCTTTAAATCCGACACATATTTACTGGCTGAGACAACTGTCTCATCAGCCTTCTGATCTATCAGCGACTGAAGTAAGGCTTCAAGCGGCCGCTTAATAGGTCTGCCGAATAAAAGAGTCGCTGGGGGAAATCCTGTGGAAGGATTTGGGGCTTCCCTGTAAGCAAATAAAGCTGCAGGTATACAAAGATCCAAATCTTCAGGTTTCACTTGTCCCAGTTTACTTAACATCATGTTGATGTTTCCGTTGACATGTTCTACTAACCCACTTCCGGCCGGATTATAAGGCTTTATGTAGATGTGCTGGTTCCTCAAGATCTTAATGATCTCATCCATTAACAGGTTTTGGTATGGAGATCCGTTATCCGTCAACACTTGTTGAGGGAATCCCAACTGAGTAAAAATCTGCACGACGGCTTCTGCGACATGCTTGGCATCTGCGCATGTAAGCGGTATAGCTTCTGCCCATAAAGTGCATGTATCAACCAAGGTCAGGATAAAACTGTTCCTTCTTTTAGTCCTTTCTAAGGATCCTAAAATGACGATCACAACCCGCTCAAATGGTGTTCCCATTATTGGCATTTGACCCAAAGAAACTGGGGGTGTCCGTTGCTTGGGTGGCACACGTTGGCACTGAGCACAGGATTTCACATACCTGATAATATCAGTATTCATTCCTGGCCACCAATAATGAGTCGATATACGTTGATTTGTGGCGTTCTGTCCCATATGTCCGCTAAAGGGAAGAGAGTGCCCCATTTCTAGGATTTGGCTTCTGTACTGTTTCGGTACTAGGAGCTGATTGTAACCTTGGTCAGGCTTGCCCGTTCTGCGATAAAGTACGCCATCCTTAGAAAAAATGTCCCCGTGCTGTCTAGGGTCCTTAGCCATGGGCAGTTTCCTAAAGCGGGTGCCAAAGTAGGGTCCTTTTGTTGCGCCTCTTTAAGTTCCTTAGGTAACAAATTTGGCGCAGGCTCCCGTTCCTTCTTTGTTTGCCCTCTTGTAGTTGCTGCTGCCACAATTGGCCATTCCGGTTTCCCAATAAACACGTATCTACCGCCAAGTATGACTGGGTAGATCGGGTCATCCATAACAGCCGATTTGATCACACCTCTGACAAAATCAGAGTGGATCTCAACCAATCCGATGTGGAAGCGCTGTAGGTGCATTACTCTTAGAAACTCCACAAAGTTGGGCGGTTTCTCTTGTCTCTTGACCGGGTTTGACCAGGTGCCTGGCAACAATGCAATCAAAAGAAAGCCGCGTGTCAAATAAACAAAAATTTGAAGAACCGTTCAATATAACAGTACCTCGCGTAGAGGGTCTCCCCTCTTCAGGTTGAGAATCACTGACATTAATTCTACCTTGCGAGACTGTTAGCAAGCATCCGATGCGTTTAGGCTCGGTGTGCTCGCTCTGATCATATGTCTCGTGCGCAGGGGTTTTTCCTTTGTCACCTTTTCCTTTCTGACCGCGCTGCCATGTAGGACGGTTGGGTTGATCAGACTGTTTGTTGTTGTTGGGGTACTTGTTTTTGTAGAACTTAGACTTTTCAGGAGGGGGGTTTAGGGGTCCAGTTTCTCTGTGGTTACTTTGGTGAGAAGCTTGAGAAGCTTGGTCTAGATTATTCTTTCGAAAAGGCTCTTCTGTCGGTTTACGTTTTGTGGCCGGCAGTTCGGCCAGCGCATTATGATATCGCTCAGACATTTCCAAAATGTCTTCAAGCTTTTATGCACCCTGCTCAGCTAAAAATCCCCGGGTGTCAGCAGACAAAGTGTTCCTTAAATGTTCGCATGTAACGAAATCCCCAAGCCCTTCATAGATAGAGGCGAGCTGTGACAGCTCGAGGCACTTTGTCAAGAATCCCTTCAAACGAGACGAGAACTGCTGAAAAGTTTCAGAGCTCTCCTTCCTGCTGTTGCAAAACAGTTGCAAACATTTGCGCGCATTCATTTCAAAGCGCTCAAGTAAAGCTTTCTTCAACACGTCGTAGTTGTCTTGGCTGCTTTACAGTTTGGCGTAAACATCATACACACTGCTTTTAAAAGCCTGAGAAAGCTTCATACACCAACGCGACCTCTCTAAACCGTACAGAGTTGCCATTTTTGTCAAATTTTCTAGCCACGTGTCAATCTTCTCATTAGGACAAGGGAAAGATTCTAGAGTGAAAGACATGGCGGTGAGTTGAGGAGATTGAGTGTTAGCAGGATCAGTTAAGGAAGAACGAGGAGAAGACTCTCCACTGCTGGAGGTAGAGGCAGCCTCACGAGTTTGAACCTCTAGAGCTTTGAGCGCCAACTCATGCTGTCGTCGTTGCTCATTTTCTCTCTCCTATTATTGTTTCTCCTTCTCTCTTTCGTTCTTCTCCTTCTCTCTTTCCTCCTGTTGTCTCTCCTTCTCTCTTTCGTTCGCCCTGCGAATTTCCATGTCCTCATCCATCTTCTTCTGCTCTCTAGCTTCGGCTGCTTTTCCTTCTGCTCCACATCATATCTCTCCAGTTCGTCGTTGACAAACGCTTTCGCTTCTTCTCCCTGTAATACCTCTTTCTTTGCTTCCTGTCTGAGCATCTGCCTAAGCTTTGCCCTCTCGGCCATTGTAAAGAACTGACTGAGTGTTAATGGAGAAGGAAGTAAGAAAAAGGATACACTGGTTCCTACCACTTACGAGAAAATACAAACAAAAAGATGATATATTTAACTGACATACCTCCTCCAAATATAGATATCTAACTATCGCTGCTATTAATTGGCCATTAAGATCTAAATGCAAGCGACTATGCCAAATAAATGGTAGTATAGATTAATCACTAACAATATATAATTTGCTACAGTGGAAACAAAACAATTATTTCAAAAATTTAAGGAGAAAAAAAAATTCCCTTAATTTTAAAATCCACTACAAGTTCACTCCTGAAGTCAGATCGGGTAAGGGAGGTAATTAACTGGACGAAATTTTTTTTCTCCAAACGCACTCCTTAACTTAGTTCAAAACCCCTTCTGCTTCACGACCCTGTCTGTGATTGTTACGCAATCACAAATTCTACCAGCGGTTTAGTATTACAAAATCAACATATAACATAACTTCCGACAAAATCAACCTGTAAATTAAATGTATAATACTCAATAATGCTGTGGAAAAAAACAAATTTTACTATTAGTGTGGTCAGCAGGCCCATAAACAGATCGTTAGGCTAGGGGATATATTATTTTTAAAGATACAAAGACTCACGAGACATCACACTCTTACTCTATTTCAGACTAAAGAAAGTAAATCCTACAGACGAGCTGATATTTGCCGTCTCGTCTTCCTATTCTAAGTTCAATATCCCGTTAGACGAGTCCACATTTGTCGTAGATTTTAGATAGGGGAATTAAGACATTGGTTGGTCCCTTCTGAATAGAAATAGAACAGGCGATAGCCCAGTGGGAAATATTAATAGAAATAGATTTTCACGAGTGAGATGGTAGAAATTAATAGAGTCTGTCCCTGAAATCGAGAATCTTCTCTCTTTCAGCCTATCTTCTACAACAGATCTAGAGGAGTCAGACAGTCTATTAGAATATATATATATATATATATATATATATATATATATATATATATATATATATATATATATATATATATATATATATATATATATATATATATATAAAACTCACATACACACACACATAAGTGACGACAGTTAGACACACAGACGTGAAAACTATAACAATGGAATATAGATATTTTGGAACGAGCTGACCGACACGCTTGAATAAAGTTTATGTAAATTTTATTAACATAAAGAAAATTGTTCACACCCAATAAGGTTGCTTATCAGGCACATATAATTACACATAGGTTAATGAATTACTAAAAGAATAATAGACCCATAGGTGTAATCCTTTCACTCTATTTAAGAACAGAGTTGATATATTAATCTATCCTAAGAGGAAATCAGTATTTGCCACACAAATTGCATAAAGAAATTTCAAAGTCGGTGCATGAATATAAAATGAAAGAATCACTCGTTCTGCTTTCTCTCTGTTCATCCAGCAGGGGCCCCTGGCATACATTCTTACCTACACACGTGCTGTGTTCCGCCTTCTTGCGCAAACTTCATGACACTTTTCTATAGTGAATCTGTATTCTTTTGATAAAGCGAATCCCAGCTCTGCAGATACAGGTTTCTTCCGATGTTCCGGGGAGCATTCGCTTTATAGCTATATTTTCAGATTACTAGTAAGGTCACTTGAATCAGTTTGGGTAAGAAATGTTAAACGGGCTGTAGCAAAATCTGCGAGAATAAACGCTCAATTCAGTAAGATTTAGGCATAAAACGATAATAAATACATTAGCCCTAATGTGTCTGACGGTTGGCATCTTCGACGCCAGCAGCGCTGCTTTTTGCACAGTGCTAAGCCTATAGAACGATTTCACGGTAATAGTCTGACACGTTTTTAGTTTCGTTTTCGAGAAACACTACTAATATTTAACTTTTGCCCAATCTACTGCATATCCTTTGTAGTCAAGCCTTATAATTAACTATTGGCGGAAGCGTGCCGCAATATAACTATCTGAAGTAACGCTTTCTGTCAACGGTAACGCAAAAATTTAGTAGTAATCCTTACATTGTTTGGTAGTATTACACGATACAATACTAATTAGTAACGCAAATTCTTAACCCGCCCCGCCTACACCCCGCTTCGCTGACACAGTCTGCAACGCATATACACACACTGCGAAAAAGCCAGCCAAAGCAAAACCACGCAGACAATTTTATTTCCTCCTAGTGGTAGCATTTCTGACGTAACTAAAACAAGTTAGTTATTTGACAAATACATGTTAGCGAGATGAGGGAGAGGAAAGATGGCGGACTTGTGTAAAATTTTATTTGACGATTGACGATGACATAAATTGGAAATTTTAAACCATTATGAAGTTCACCATAAAAATTATATGAGAGTATGACGTAGAGTTGGCTGAATAAGAATGTACTTTAAATAATATGATGGTCCCAGAATTAGATAAGTTATTGAAGAAATACTAATATCTAAAGACACTCGACCAGACAGACTGGCGTTCCTGCTTATGTTTTTTTTAACGTTAGGGGGCCGCGAGCTTGGGAGAGGCAGGGAGTTACATTCAAATTCGCTTGGGTAAACAGAGTATAAATGGGAAAGGGGAGCGGTAGGAGAAATGTAATCCTAAACGTAATATCTTTTTGTATTGGGCATGACTAAAGCAGACTGGCCAATCGACCACCAGACGCAAAAATTATTCGAAATTATTTTGGTTTTTCATTCAAACTGCATTTGAATTCAAGTAGTCGGAACGTTTCAATTGGCCAATGCTAGTAAATATTAGCAAAAGGCTTTGACTATTCATTGCCAGTTGAACTAAAAATTTTATTCAAATACGCTGAGAAACAGCTGTGTTAATTCTAAACTTAAATAAAGAATAAATTCACAGTCTGTGCAGTTCGGAGGAAGCTGAGGCCATTTCTTCACACAGTCAGCGTCATTTGTTTATATATTTCTTGATTGTGGTAAGGATATTTTATGAAATTTAATAGGTTCGGTCCAACTACAAAGTTAGATACTGCTATTGGGAAAAAAGTGAAGTACATGTCGGGAGCAGATATTGTTGAGTCCTCACAGTAAACGGTATCTAACTGATGTATGTTGTTATTATGTTGTCATATTATTGTATTAGAATAGATTAGTAAGCCTCTGTGTTCAATGAACACTGTTTACATGCCTGAAGCAAATATAATTGAAAAGAAAAGAAGAGAATATCATACCAAAGGAAATGTGGTTACGCCCCATTATTGTATTGATGAAAAGTATGTAAACGTACAGTGGCGTATCTACTATAAGGACCTGAGGTGTGGTCACAGCAAGGTGGGAGTCCTGTACAATTCGGGGCGAGTGTACTTGTAAGGCACGCGAGGCTGATCCCATACCCACGTAAGAAATTAAGTGTTAGAATAAGTGACCAGATGTAAAAGGCCAGGGTGTCCTTTTGTTGCAGAGGGTCTATGTTCCTGTTGCCGGCTGGTGACAGGAAACCTGCTGAGTACTAATAAACGCCAACTTGTCTCCAACCAGTCTTATATGCTGTCGAAGATAACAGTATGAGCTTTGGCGAGTGGTGAAATTGAAACTTTCTGCAACTACACATTGAAATATCTTACAACAAGGACTCCCAGGTGATGACTTAGACATCTGGGGCATCTCTGACAGTTTCTTGTGTTTTCAAAACAATACACAAGACGTTTATGGGGGTAGGATGAGCTACAGCCCTCATATACAGTGACTCTCCCTTTAGATGAACAAAGTGAACTCTTTTAATATTTCCTACAGGAAAGACATATAAAAATACATAATAACTTTTTAGTTATTGGGCAAATTGTCCCAAAATTTTAATTGTTCTTTTCTGTAAACTATCTTGTCCTTATTTTCAAAGACCTGTCCACAAGCTATGAATGGACAGGCAAAATAAATTGTAAAAATTTGTTCAAAGAAAAACTTAACTGCTAGTTTTATTATCTTCTTTATAGAAACTTAAAGTGTTTGACTGTTGTGTACCATCATTTCATTTCTCCCCTAGACACTAGGTACACCATACACCATACACTAGAGCCAGAATAGTGACCGTGTGAGACCTAGGGAGGTAGCTGTAGGTTCTCTGCACATAATTCATCATCATCATTTATAGAGTCAGAGGCCTACATGTGCTTGACCTCACACGGTTAAAGCAGACACCTTTTCATTCTTTTAGGATACCATCATAACCTCCCCAGCAAAATCAACTTTGCTACATAAATTGGTAGGCTTGTCCGGGCATCTGAATTTCTCTTAGTACTACATACATTGGGGTCTGGGGTTTAGCATTAACAACAGTCTAATTTTCCCAGGGAATCCCCATATATTATTACCCAAGATTTGGGAAGTGAAGAAAGTGTCAGAGCCCAGATTTAATTAAATAAATTTATAATTAGTTAAAGATTTAGTTAGAACATTTTGTACTTATCAGAATGGCAGATCTGGCCAAGTTTCGCTCTGCGGCTGTACAGACTGCTAAAGAGATGGGCATGGATGGACCAGAGTTGGTTCAATATGTAACTTCAGAATGCGACAAATTTATTGAACGAGATAGGGAAGACAGGAAGTTAGAAGCAGAAAGAAAGTTAGAGGCAGAAAAAGAAATTAAGAGGTTGCAGATTGAGGCTGACAAGGAGGCTAGGGCATTGGAGGCCGAAGAAAAACGACTGCAAAGGGAGGCAGAAGAAAAAAGATTGACTGCCGAAAGGGAGGCAGAAGAAAAGAGATCGACTGCCGAAGGGAGGGAAGAAAAAGATTGACTGCGAAAGGGAGGCAAGCAAAGAGGAGAAAAGATTACAGAGGGAGCATGAGATACGACTAAGGGAGTTAGAATTTCAAGGCCATGCTCCTGAAAATGGTGCCAGCCCCTTTGCCTCAGATGCCACTGCTAGTCAGGGAGCCTCAACCTCAGCTATGGGTTTTCATGTAGACCATTTTGTTGAGAAAGACGATGACATAGAAGGGTATTTAAGCAGGTTTGAACTTTTAGCCACTACTTATGGGTTAGAAAGAGAAAGATGGGGGGTAAAGTTGTCTCAGGGACTTCGGGGAACAGCTTATGAAGTGTTTTCCAAAATGAGCAGGGATGACCAAGACAACTATGACATGTTGAAGCAAGCTCTTCTGTTAAGATACGAAAAGAACGGAGAGTTTTATAGAAAGAAATTTAGGAATGCCAGGCTACTGTCGGGTGAGACCTATCACCAGTTCTCCGCCCGGTTGGAAACGTATATGGAGAAATGGGCTACTTTGGGGAAAACCCAAGATCTCAAAGAGATGATACTCATTGAACAGATGAGAGAGTCCATGGCTCCAGACATGAGAAAGTTTCTCATGGAACAGGGTGCGGAGAGGCTGGGTGAGATAATAAATGTCGCTGAGAGGTATCAGGCAGCCCAGGCAGAGGTAGCTGGCACAAAGAAGAAACAAATAGATCAGAGTAAGGCCCCCAAAACCATAATAAATTCGATAATAGAAATAAGCAGAACTTTGATAGGCCTCGAAATGAGTTTAAGAATAGACCCTCACAATTCAATGATAGAAGGAATGATGAAAGAAAACCTTTTAACCAAGGAAAGAGGTATTGTAAAAATTGTCGGATGGACAACCATAACACTGAAAATTGTGGAAGGAGACCTGTAGTAATGGCCACGCTTCAGGTCAGGTCGACTCCTAAAAAAGAGGAGGAACCACCAAAAACAATGTCTCGTAAACAGTGGAGAAAGGCACAGGCTGAAGATAGGTCACTGAAGCCGTGTTTTGAAAAACTCCAAAAACTCCATACCCCTCCAAGGAAAGGAGACTTCTATTTGGATGATGGACTGCTTTGCAGGGCGGATAAAGCAGGATTATCCGGGTGTGGACAGGTAGTAGTGCCATCGAAATATAGGGCACGAATTATGAGACAAACACATGTTCTAGATGGTGAACACCAGAAAATGGGTACCACATGCCAAAGAACATCTGTTGGATATTTCTGGCCCGGAGAAGTTGATGACATAAGAAAATTTGTCGAGGACTGCGAACAGTGCAGCGAGAAAAATTCCACAGGGTGGAAAAATAATAACCAAATGCAAGAGAAGCATTATGGCAAACCGGGACCAGAAAATAAAGAGGGAACACCCACACGTGGGAAAAGGAATCAGGACCTAGAAACGCCACGGGGCAAAATTAGGCCTGGAAAGAAAAATAATTATAATAATGTGGACAGAGGGGAATGGGAACCCCCGTTTCACAGACAGTCTTCGCTCAAATGTTTTACAATGGCCACTATGCAGCGAGTACAAAGAACTGTTATACCCCAGAATAAGCCGACGATCCCTCGGTCGGACTTATGTAAACTGGAGGACGAAAAAAGAGAGCGAAGTTCTCTCAATTTGAATTTGAACCTGAGGGGAGACAACCCCAGGAAACAAATTGGTAGTGGTAGATTCTTGTGTGGTGACACAAGAAAGAAACGTCCGCAAAACAGAGCTTCCAATGTAAAAGACCTGACAGGTGCCATGAATACTATGTCAGAAAAATAAAAAGTCCATATGTAACTTTGTTAAGGACCTGGACAGATGAGAAGGCAGAGGAGACTGTTACCTCATCATACCAATATGTGAACGAACTGACCACTCGTTTAAAAACTAGTTGGAAACTGGCAAATGAAAATTTGAGACAAGCCAGGAAAAAGCATGCTGCTTATTATAATAAAAAAGCGAAGGATAGAGAACTTGCTGTAGGGGAGAAGGTACTTCTTCTATTGCCAGGCAGCAACAATAAACTTCAGATCGGATGGCAAGGGCCATATACAGTTTTGGAAAAGGTATCCAGAACAAATTATAAGATAGACAAAAAGGGAAAGGAGAAAGTCTATCATGTGAACCTTTTGAAGAAATATCTGGACAGACAAATCCAGGAGGGAACACATTTAATGGCCTTGTCTATCGCAACCGAGATGAAAAATGAACCTCTCTCCTCGGTTGAATATCCACTGAAAACCAGTGAAACGTTTGCACAGGTGAAAATCAGTAATCACCTGACAAAAGGACAGAAGGAGAAGGTTCAACAGGTCCTTGAGAAACATACAGATGTGTTAACTGATAAACCGGGGCACACAAATTTGTTGTCATATGATATGAAACTACTAGACCCAGCACCCATCTGTATGAGGCCTTATTCTATTCCGTTCGCTAAGGAAAAAGCTTTGAAAGAGGAGATTGATTATTTGTTAAAAGAAGGGATTATTTCTCACAGTGAGTCTCCTTACAGTTCCTGTGTGGTTTTGTTGCGGAAACCATCAGGAGAACATAGACTGTGCATAGATTACAGGAAACTGAATGCTGTCACAGAAGGTCAGGTGGATCCATTACCTGATACTACTCAACTTTTTGCCAGGCTGAACAAGGCAAAATATTTTTCTAAGGTGGATCTTAGCAAAGGCTATTACCAGATTCCAGTAAAGCCTGAGGTTCGACCTTATTTGGCTTTTAGCACCTCGGAAGGTCATTATGAGTTCAATATGTTACCATTTGGTTTGAAAAATGCCCCGAGTGTGTTTTCTAGGATGATGCGAAAATTGCTGGATCCCCTGAAAAATCCATGTATTTCGAATTTTATGGATGATATCCTCATTGCTACGGAAACATTTGAGGAACACGTTACCTCTTTGAATATGCTGTTTGATAGACTCAGAGAGGCTAACTTAACCGCTAGGCCAACAAAATGCTGTATTGGTTGTAAAGAGTTGGAATTCTTGGGACATACAGTACATCAGGGTAGCATGACCCCTGATCCCAAGAATCTGGAAAAATTAAAAAGAGCACCTACACCACAAACAAAAAAAGATGTGCGATCTTTCGTGTCTTTGTGTGGTTTTTACCAAAAGTATATCAAACAAAAGATGTGCACCTCTGACCGATTTAACCACAAAACAAAAAAAAGATGTGCGATCTTTCGTGTCTCTGTGTGGTTTTGGCTTTTTAAAAATATGCTCCTCAGGAAGAAGACAGCTGATAGAATGGTCTGGCGCTCTCTCTTCCAAACCTCTACACCTCACGGTAGAAGGGGAACGACTAATAAGTAAGTAAGTATATCAAACATTTTAACTCTATATGTGCTCCTCTGATGGATTTAACTCGCAAAGGTCAACCTGATACTATAATTTGGTCAGCACAGTGTGAATTGGCTTACCAGGAGTTAAAAGAGAAGCTTACAAGCAGGCCAGTGTTGCAATTGCCTGACTTGACTAAAGAATTTATTGTGAGAAGTGACGCAAGCAATGTGGGCCTGGGCGCTACATTATTGCAAAGGTCCTCCTCACAAGATGGGGAATTGAACCCAATCGCTTATGCTAGCCGCAAGTTGAACAAGGCGGAAAAAAAATTACTCAACCAGTGAAAAAGAATGTCTCGCTTTAATATGGTCTATAAAGAAATTCCAGATTTATTTATATGGCAGGACATTTGTGGTCCAAACGGACCATTCACCCCTCGTGTTCTTGTCACAGGCCAAGCATGAAAATTCCAGATTATTGAGATGGTCTCTGTTGTTGCAGCCATACTCATTTCTGATAGAATACATTTCCGGCCCTTTGAACGTTGGCGCAGACTTTTTGAGCAGAAATCCTTATGATGAAAATCAGAAAAACGAGTAAGACTTCATGGAGCTAAGTTATCTCGCATCGCATATTATACCCTGCAAATGAATGCATGTCTTAGGATGGGAGGTGTGTAGCAAAATCTGCGAGAATAAACGCTCAATTCAGTAAGATTTAGGCATAAAACGATAATAAATACATTAGCCCGCATGTGTCTGACGGTTGGCATCTTCGACGCCAGCAGCGCTGCTTTTTGTACAGTGCTAAGCTTATAGACCGATTTCACGGTAAAGTCTGACACGCTTTTAGTTTCGTTTTCGAGAAACACTACTAATATTTAACTTTTGCCCGATCTACTGCATATCCACTTTGTAGTCTAGCCTTATAATTAACTATTGGCGGAAGCGTGCCGCAAAATAACTATCTGAAGTAACGCTTTCTGTCAACTGTAACGCAAAAATTTAGTAGTAATCCTTACATTGTTTGGTAGTATTACACGATACAATACTAATTAGTAACGCAAATTCTTAACCCGCCCCGTCTACACCCCGCTTCGCTGACACAGTCTGCAATGCATATACACACAATGCGGAAAAGCCAGCCATGACAAAACCACGCAGACAATTTTATTTCCTCCTAGTGGTAGCATTTCTGACGTAACTAAAACAAGTTAGTTATTTGAAAAATACATGTTAGCGAGATGAGGGAGAGGAAAGATGGCGGACTTGTGTAAAATTTTATTTGACGATTGACGATGACATAAATTGGAAATTTTAAACCATTATGAAGTTCCCCATAAAAATTATATGATAGTATGACGTAGAGTTAGCTGAGTAAGAATGTACTTTAAATAATATGATAGTCCCAGAATTAGATAAGTTATTGAAGAAATACTAATATCTAAGGACACTCGACCAGACAGACTGGCGTTCCTGCTTATGTTTTTTGTAACGTTAGGGGGACGCGAGCTTGGGAGAGGCAGGGAGGTACATTCAAATTCGCTTGGGTAAACAGAGTATAAATGGGAAAGGGGAGCGGTAGGAAAAATGTAATCCTAAACGTAATATCTTTTTGTATTGGGCATGACAAAAGCAGACTGGCCAATCGACCACCAGACGCAGAAATTATTCGAAATTATTTTGGTTTTTCATTCAAACTGCATTTGAATTCAAGTAGTCGGAACGTTTCGATTGGCCAGTGCTAGTAAATATTAGCAAAAGGCTTTGACTATTCATTGCCAGTTGAACTAAAAATTGTATTCAGATACGCTGAAAAACAGCTGTGTTAATTCTAAACTTAAATAAAGAATAAATTCACAGTCTGTGCAGTTCGGAGGAAGCTGAGGCCATTTCTTCACACAGTCAGCGTCATTTGTTTATATATTTCTTGATTGTGGTAAGGATATTTTATGAAATTTAATATGTTTGGTCCAACTACAAAGTTAGATACTGCTATTGGGAAAAAAGTGAAGGACATGTCGGGAGCAGACATTGTTGAGTCCTCACATTAAACGGTATCTAACTGATGTATGTTGTTATTATGTTGTCATATTATTGTATTAGAATAGATTAGTAAGCCTCTGTGTTCAATGAACACTGTTTACATGCCTGAAGCAAATATATTTGAAAAGAAAAGAAGAGAATATCATATCAAAGGAAATGTGGTTACGCCACATTATTGTATTGATGAAAAGTATGTAAACGTACAGTGGCGTATCTACTATAAGGACCTGAGGTGTGGTCACAGCAAGGTGGGAGTCCTGTACAATTCGGGGCGAGTGCACTTGTAAGGCACGCGAGGCTGACCCCATACCCACGTAGGAAATTAAGTGTTAGAATAAGTGACCAGATGTAAAAGGCCAGGGTGTCCTTTTGTTGCAGAGGGTCTATGTTCCTGTTGCCGGCTGGTGACAGGAAACCTGCTGAGTACTAATAAACGCCAACCAGTCTCCAACCAGACTTATATGCTGTCGAAGATAACAGTAGGAGCTTTGGCGAGTGGTGAAATTGAAACTTTCTGCAACTACACATTGAAATATCTTACAACAAGGACTCCCAGGTGATGACTTAGACATCTGGGGCATCTCTGACAGTTTCTTGTGTTTTCAAAACAATACACAGGACGTTTATGGGGGTAGGATGAGCTACAGCCCTCATATACAGTGACTCTCCCTTTAGATGAACAAAGTGAACTCTTTTAATATTTCCTACAGGAAAGACATATAAAAATACATAATAACTTTTTAGTTATTGGGCAAATTGTCCCAAAATTTTAATTGTTCTTTTCTGTAAACTATCTTGTCCTTATTTTCAAAGACCTGTCCACAAGCTATGAATGGACAGGCAAAATAAATTGTAAAGAAAATTGTTCAAAGAAAAACTTAACTGCTAGTTTTATTATCTTCTTTATAGAAACTTAAAGTGTTTGACTGTTGTGTACCATCATTTCATTTCTCCCCTAGACACTAGGTACACCATACACCATACACTAGAGCCAGAATAGTGACCGTGTGAGACCTAGGGAGGTAGCTGTAGGTTCTCTGCACATAATTCATCATCATCATTTATAGAGTCAGAGGCCTACATGTGCTTGACCTCACACGGTTAAAGCAGACACCTTTTCATTCTTTTAGGATACCATCATTTTCTTCTATGGTTTTTTCATATACTGAAACAAAACCGCTGGTAGAGGTTGGGCTGACCCAAAACTGTATAAGGAAGAGAAAAGTACAAAATACTTAACCACAATATTATACACACGTCATATCCAACCCTCGCGTAAAATATAATATTCACTTCGGTTATTAAGTTTAAGTTAGAGACTATAAGCTTAGCGCTTGTCTCATCGTTTAAACTTCCGTGAAATATATTCTAGTCATTGAAATAAATCCAATCATCATGAATTAGCAATATACATATATATATATATATATATATATATATATATGTATATTTATATATATATATATATATATATATATATATATATATATATATATATATAACGTCAATACTCAATGATGAATCAGTGCGTTTACTAATCAGTTAAAATATTCTCGAACTGGTTACTAGCAATTTAATTAAATTTATTTATAGCTGTATGAGTTTTAGCTAGAAATAGTAATTAATTTTGCTATCCACTGTAACGCCATAAAGAATATAACTGACTTATCATTTAATCACTCTGCACATAAATCTAGTGAAGATATACTTCGAACTAACAATTATATCACTCAACAATACTAATCCATATATTTACCTCAACACAGACTACTAAGACTATTTCCTCCAACGCAAACTGAGAACTCCACTTAATAAAGTAATTTCTAGAAGCGCAGCTAGGTATGTCTAGAGAACTGCGGAGTCTGAATGCATACTGGATACTGAGTCTAAGATTTCGGGGTATAAATATCTGAAACTGACAAAGAAGGCTACGCTATTCCCCGAACCAGAATATACCAGACTTTACACTATAACACCTCGGAGAGTTCTACGTTCAGATTTCAAATCACAGATCTGCTCACGCGAAAGACCAGAACTCATGCTTTCTCACTAGATAAAGCGTCAAGTAATTTGCTAATCAGTGCGAATTTCACGTCTTCTGCTTCGTATGGCCATTACTAGCAATCAATGTCTTTGATCTGCTCATTCTTACCGTGGTTATTACTTCACTAGCGAGGGGGTTTTTCAATGGAGATAATAAAAATCTGCTCACCTTGTTTCCCGAGTTAACTGCTCTTGTCCTAAACTTTAATTACCCCTTTGATCGCTGTCCATCGAACCATACATTAACTTAACGCCACCTCCCATAGTTGTGTCACTTTACAACTATTCTCGATCTCTCTGGCTTCAAAATTAAATGATGCCGGCTCACTTATGCTAAACTTCTTCTTCTTCTTCTTCGTTCTCCCTGAAAAGGACGGTGGTTGCGTTGTGTCTGTTTACAACGTAGCTGTGATATCTACACCTTTCGGTCGACACATCCGACTTCTGCACGGCATTTTTTAGGACCGGGTTTGCCTTCCCATTGCGATCCGTGCTCGCTCAGCCAGCCTGCACTGCTGCAGACTGTTTCCAGGACCACCACGTGGAGGTGGAGCACGGTCTTGACCAGCTCTGGTTCGCTGGTCATGACGCAGACAGTCAAGCTATGAGTCGCTGACTGCATTCACTATTGCTGCATCTTGGGGTCCCACTTATGCTAATCAGGTCTACTGGCAACTACATCAAAGAGATAGCCAACAGCCATAAGCTGCGTGCTAAAATGTAGAAGAAATGAGAAACAGTTAGCTGTGTCTGTGGGAAAGTAAAAGTTAACAGCAAAATATAAGTAGGTGAAAAAGGAGAGTAAAAGAGAAATGAGGAAAATGAAAATAGATATAGAAATGTATCTCCATAATCTACCACAATACAGGTAACAGGAAAATAGAAATTGTCGGTAAGAAAAACAACTAAACCTATTCGACTGCTAGACAAATTTATACTATTATCTCCGCCCCAGTCAAACGAACGTCGGTCCGGAAAATAATTACGTGTCATTTCTTCATCTGTGTTAAGTCTTTTGCCAGAGCCCCAGGCTCAAACTGTGATAGAAATGACAATAACCAGGAAAATATTTCGGAAAGACAATTATGTCTTGTTAGTTTTATCAAAGAGTTTTCTTTTGTTATTTTATTGTTTGATATTTTCCAATCTTCTCTTTACCTCTCCCTCTCTCTGTCTCCCTCTATATCTCTATCTTTCAGCTTTATCCCTTTAAATTAAACTCCTGGCATTGTGTTTAACAATCGTCCTGTTAGTTTTTGATCTTCTTGAAGAAATGTTTGTAGCAATTTAAAAAAAACAATATTAAAATAAGTTTTCATCTTCTACGTTCACGTTCAGTCGTCTGCTTGAATATTGTCAAAGAAAGCAGTAGTCAGCTTGAGGCTGTTTGTATCTGTGTAGAGTTTTTTCATTGTTCAGAAGTCATTTTATCGGCGCCACAGTTACACTCATTTGGAGTTCCTATCTTCTGCTTGTTGAATAGATGGTATCCCAATCTGTTGTGGCCCGTGCGAACTCTGCGGATTACTATTTGTTCTCTTCTGCTGAGCTGATAATTTGCATTATTTTATGTGTTTCATGGATGCTCTACATCCCATTTGTTCAGCTTTCATAATGAAAAATGTATTAAAAAAGCAGGGCGCTTCGGGATAACTATTCGTCTACTGTATTCACAAACATAAAACAAAGACGAGAAATATAGGAAGGTTAAGACAAAATAACAATGGACAAACCATAATCAAATATACAAGAAATAAAAACTAATAACTAGCAAAAAAAGTACCACAGAGCGCAACGAGAACAGGGTGGTAGTAATTTAATAATGCAATGTGTATAAATAATGCTGCAAAATTGATAAAAGAAAAGAAAATTTAAAAAAAATTGTTAAAATAGTATTAGTCTATTTCCTCTTCTTTCTTCTTCGTACACTCTCAGACGTCCACTTGAATGTTCTCAAAGAAAACAGTAGTCAGTTTGAAGCTATTGGAATCCCCTGTAAAGCTTTTCCACGAAAGGAACTGACGTTGGCCATATACGCTTTCTCTGTACCGCATATAAGGGGCAACTTTGAAGCTTTAGAAGTAGCTCTCGGAATACCTCCCCTTGGTCTAAGACGGAAAGAACTGAGATTAAATTATTGGAGTAAAGTAGCACAAGAAGTGACCCACCCAGCACATAAAGCATTTGTCAAAAACCAACCAAGTGTATGGGACGCCCCCTTAAATAAAGATAGATATCCAACAGGGTGGAGAACTATAGAAGACCTAACGCAGTTCAAAGAACTATCAAACACAATTGAAAATAGTAATAAATACAGAAGCAAAATACCACCCTGGGAACTAAAAACACCAATCATAGACTACTCACTCACTGAAAAGATCAAACAAAACATAGAAGATAAGGAAGCCAAAATGATAAGTAGAAAGTTCATAGATCAACTAACTAAACAAAGTCTGGCCGTCTACACTGATGGATCCAAGGGTGATAATGGGCAACTAGGGGCTGGAGTTGTAATACCACAATGGGGAATAAAAAAGAGCTACAGTGTAACGGAAGGAGCATCGATTTTTAGCGCAGAGATGGTAGCAATTCTTAAAAGTCTAGAAATAATCGAAGATAACCCACCAGAAGCTGTTACGATATTTACAGACTCACTATCATCACTACAAGCAATAGAACACCCAGGTAAATGTAGCAAGCCAGACATAAAGGAAGAAATTCTAGCAATTAATACATCACTAGGGAACAGAGGATGTAGTGCGAGGCTAGTGTGGGTTCCAGCACACATAGGTATTGCTGGCAACGAGTTGGCAGACCAGAACGCCAAGAATGGAAGAACAAGTAAAAACAATATAAAAGCAGGACTGGGAAGGTCGGAGATCAAGAGCCAAGTGAAGGAAACTATAAACGAAGAATGGAAAACAACATGGAAGGAAAGTAGAAAAGGCAGACACGCGTTCAAACTGCTGAATGAACCAACGAGGACGTGCCAGGTCAGAGAAGAATTAAAGATACCTTCGAACAAAAAACTGTGGCGTCTCCGTCTCGGTGCAGCATACTTTATGATAGAAGAACCACACTGCCAAGAATGCCAGGAAGAGAATGACATAGACCACTACCTGATCCACTGTAAAAAGTATAACCAACAAAGACTTGAATTAAAAACTTACTATAGAAATCACAATATAGACTTAACAGGTGATAAGGTTTTAAGTATAGATGCCCCAAGAGATGCCCAATCAATACTTAACAGATATATACATAAAACAAAGGAAAACATAAAAGGTTAGTACTTTTCAGGAAAAACATCCAACTAAATAAAAATTAAACAGCAAGAACTAACAAAGCATTAACAAAAAACTAACTACTCATAGGACAAGGGAAGACAACGAGGTATAGAAAAAAATATGGCAACAATTCAAAAAGAACAAATGCCAATACAAATTAAAACCAAGTGTAAAAGAAAATAGTGTGGCGTTCTCAATGGCATGTTCATTAAATTATCCAAGCATACGTCTAGTAGGTGTAACGCCAACAGTAAATCATCAAGTAACTGCTCCAATGACAGATATAATACAAACTTTATTGTCGATACATTACTCCAATATAATAGATGTTTATCAAGTTAACACACTTGAATAGTGTCCACACATAGGACCTATGCAGTCAATATATAATTAAAGAAGCGAACTGTTCTGTTCGTCTTGTCCCCGCATGGGAGTCGTTTACCACAACATTATTGAAATCATGAATGAATCAAGTAGAGCTCAAAATATACTTCCTTTCAATAAATATTTCATCTAGCAATCACACACATTGCTAATTCCTCATGAAGTAGAATCATACAGCAGACATAGAATATAATCCAAGAAACTACACATCCCACTTAGCCATTCCGGCTGAATACACTGCTCTGTAAGTTATCTCCCCTTTCACGCACTCACTCACTGCCCGACATCACCCAACAGTTTCCCCCCATTCACGACCTACATTCTTCCCACGGACTTACCCTAGATCACACTCACAAACATACCCACACACACCCTCAACTCAGTTCACAATCTATTCCCGTGACACTCTAGTTAACACCGCAGCGTTTCAAAATAACGAAACATTGAGGTGCACAAAAAGATGTGTAACATTATTACACCCCAGCCCCCCCTCAAAAGAAAACTACCGGTTTTCCAAGAAGGGTGGCCAACAATGTATCTTGGACTCCTCTCGTGACAGTCTAAGTCATGTCATATATTGTTTCGTCACTGACTGAATTCAAATATATTCATAATAAACACATTATGTCAATAATAACCTAAGTGTAGTAGTGGATGTAATGCAATATATAGAAAAAATAATTACCAATACAGTTCACTAATTTACTGAAATGTTCTCTTGTAAGTAAATAGAAAAAAATCCATGAATGAAACTAAATGTTCTTGCAGTAATCACGAGTTTCACCATTAGCATAGTTCCGAAATAGTAAGGTTCATAAGTACGCACTCAGTGTAAATATCACTCTGTGTATTATGTTCATGTCACGTTACTGTCCTAATCATGTATAACACATCTGGATAATGTGTCAGCCAAAACATCCCTGCTACCTGTTATAGGAAAAATCTTATAATCATAAGATTGTAGAAGGAGAGCATATCTGACTACACGCTGATTTGGAAACTTGGCCGTTTGCAAATATGTCAATGCCTTGTGGTCAGTTTGCAGGACAAACTGTGCGCCCAGTAAGTAGCGCTGAAGCTTGGTCATACACCATACCAAACCCAGTAATTCCCTTTCAATGGCGGGGTACCTGGATTCTGTCGAACTCAGTTTTCGGCTAACATATAAAACTGGATGAATAGCTCCCTGAAAGTCTTGCATCAGGCACCCGCCAATTCCTTCCGAAGATGCGTCAGTCCTGAGAATGAATGGTAAACGCATGTTAGGCAATCTTAAAATAGGTGCGTTAGAAAAACAAATTTTAATGTGGTGTAATGCTCTGTCGCAATGTTCATTCCATAGGATTTTACTAGGAGAGCCCCTTCTAGTTAAAGAGGATAGAACTGACGTGATGGACGAAATATTTGGTATAAACTTATGATAGAAATTCGCCAAACCAAGAAGACTGCGAACTTGCTTCTTTGTTGTCGGTCTAGAGAGGTTTAGGATACGTCACACAGTAGTATCCTCAGGTTTCAGACAGCCGTGACCGACTCTGTGTCCTAAGAAGGTAATTTCTTGAAATCCTATCTGAATTTTGGAGGGTTTTGTTGTGAGATTATGTAAGCGTAGAGTTTGGAGCAATGACTTGAGACCAGCAATATGTTCCGCCCACGAATTGTGAAAGAGACATATATCATCAATGTAGGTGATGACATCAGATCTATTGGAACGAAGATGGGTCCCAGCTATGCCTGTCTATTCATGGGCCATTTGGAGCATCAGATATGGCAACAATACTCCGGTCCTTTCCCTGGGTTTTACCGCAGATATATCGATGATGGCATAGGTCTCACAGATATGTCTGAGACTGATTTACACCGCTTCATCGACTTTGTGAACCACTTTCACCCCACCATCAAGTTCACCTCCCTCGTCTCCACAGTATCTGTCAACTTCCTTGACATTACTATTTCTATCACGCCCTCCGGCCTTAATACCTCAGTATACTACAAGCCGACAGATGCCCACAGCTACCTCCTGTATACCTCTTCTCATCCTCGGGCCTGTCGTGACTCCCTTCCTTTTTCACAACTTCTCCGCCGTTTATGCCAGGACGACGATGACTTCCACTTACGAGCAAATGAGATGTTGGATTTCTTCCGTAACAGACTTTATCCAGAACATGTTCTCACCTCTGCTCTCCAACGTGTGCTCCCCATCTCTCGTCTGGAGGCCCTCAAACCTCACCATAAATCCACTTCGGATAGAGTCAAATTAATCTTGACCCATCACCCTCACAGTACTACTGTCAAACAGATCCTTTTCCGCCACCTCCATATCCTCCAAGCAGAGCCTCTGACCCAAAAAGTATTCAGTGAAGCACCTTTGGTGGCATATAGACGTGACAAGAACTTGAAGGATCTTCTTGTTCACAGCCGTCTACCAAAGGAGAATGCCACCCACTTTGGCACACTACCCTGTGGTCGGACACGATGCAACACGTGCAAGTATGTCATCTCAACCCAGAAGGTGTCCTTTCCTAAGGCTACGTACACCATCACTAGTAGCTTCACGTGTGAATCGCGCAATGTCATTTATACGATCATATGTAAACGTTGCTGCAAAACCTATATTGGCCAAACAGGCAAACGACTTGGGGACAGATTCAGCCAGCACTTAAATGACATCGCTCAGCAAAAGTCAACACCAGTTGCTATACACTTCAATGGTCCTGACCACCATGGTCCCATCGACATCCAGGTCACAGCGATCCGATCCTGCTCCTCTGACCCTGCCAGCCGAGAACAGCTTGAGAACCGTCTTATCCACCGCATGGGGTGTCTAAAACCAGCCGGTCTCAACACTTTTCACACCTTTGTCTGAGGTCACCCTCTCCTCTCTTGCTCTATTTGGACTCTTTCCACTCTTATCCTATTCTTCTATTTGTATGCCATATACATTTTTTTATTTCATATTTATTTATCTCCCAATCATTCTGTCCTCTTCTATTTCCAGTCCCCACTTTTATCACGTTGGGTAGTTTATTGTCCACCTATGTCTGTTACGGTATATGATATTAACGCCGTCTGCTAAAGGTTAGCAGACGTGCAATTGTAAAGGTTAAGACATTTAATATATTACGATAGATGTTTCAATTATTGAACGCTCCATACACGATCGATTATGACGTGTCTAGCGTTGTTTGGGTCACAGTCGGTAACTAGGAGACGCTACCCTTTGTTACTTGACCGCCAAGCTGAATAGCTGCGTTTTTTCTAACCTTCCAATTCAATGGCATGATATAGCCATTTATATGTGCATTTATGATGGACCAGGGTCAGTCCTAGAACTCTACGAGAGAGGAAACTTATGGAGGTTAGTGATTAACTAAATCCTTGGAAGGAGAAAGATAATCGTCTACTTTATACGAAGTAATTAGACTCACAGTCTCACTGTCGGCAGGTAGCCATTCTATCTGCGCGTGCATATAGCTGTGATGTTCTGACGACAATTACTGCATTGTATCCTTAAACGGACATTGACACGTAAAACAGCAGTCTACGCTATTGATTGATTGATGCATGTACCTCATGTGTGAATTGAACTGTTTATGTATGTGTGTAATCCATATTAAATTGTGAAGGACTCGAACCGGAGGCATTATTCGCTGAATCACGTTACACCATTCAACTTTATGAATTACGTATTTTTATATCAAGTTGCTGAGTTAATAAGATGAACAGTTGTTTACATCTTGATGCCAAGTTCAGGCATTACGACAAACCGAAGGTGAGGTTCACCCCATTCGCGTACGAACATTAGCACGATCAGAATTCAGGCAACACAACCAGTAACCACACACGAAAGTCCTTCAACAAAACTGGTGGCCAGTGTGGGGAACGACAGAAAAAAGAAACAAACTTCTGTTCCTTACGCACAGATTAATCACAATATTTACGATCAAGTTTCGATCACATGATCCAGTCGAAGATGACGTCTTACTCATTATAATGCCTAACAACGTGACGTCACCGAAAGTCGTGTAGGTGAACTGTCGGAGAAACCAAAGTCGTTCTTTAAGCCTAACCAGGGGAAACATGAGCCATTGAAGCAAACACACGATATGGACTACAGGAGCAGACAGTCAGGGGCATTAGCCTAGCTGTTGACGACCTCTAGCACTGATCTAAGCAACGGAAAAGATAAGTCTAGGTGTTTTAATACTGTCGTCATTGCAAACAGTAATACTGAGTCCATGCCTTTTGCCTGCATAGGCATGTCTTTTCTGAATGTGTTTCATGTAATTTCGGGTTGTTTTAATGTGTTGTTAATTAGTGGGCGGTAGGGAGGATGAACCGAAATTAGATTCTGTGGCTCTCACGATGCCTGAATTGATTTCGGTCGTTTCTTAGGGCAGTTAAACGATTGCACTTTTGGAAGCCCCATTGAGGTTTGCCATTGGACTGTCTGTCCAAATCTGCTGTCGTTTGACGATTTGTGTTAGCTGTGCCGTTCCGTAGATAACTGGTGTATTTTATTTGTACTAAGTTCACATTTTTATTCAGTTTTGTATCATGTTCGTTAACTATTTCGTCCAGTCTACTCTTACTATCAATTTATTTTATGATTGTTAAATGTTCGTCCGTTATGAGTCCTGTGATGTCATCATTTTTTGCAGTCATTTTTTTTTTTTTTGTGTACTTTGCATATTCAGTTGACCTCGGGTCAATCTTTGACCCTTCGTTTTCCGTGTGACACTTCCGCTTGTTTTATTTAGTTCATAAATTCATTTTTAATTGTGAAAATGTCTTGTTTGCGTCTTGACATTGTTTGTACCCTTTAGTTGCATCATTGTTTTGTTTGTACTCATGATATATATTAAATACTACATTAATAATATAACATTATATTCAATAATACACTTGTAATTTAATTTAATTAATTTTTTCTGACATTTAAGGTTAATATGGGACATTGCATAATTATGCAGTGATAGTCCAAGAAATTAGCACTACAATTTATAAGAGATGCCTAGGGCATAATAATATAATATATATATTGACCAAATAAAATAATCTTATAGTCTACCTTTGAGGTAATAGACCCATTATATATTATTTAATATACTTTTCTGGTACTAAGAGAGTGACTTAGTACATTGAACAATATAATTACTAGGAATCATACCCAACATTATTGGATATTGAGATTAATTGTGTGATGTAATTACATTATAGTTAACAGATATCATAACTATTTATGATATAGTTATTATTTAGATACAATATTGTTACAAAATATTGTCTATTGGTTGAACTTAGACATAAGAGTTCAGTACTATTGTGATTATTTATATTGAATATTCCTAAGTTGAGTAAGTATAATAATTACTCTGAAGCTACTATTGACTATTTTAATCAGTAATTATCAATAATTACTTACCAGATAAAAGTCAAAATGCTTACTATAGACCATTTCGTTAAAATTGGTAAGGAATATGGTTATAAATCTCAAGAACTTCGTCAGTTTGCTGAGGCAGAACTGGAAAAACATAAAGCAGAAATGGAAGAACGTGAAAGAAAAGAAGCAGAGAAAAAGGCTGCATTAAAGAAAGAGGAGGAGGAACGTGAGATGAAGCAAATTGCCAAGGAAAATAGATTAAGAGAAATTGCTCAACAGGAAGAAGAGAATAAATTGAAACGAGAGGAAATTATTTTACAACAAGAAATGGAATTGGCGCGTATTAAATTGGAGACAGCAAGATTACAAGCACAAAGTGCTGATGCAAACCAGAATAATAACGCACAAAATGGATCGTCATCCAGCCAAACTAAACATTTCTCATCATCATGTGACGTATTCTTTCCAGAACGTTGTCTCCATTACAGCTGCTCTGAACGCATCACGATTCTGGGCAAGTCGACCTGCATCAGCCAAAGACAAGTTCAGACTCTCTGTGATGTCCTGGGTCCACCGTCGTCTAGGTCGACCCCTTCCCCTTTTTGCAGGGACCATGCCTTCCATCACTGTTTTTTTCCAGACTATTATGTCTTTTTATATGACCGAAAAATGTCAGCTTCCTTATTGCGATGGTATTTAGGAGCCAATGTTCCTGTACATTTAGTGAGTGCAGTACTTCTCTGTTGGTCTTTTTTTCTGTCCAGGGTATTCTCAACATCCTTCTGTAGCATTTCATTTCGAATGATGTAATCTTTTTTGCAACTGTTTTATTGAGTGTCCAAGTCTCGCAGCCGTATGTTGCTACTGGGAATATACATGCTCTGATCAGTTGTAACTTTGTTTCTTAAAGATATTCTACAACTTTAAATTACCCACTTTCAACTTAAACGTGGACGACCTTTCATCGTTCCTGTCACGTTTTGAACAGACTTGCAAAACAAACCATTTGCCTGAAGAGTCATGGGTACTCAAGTTAAATGAATTCTTGGTTGGAGAACCATTGACGGCTTCTCAAAATGCTGACCCATCAATAGCAAATAACTACGGTGCTATTAAGTCCTTGCTTTTACGAAGGTTTCACCTGGACGAGGAACACTGTAGGTTGAAATTTAAGGGAATTTTTCCTGAATCTCCAAAAGATTTTGCAGGATTCATTGCGAACATACGCAATACATTTAATAGATGGGTTGAACTGGCAGAAGTCAACAAATCGTACGACAAATTAGTTGATTTGCTACTGCGGGATAAGGTGTTGTCTTCGGTTAGCCAGCCATTCTTTGCATATTTGCAGGAGCGTAAACCAGGTACTATTGACGAGTTAGAAAAAATTTCTTTAAACTACTGTTCGGCACATCCGAATGCAACCATTTCTAACTCCTCATTAAGAGAACCTCTTCCTGTGGCGTCTAATATGGCCTACAATCATAATAACAAACAAAGACATCACAGTGTAGACAGAAGTAGGTTCCAAAGAAATCACAATGTTAACTTTCAGAAGGGACATAATAATGATTTCAACAATAAAAATGAGTTCAACAGAGGTAGATCACGAGATAGAAATTATTCACCTCAAACAAACTACCACAATAGTCAACATAACCCTAATTATAATCGATCACATACTCCCAATAATAACAATAACTGGAATGGTAATAATCATGGCTCGAGACATCGAGATAATAGTTACTATAGAGGACGACGAGATAATTCTAACAATTATACTCGGAATCGATCTCATTCTCGGGGATCATCTCATTACAACCATAATACAGGGGCGGCAGTTACAAATAATACTACCCCTATAGCTCAGGTCCCACTTGACAATAATACAACACAGTCTTCTGCTGCATGTTTTGCTATTAATTATAATGTGGCAAATCGTTGCCAACAATGCAATCTTATTTTTCAGAAGGCGAAAGAAACAGTGCTTAACTGCGGACATATTACACCAGAGGTAGGTCTTGCAGTCAACGATGGAACAGGCTTACTAATTTTTAACAGGGGATTAGTTAATGGATCCGTCGTCTCAGTGCTGAGGGATTCAGGATCCACGACGATTGGTGTACGTCAGTCGCTGGTACATCCTAGCTGTGCGACAGGAGAATATGTACGCTGCATGACATTTGGTGGAACTATTGAGTTTTACCCCACAGCTATTGTCCATGTTAATACACCTTTCTTTTCAGGACAAGTTAAGGTATGCATGCTTCAGAATCCAATTGCAGATCTGATGTTGGGACGCATCCATGGTAGTAAGGATTGTTCCCCACAGGAAATTGATGAATGGGAATTAAAGAATGTGCAATCTTATTGCAATGCTAACGCTGTCATTGCAACAGCTACATTACGGGCCAACAAAATAAATACATGTGGCACAGTTTTCTCCAATTTCAGTCTCAGTACCATTCTGGAAATCGATAAGGAGAAGGATAGGACTATCCTACAGGATAAAAAGTATACTAAACTACCAGTCCATCCTAGGAAGATTAGAAAATCATTTCGAGGCAGATATACCTTTTCTCAAGAGAATACTGCCAAGTCAGAAAATAAATGTTGGCGACAAGATCGTATTAACAGTGATCTGAATGAAATTGTTGAAAATGGGCAAAGAGGAAATATCCCAGACAAAGGTAATGATGGTGAAGTTCTTATGAACTTAACTAATAAAATTAGGACAAATAAATATGTCAATCATTATGAGACATCATCTCATAAGACTACCATATCCAAAAGATTAAATAGAAGAACTATTTATCACGTTAGTGACACTGATCCCACTTACATTGGGAAGGGTGCACATTCTCGCACCGTGTTAGTGCGCAATCTGCCACAAGGTACCAGATGGCAGGCACTTAGCAATTTCTTTAATGACACGGCAGACGCTATGTTTGTACGGTTGTTGTCACCTACCAATGACAGGTATGGTGAAGCTATAGTTACATTTCGTAACAATAGAGACGCTCGAATGGTCATCGAGCATGATAATGGTGCTTACTTTAACCATCATTGTCTACGGTTACAATTAGTACCTAATGCTGCGTCACGCAGATAACATGCTATGGTAATACAATTGTCTCATATCATTAATGACTCATAATAGTCATTCATCATTTCTTTTCTTTACTGGTCCTTACAAAGTCATTGATAAAATTTCTGACGTTGATTACGTCTTAGATATCAAGGGACACAAAAAGATATTTCATATTAACATGCTCAAGCAATTTCATACACGTCCTGAACACCTACAGCCAATTTTTCATGAACTAGATGACAACACAGTATCTACTTGTTATTATTCCAACTTATCCGTCATCCAGGAAGAAGAATCTTCTTTTCCTGAGGTACAGTTACCGTTACCGGTACCAGTAGTTCAACCAACTGAATCTTGGCGGGATGTAACCATCTCTTCAACGGTTACACCGCAACAGCGTCTACAGATTGCTAATCTATTACAATCTTATCCAGATGTGTTGACCGACGTCCCGGGTCGCACATCAGCTATCAGTCATGACATTACTCTCAATGAGGATACACCTATTCGTGTACATCCCTATTCGGTTCCTTTACATTTCCTTGCTAAAACTACTAAGGAACTTGAACAGATGTTGTCTCTGGGAATCATTGAGACTAGTAATTCGCCATTCTCTTCTCCATTAGTGATTGTCCGGAAGAAGGACAATAACATCAGACTATGTGTTGACTATAGAAAATTAAATGCTAAGACTATAGTTGACAGCGAACCACATCCACTTATCGACGACTTACTGCCACGTCTATCCAACGCAACTATATTTAGTAAGATAGACTTAACTAAAGGTTATTGGCAGATACCACTGACCGAAAAGGCTAAGTACTACACCGAATTTTCCACTCCACAAGGTCTATACCAGTGGAATGTGATGCCTTTTGGGCTTGTTAATGCGCCAGCTACCGTCATTCGCCTGATGCGACAAATTTTATCAGGTAGACCAGACGTTATTACATATATTGACGACATATGCTTGTTTAGTTCGTCGTTTGAGGAACATGTTTCGGGACTTAGATATGTTTTCGACACTCTAAGGAATTATCATCTAACTGCTAAACCTACAAAGGTTCAGATCGCGTGTAATGAGATAGCCTTTTTAGGACATATCATTGGATCGGGATATATCCGAACGTTACCTAGTACAGTCTCCAAAATTCTAAACATAGCAGTTCCTCAGACGAAGAAACAGGTCAGGAGTTTGTTAGGACTTGTTCAATATTACAGTAGATTCATACCAAACTTGTCATCCATCACGGCTGTATTGTCTTCATTGTTAAAAAAAGACATGCCGGTGAAGGTGACATGGACTGGTATATGCAATGAAACTTTCAACAAAATTATAAATTTGTTCTCGCATGAACCAATTTTAAGACTTCCCGATGCTTCCAAAAGATTTTTCTTACGAACAGATGCTAGTAACTACGGCATTGGTGCATGCCTGCTACAGAACCATGATGGCGTTCTACATCCTACCTTATATATTTCAAGAAAGCTAAAGCCGGCAGAAACAAAGTATTCCACAGTGGACAAGGAACTTTTATCAGTTATATGGGCAATAACTAAACTTGAAAAGTTCTTGCTTGGTGCTCCATTCACCATCCAAACTGACCAACGTGCTGTAGCACCTTTGCGTCGATCTAACCACAAGAGCCCAAAACTCGCCAGACATGCGATCATCCTGCAGCCATTTGAATTCTCCATTGAACATATTCCTGGCACTGAAAATATTGTGGCGGATGCGTTGTCACGTAATCCTATTGATGACGAATAATCAACATTGACATTCCTAAAACATATCAACTATAAGGGAACTAACCTTGCCTTCAATTTAATATTTATAAACACTATATGCATCACAGAATTGAACTAAAGACAATCAAGGTATACATATTGACATTGAAACTTCGTCTAACGTCCATACACAATATATGAATATTCGTTGAACAATCATGGAACAATATCTGACGACAAGTCGAACTTATTATCCTATGTGCACTTAATTCTTGGATCCTAGGATAATTGACATTTCTGTCCGACGGAAACGTTTCAACACTTTGTCTAAAAGAATTCATCAGGATCAGGACTACGGATGGATCATCATATTCTATACTAATTAATTAGTTAACTTAACTTCTTAATTGAATTATTATCAATAAAATGAAATGTGAGAAAAAAATGAAATGAAAGAACAAAAAAAAGAGAACGAAATATAAAAAGAAGAAATTATGAAAAGAGAAAATAAATCTCACACAAGTATTAGATTAATATTTTTTTTAATGTACCTATACGTTATTTAGTTAGTTAAATTAGATAGTTATTATTCACTAACACTTAACACACCCAATTAAGTTAAACTTATATTCGAATTTCTTTCTATTTCTTCTCACTTATTTTGTCTTTTCTTCTCTCATAACATCGCGTTACATTAGAATCTTAATAATTTAACTCTTAGTTTAATTAATTAATTTAATTTTAATTAGTCAAATGAATTCCTATATGACATACTAATACGACAGACCTTACCTTAATTTAATTCTATCATTCACTATTGACATTAGATAATTTATTTAGTTGATATAATAATATGCATAATATTGATATATAATATGATTAATGTTAGATGACTATGACAAATAGTTAGTTGACATGACCGCGACACGGTTCTACTCAGAACATCGTCGGCCATATGTCACGATTGTGTTAAATTTTTTTTTTGAAAAATTGTTAAGTCGGATAAATCTTGAAAAAAAATCTATCGATTTTTTTTTTCCCCGGTGTACAGGGAATTGTTACGGTATATGATATTAACGCCGTCTGCTAAAGGTTAGCAGACGTGCAATTGTAAAGGTTAAGACATTTAATATATTACGATAGATGTTTCAATTATTGAACGCTCCATACACGATCGATTATGACGTGTCTAGCGTTGTTTGGGTCACAGTCGGTAACTAGGAGACGCTACCCTTTGTTACTTGACCGCCAAGCTGAATAGCTGCGTTTTTTCTAACCTTCCAATTCAATGGCATGATATAGCCATTTATATGTGCATTTATGATGGACCAGGGTCAGTCCTAGAACTCTACGAGAGAGGAAACTTATGGAGGTTAGTGATTAACTAAATCCTTGGAAGGAGAAAGATAATCGTCTACTTTATACGAAGTAATTAGACTCACAGTCTCACTGTCAGCAGGTAGCCATTCTATCTGCGCGTGCATATAGCTGTGATGTTCTGACGACAATTACTGCATTGTATCCTTAAACGGACATTGACACGTAAAACAGCAGTCTACGCTATTGATTGATTGATGCATGTACCTCATGTGTGAATTGAACTGTTTATGTATGTGCGTAATCCATATTAAATTGTGAAGGACTCGAACCGGAGGCATTATTCGCTGAATCACGTTACACCATTCAACTTTATGAATTACGTATTTTTATATCAAGTTGATGCGTTAATAAGATGAACAGTTGTTTACATCTTGATGCCAAGTTCAGGCATTACGACAAACCGAAGGTGAGGTTCACCCCATTCGCGTACGAACATTAGCACGATCAGAATTCAGGCAACACAACCAGTAACCACACACGAAAGTCCTTCAACAATGTCCCAGTCTTGACATATGGATGCGAGTCATGGGCAATGACTATAACCCATAAAAGCCAGATCCAAACCTCAGAAATGAGGTATCTGAGGAAGGTGGTTGAAGTAACAAGAAGAGACATGGTACGCAACCAGACGATACGTCAAGGCCTAAAATGCCACCCCCTACAGACCCAAGTAGAACAGTCCCAACTAAGATGGTTTGGCCATGAATGCAGAATGGGAGAAGATCGGCTACCACGACAAGCATGGGAAACAAAATGCCAAGGATCCAGACCCCGAGGACGACCCAGAGTCCGCTGGGAGGACAACATTAGACAATCTTTGAAGGACCGAGGACTAGAATGGAACCAGGCCAGGAGGAAGACATC
The DNA here is from genome assembly GCA_024509875.1 of Oreohelix idahoensis. NCBI lineage: Eukaryota > Metazoa > Mollusca > Gastropoda > Stylommatophora > Oreohelicidae > Oreohelix > Oreohelix idahoensis. The sequence goes on from JAMPIV010013078.1 coordinate 58,244, forward strand.
CGATAGAATAGTCTGGCGCTCTCTCTTCCAAACCTCTACACCTCACGGTAGAAGGGGAACGACTAAGTAAGTAAGTACTTTATTTCCACTGGCTAGGCATGTACAACAGAACTGTGGGGGTGTTGCTAAAATGAGCTGTAGTTGTTACTGTCTACTTCAAAAATCCCCGGCTTGGCCTTCCAATTAACTGTGGCGTTTTCAATGGTATGTTCATTAACTTATCCAAGCATACGTCTAGTAGGTGTAATGCCAACAGTAAATCATCAAGTAACTGCTCCAATGACAGATATAATACAAACTTTATTGTCGATACATTACTCCAATATAATAGATGTTTATCAAGTTAACACACTTGAATAGTGTCCACACATAGGACCTATGCAGTCAATATATAATTAAAGAAGCGAACTGTTCTGTTCGTCTTGTCGCCCCACGGGAGTCGTTTACCACAACATTATTGAAATCATGAATGAATCAAGTAGAGCTCAAAATATACTTCCTTTCAATAAAGAATTCATCTAGCAATCACACACATTGCTAATTCCTCATGAAGTAGAATCATACAGCAGACATAGAATATAATCCAAGAAACTACACATCCCACTTACAAAAGAGAAAATAAAATGGACAAATATTAATATAAATAAAAATCAGCAACCGCAAAAGACAATAGATATTTAAATTGAATACAAAATTAGAAAATAAGATGACACTAAATACCCCAATTATAACCAACTTTCAGGTTGAACAGGGTAGACCAAGATGGAATGAGAAGAGGCAAGAATGGAAAGATGATAAGAGCTCGCTCTCCACCCATCAACGCATCAAAACAACAACAACAACAACAACTGATGTTCAGTAGTCATTTTATCAGTGCCACAGTTACACTGATCGGTAGTTCCTATCTATAGCTTGTTGAATAGATGGTATTCCAATCTGTTGTGGCCAGTTATTTTTGTTTCAATTTCTCAAATATTAATTGTTGTTGTGTGCTTTGTTATTATCTAATACTGACTTACTTAGTCGTTCCTCTTCTACCCCAGGTTATACAGGTTTGCCATAGAGATCGCCATACTATCCTATAGGCTGTCTTACTCCTGGCCTGTTCCACTCTAGTCCTCGGTCCTTCCGAGATTTTTTTAACATTTACTTATATTCGATGTTTGATTTGTTATTTTCTCATAACCTTTCTATATTTTTCGTGCTGTCTGATTGATGAAGGGTTACGCCGAAACCTCCGGTGTTTCTTGTGAACTGTTTTGCAAAAAGTACACTTACAATACCATTTTATTTATTTGTTTCAACCAAAATTCTGCAGACCTCTATAATCTTATTAACTTTATTGTGAACCTATACGTAATATACGACTCCATTAAAAATACTTTCAGAGTACAATGTGCGTAATACTGACTGTGAGGATGATTTATCATCATCATCATCTCCTATCTTGCTCATTATGAAGCATTGGAGCCACAACTAAAGATGAATACCGTGAGGAAGCTTACACCAAAGCACACATTATTGCAGCTGTCGTTTCTGTAGTAATTTGTTTTGTAGGATGAGGTTGACAGCCCCATGCAGAATCTCATATTAGTTGTTGTTACGGTTTGCCTGAGGGAACAGTAGCCTCCCCCCCCCCCCCTTGTCTCCTCCAAGACCCCAGAGAACTACCCAGGACAAGATGATTGATACGATATTTACATTTTTGATACAAACAATATCACTAACCTGAGATTTCGCCTCGAGTAATAGCGGCCGTACGAAAAAACAAAATCACTATCTCAAGTTGTTTTTGGGAACTTTCGGTAGGTGACGATCTACTTATAATTATCAGGGGATGATGTAGCAGATATCCAGGTGCTAGATTGGGGGTGCAGAGAGAGAGAGAGAGAGCGAGAGAGAGAGAGAGAGAGAGAGAGAGAGAGAGAGAGAGGGGGGGGGGCACGACGCGCGGGGGTAGAAAGAAGTTTTAGGTTAGGGAAATTTCGAACTAACCCGGCATGTAAGGGCTTGATATCCCCCTGGATTAAGAGTACTTTCTCCGCATTCCCAGTTGTGATGGTATTGCCTCCCCTGCTTTGCAGTAGTTGTCCAACAGTGGCCAAAACACAAGAGTATCTAATATGGGCTTCAAAGGTGTCTACCTTCGCACAAGATTACTCTTGGCAGAGATGTAGATATAAGTGTAATGACACTTCTATCACAAAGGGAGTCTTCACAAGATATTCAGATAAGTTAAAACAATGCTGCTTTGGCTAAGCACGTTAATTCTAGAATCTGCCGACCACTTTTGTGAAGAATTAAGCAATGATTAGTTTTAGCTCGTTAAGCCCCCACCTCTGATTTACTCAGTGGAATTCTTATTATTCTGTTATAGCTCTGTTTATAGTGTGTGTTTGAATCTTACAGTGAAAAAACACTGAAATGTATCATGTTATATTCACTGTCTTACCACACCCTGTTTGTTATGGAGCTCAAATGATCAGCCAATCTGATTTGAATATTTTGCATGACTCATTTAGTGCAAAATTTCAAACATTACTTTTCTGAAGATGGGCTGTAAACATCCGATTGCCGGCAAGCGAACTTACAGACATATCATGACTGAGGCAGTAACTTTAAAATGATTAAATCGAAGTTAAATTTGTAAAATTACAAAATTTAATAATCACGTAAGTTTTAACACTTTGAAAATAATTGAATAGTTTAGAAGAAAAGTTTCATCATTGATGGATAATAGAGACGATAAAAAAAGTTCACTTTGGCAGCTTATAAATGGAACTTAGCTGCCAATGACGGTTCTGCTCCTTCTGATGGGTTGGTTCTTTTTACATTGCTCCTGCTCGTCGCTGGTCAAGGTTGTCGGGTGTAGCTCGTTTCCCAGAAACGTCAAGGAGAGTCTACAAAGTTGGTCCTTCGTCTTAAAACGTAGGCCACGTGTCCCTTCTTGTTCCAGAGATAGTACTTTCTGCTGGTACCACCAATAAGCCAATCCTGGCTCACAGACATTTTGCTCAGATGAATAAAAGGTACTGGCAGTTGCCTTATTACACGTGTACTTGGGGTCGTTAATTTGAACTTTAATTCCCTTTCTGACTCCGTGTGTTTCCTATAGTGTCCTCAGACAGCGTTGTGGTGAAGTGGGATGTTATAAATATTTATAGGGGACTTAGTGTACTGACTGAGATCAGCTGTGAAGGTATCTATATCTATTAAGAGTAGTGTATTATAGATAACCTTACTTGCTACCACATATCTATATATCTCAGTCAGAATTATTCTGGAATAGTGTGATGCTACGTTATGTGTCTAGGGTATGAGTATGGTGAAGTGTAAGTCACAACAACAGACAGATAAACAATTTAATTTAATCCACTACTCTTGACAACACTGTGACACTCACATACATATAACACTCTACAAAGATATCTTAAAAGAGTCACTGATAAACTTTCAAATAACAATATGTATTCATTACTGGCATGAATGAATATGTGTCCTGATTCAACTACAAGGGAACCAGGAATCACAATCAATTTAAATTACAAGTTATGTACAGAATGTATTTAATATGAATATTGTAGTGACATATATTAGTACAAATGTTCTATGTGTGTCAGTTGTGTAGTAGTAAAATGAGGTAATACTGGTTTTGTTTTGTTCAAGCTCTGTTGGTATTGGTCATCATGACTTCAATAGTTTGTCTTTAGGGACTATTATTGGAGATGTTCACAGTTCCTGATTTTAAGACAAGTAAATTCCCCTCTGAATGGTATTTTTATAAAGTTATTTCAAGATGAGGGGACATAATGTTGAGCTCAGCTGGCCAACTTTGCTTATCTTGAGTGATGGCGGCAGGAAAGGACTCCTCTGCTCGAATTCTCCTCTGGGCTCAGGAGACACCTCACTGATAGCTAAAAAGACCAAGGAGTATGCTGTCCGACTCTGGATTCAGCAAATCTCTGACCAGATGCTGCTCAGTACCATCAAGACCACTGTCCCTGAAATCAAGAAGGATGTACCTTCTACTTCATAACTAATTTATATTCTCTTTTACACTGATCACAATACAGCACAAACATTGCGTTCAGAGCGTTAGGCCAACAGTCAGCTTCATTTGAAATACTTTATTCCAGTATTACCCTTCTTAATGGTTACTACGCCTCTGCACTTCCAGCATTATTTCTTTCTAGTCAATCATCCAGGTGTCAGTGTACTGTTTGGCCATTCCATGCCGTTTTACTTCTCTCCGACACCCTCTGTTCAGGCTGGAGCATTTTAGGCTTTACCTCACGTTTGCCACTGAACTACACATATATATATATATACAGGCATAAATCAACAATTCACATTCAATTTTCATTAAAAGATATTAAATGGTTCAAGCTTACCACAATTCATACGAATAACACAGATACGTTGATTAGCAATGAATTCTGGCACAAACTGGCACAAATTCCTATCTGCTTATGTTCCAGGCTTTTATTTTACACAAATATGAGCTGGCTTCAACGCACTGATGCTTTATCAAGCTTCTTTAAACAAGTGGTCTCGAACTAACGCTCCCAAGTGTGTATATCAGCGAGACTGGCCAATGAGCCACGTTTCGACAAGTGTTTGAAAAAATGTTATCTTTTCCCGTCTCCCCTAACAACCAAGATAGTATTTATAGCCCGACCAATCGTGGTTAGGCTTTCATTTGTTGCGCTCCAATCAATTTGAAGTTTACATGGTAGGCTATTTCTGTAACGTAAATTTTTTTCAAACACGTTAAAAAAAAAATCTTATGAGCAGAAATGATTTTATGCTGTCAGGCACCCCCAATATTTTATTTTGGGTATAATTTATTAATTCCTGGACTATTTGCGTAACGTTTTACATATTATTTGTCAGCAAGCCCTAAGGAACCCAAAAATACTAATTTAAAGGAGCTACGTGGTTGCGTTCAAAATATGCAATTTCTTCTACCTCCTGTTTCGAAGATGTGCTGTCTGGGTACTGTTATGTGTTCAAACGTAAACCCATCTATTGTTATCTTTTCTAATAAGAGTCTGTTATGATTTATAAACCTAACTCTGGGAAAGGGTAGTGTATTTTATCACTGTCCGTCTGAAAAAGTTAGTGCTTGTAGACTTACACGCGTGATGCCAGCATTTGTATATCGCGCGTCGCGTGTTGCATGCGTTCCTGATTTTCAGCCCTCCCCTCTCGCTCCTTTTGTCCATCTGTTCGTTCGTTTTGGTAACGTAATATAATTAATGTTAGGATTAATTTAGGTCATTACGCAGTACGTCTCAATGTTTTTCTTAGAAATGCAGCACACGTTTCATTGAAGAAGGCGGGTAATAATACAGTAACTTTTATATCAACGTGAAAGCGTTACAATTTGCAGACGAAGCAGAAAACAAGGGGGATTTCGAGTACATTCTTTGTGACAGCACTGTTATTTTACCATTGCTCTTCTCTTTATTAATTTTATTTGTTAGGCTTCATATTTACCTAATAATTTATATATGTGGATTAGAATATTTCATGACACCTCCCCTCTTAAAACAGACATTATATGTCAGTCCTTTATTCTATATACACATATAGAAATTTATTATTATTTCTGGGGTTTACGGTGATTCTCATCACACGGATGGCGGCTTAAAAAATCCGCTCCCAGATTGGTTTTTCCAGATATATATTCAATGCTAAAATTATATGGAGCCAGAAGCAAAGACCATCGGAGTAACCTAGAGTTCTCATGCTTAGCCTGTGCTAAAAACGATAAAGGTTTGTGGTCAGTTTGCAACTTAAATGCCTTCCCATATAGATAAATATTGAATTTCTTTATTGCCCATATTACTGCAAGACATTCTTTTTCGCTAGTTGAGTAGTTGATTTCAGCTTTATTCAACTTTCTGCTAGCATATGCCACTGGGCTTAATTCCCATCCAATGCATCTGATTTCTGTAGTAAAGTTGCACCTAGCCCAATATTACTTGCATCCGTCCTTACTATGAATTCTTGACTTAAGTCAGGTAATTTCAAAATGGGTTTACTTGTGAGCTTTTCCTTCAATTCTTGGTAAGTCATTTCACATTGTGGTGTCCATGTAATGCGATCTGGAAGTCCTTTACGTGTCAATTCCGTTAAAGGTGCACATATGGAATTAAAGTTTTTGATATACTTCTGGTAGAAACCACATAATGAGACAAAGGATCTCACGTCCTTCTTGGTTTGTGGTCTCGGGGCTTTCTGTAGTTTCTCTAAATTCTTTGGGTCAGGGGTCATGTTTTCCCTGATAAACTGTGTGTCCCAAAAATTCCAATTCTTTACATCCAACGCAACATTTGGTTGGTCGGGCTGTTAAATTTGCCTCCCTAAGTCGATCAAACAGCATGTTCAGAGAGTCAATGTGTTCCTCAAATGTTTCTGTTGCTATAAGGATATCATCCATAAAATTTGTTATACAGGGATTATTCAGAGGATCCAATAATTTTCTCATCATTCTAGAGAAGACACTAGGCGCATTCTTCAATCCAAATGGCAATCTATTAAACTCATAGTGTCCTTCTGAGGTACTAAAAGCTAGGTATGGTCTAACCTCAGGCTTTACTGGAATCTGATAGTATCCTTTACTCAGATCCACTTTTGAGAAATATTTAGCTTTATTTAGTCTGGCAAACAGCTGATTTGTATCCGGCAATGGATCCACCTGTCCTTCTGTAATAGCATTCAGTCTCCTGTAATCTATACAGAGTCTATGTTCTCCAGAGGGCTTCCTTAAGAGTACCACCCCGGAACTATACGAAGACTCACTGTGCGAAATAATTCCTTCCTTCAATAGATAGTCTATCTCTTCCTTCAAAGCTTTTTCCTTAGCAAACGGAATCGAATATGGTTTCATACAGACAGGTGTGGAGTCTATGAGTTTCATATCATATTCCAATAGGTTTGTATGCCCTGGTCGGTCTGTTAACACCTCTGCATGATTCTTTAGAACCTGTTGCACTCTCTCTTTCTGAGTTTTCGTTAAATGTGTACTGATTTTCACCTGTGCTGCTGTCTCACAGGGGTGTAATGGATATTCAAATGATGAAAGTGGTTCCTTTTTCATCTCCATGGCGATGGACAAGGTCAACAAGTGTGTCTCTTCCTGATGTTCTCTTTCCAAATATTTCTTCAGGAGATTCACATGATAGATTTTTTCTTTCCCCTTCTTATCTATCTTATAATTTGTTCTAGACACCTTCTCTAGAACTGTATATGGACCCTGCCATCCAATTTGTAACTTATTCTGACTCCCGGGCAAAAGAAGCAGTACCTTCTCTCCCACAGCCAAATTTCTGTCTTTCGCCTTCCTGTTATAATAGGCAGCATGTTTCTTCCTGGCTTGTTTCAAATTTTCATTGGCAAGTTTCCAGCCAGTTTTTAACCGAGTGGTCAGCTCATTCACATATTGGTATGAAGATGTAATGTTTTCCTCTGCCTTTTCATCAGTCCACGTTCTTAACAAAGCTACATATGGACCTTTAATTGTGTGGACCTATTTGTCCATGCACCGGTATGGTCTCTTCCACTTGAAGCTTTATAGTGATGATTTTTCCTCCCAGAATTTTCATTCACAAAACGACCGCTACCAATTTTTCTTTTGGGGCTTTCTCCCCTCTTAAAATTCTTGATGAGAGATTTCCTCTCTACATCCTCTTCCTCCAGTTTGTTTAAGTCCGATTGAGGGATTGTCGGCTTATCCTGGGGTAAGACATCTTTTTGCACTCTCCGCATAGTGGCCATTGTAAAACAGTTAAGTGAAGCTTGTCCGTGAAAAGGGGCTTCCCATTCCATTTGGTCCACTTTATCAAATCTATTTTTCCTTTTATTGTCAGGCCTAATTTTGCCCCATGGCGTGTCCAGGTCCTGATCCATGTTCCCACTTGTGGGTGTTCCCTCATGTGCTATGCTACACCTTTCTACAAAATTTTCAATGTCCCATCTTGCTTTGGGCCAATAATAATTGTGAGCCACCTTTTGAATGATGGTACCTATCTTCTCATGGTCCCCATCTGGTTTCACATGTAGGCTCCTTATTAATTCTGTCCTGTATCTTTTTGGAAGAACCAGCTGTCCGTGACCATGGGATCTAGTTCCGGCCTTCCTATACATCAACTTGTTTTTCATGTAAAAATCTCCCTTGCCTGGAGTTGTATGACAAGTTGACAATTTTCTGAAACAAGGCTTGAGTGTTTTATCCCCAGCCTGTGCCTTCCTCATCTCTTCTGGAGTGGTATCTAACATAATATCCTCCTCCTGTCTTGAGGTCGACCTGACCTGAAGGGTTGCCATATACACAGGTTTCCTTCTGCAACGGTCAGTGTCATGATTGTCCATCTGACAATTTTTACACCACCTTTTTCCTTGGTTGAAAGATTTTCTTTCATCATATTTCCTTTCATCGAATTGTGGGAATTTATTTTTATTGTCATACCGTGGCCTATCAAATTGGTGCTTACCTTTATTTTGATCCCTAGGATCAAATTTATTAAAGTTCTGTGGTGCCCTAAAGTTATCCACCTGTTTCTTTTTATTACCTGTTACCTCTGCTTGAGCTGCTTGATACCTTTCAGCAACATTTAGCAACTCACCCAGCCTCTCTGCACCTTGTTCCATGAGAAACTTTCTCAGGTCTGGAGCCATGGACTCTCTTAGTTGCTCTATAAGGACCATTTCCTTAAGATCTTGGGTTTTCCCCAGAGAAGTCCATTTCTCCAAGTATGTCTCTATTCGTGCAGAGAACTGGTGATAGGTTTCACCTGACAGTAGTTTAGCATTCCTAAATTTTTTTCTATAAAATTCTGCATTCTTTTCATACCTTAACAAAAGAGCCTGCTTTAGCATGTCATAATTTTCCTGATCACCTCTGCTCATTTTTGCAAAAACTTCATAAGCTGCCCCACGAAGTCCCTGAGATAACTTTAAGCTCCACCTTTCTCTCTCTAACCCATACGTGGTAGCTAATAGCTCATACCTATTTATATAGCTCTCAATATCATCGTCTTTCTCAACAAAATGATCTAAATGAAAATTCATAGCTGAGATTGAGGCTCCTTGAGTAACCGTAGCATCAGAGGCAAAGGGGCTGGCACCATTTTCAGGAGCATGGCCTTGAAACTCAAACTCCCTTAGTCGTAATTCATGTTCCCTTTGTAATCTTTTCTCCTCCTTTTCTGCTTCCCTCTCTGCAGCTAATCTCTTCTCTTCTCTTTCTGCAGCCAATTTCTTCTCTTCCCTTTCTGCAGCCAATCGTTTGTCTTCTCTTTCTGCCTCCAATTTCTTAGTCTCAGCCTCAATCTGCAACCTCTTAGTCTCAGCCTCAGCTTGCAACCTCTTAGTTTCAGCCTCTAACCTTCTTTCGGCTTCTTTTTCTAATCTTCTTTCTTCGCGTTCAATAAATTTGTCACATTCCGTTGTGACATAGGCAACCATAACTTGCCCATCTAATCCTAACTCTTTTGCAGTCTGAACCGCAGCAGATCGAAATTTGGCCAGGTCCGCCATTGTCTATCAGGTAAATGTTTATAATGTCTACCCAACAATTCAATTTCTAACTATATATCTAATGGACAACACAGGCACCGTGAGCTCAACCTTATTTAATTCCACCCAAGGATACCTTTTAATTCTTATATTCCCTGAAGTGAATTACCCCCAATATTTTTAATAGGGAAAGATTCAAAATCCCAAGAGCGAGACCCCAATATATGTGGTGAAGTGGGATGTTATAAATATTTATAGGGGACTTAGTGTACTGACTGAGATCAGCTGTGAAGGTATCTATATCTATTAAGAGTAGTGTATTATAGATAACCTTACTTGCTACCACATATCTATATATCTCAGTCAGAATTATTCTGGAATAGTGTGATGCTACGTTATGTGTCTAGGGTATGAGTATGGTGAAGTGTAAGTCACAACAACAGACAGATAAACAATTTAATTTAATCCACTACTCTTGACAACACTGTGACACTCACATACATATAACACTCTACAAAGATATCTTAAAAGAGTCACTGATAAACTTTCAAATAACAATATGTATTCATTACTGGCATGAATGAATATGTGTCCTGATTCAACTACAAGGGAACCAGGAATCACAATCAATTTAAATTACAAGTTATGTACAGAATGTATTTAATATGAATATTGTAGTGACATATATTAGTACAAATGTTCTATGTGTGTCAGTTGTGTAGTAGTAAAATGAGGTAATACTGGTTTTGTTTTGTTCAAGCTCTGTTGGTATTGGTCATCATGACTTCAATAGTTTGTCTTTAGGGACTATTATTGGAGATGTTCACAGTTCCTGATTTTAAGACAAGTAAATTCCCCTCTGAATGGTATTTTTATAAAGTTATTTCAAGATGAGGGGACATAATGTTGAGCTCAGCTGGCCAACTCTGCTTATCTTGAGTGATGGCGGCAGGAAAGGACTCCTCTGCTCGAATTCTCCTCTGGGCTCAGGAGACACCTCACTGATAGCTAAAAAGACCAAGGAGTATGCTGTCCGACTCTGGATTCAGCAAATCTCTGACCAGATGCTGCTCAGTACCATCAAGACCACTGTCCCTGAAATCAAGAAGGATGTACCTTCTACTTCATAACTAATTTATATTCTCTTTTACACTGATCACAATACAGCACAAACATTGCGTTCAGAGCGTTAGGCCAACAGTCAGCTTCATTTGAAATACTTTATTCCAGTATTACCCTTCTTAATGGTTACTACGCCTCTGCACTTCCAGCATTATTTCTTTCTAGTCAATCATCCAGGTGTCAGTGTACTGTTTGGCCATTCCATGCCGTTTTACTTCTCTCCGACACCCTCTGTTCAGGCTGGAGCATTTTAGGCTTTACCTCACGTTTGCCACTGAACTACACATATATATATACAGGCATAAATCAACAATTCACATTCAATTTTCATTAAAAGATATTAAATGGTTCAAGCTTACCACAATTCATACGAATAACACAGATACGTTGATTAGCAATGAATTCTGGCACAAACTGGCACAAATTCCTATCTGCTTATGTTCCAGGCTTTTATTTTACACAAATATGAGCTGGCTTCAACGCACTGATGCTTTATCAAGCTTCTTTAAACAAGTGGTCTCGAACTAACGCTCCCAAGTGTGTATATCAGCGAGACTGGCCAATGAGCCACGTTTCGACAAGTGTTTGAAAAAATACTAATTTAAAGGAGCTACGTGGTTGCGTTCAAAATATGCAATTTCTTCTACCTCCTGTTTCGAAGATGTGCTGTCTGGGTACTGTTATGTGTTCAAACGTAAACCCATCTATTGTTATCTTTTCTAATAAGAGTCTGTTATGATTTATAAACCTAACTCTGGGAAAGGGTAGTGTATTTTATCACTGTCCGTCTGAAAAAGTTAGTGCTTGTAGACTTACACGCGTGATGCCAGCATTTGTATATCGCGCGTCGCGTGTTGCATGCGTTCCTGATTTTCAGCCCTCCCCTCTCGCTCCTTTTGTCCATCTGTTCGTTCGTTTTGGTAACGTAATATAATTAATGTTAGGATTAATTTAGGTCATTACGCAGTACGTCTCAATGTTTTTCTTAGAAATGCAGCACACGTTTCATTGAAGAAGGCGGGTAATAATACAGTAAGCTTTTATATCAACGTGAAAGCGTTACAATTTGCAGACGAAGCAGAAAACAAGGGGGATTTCGAGTACATTCTTTGTGACAGCACTGTTATTTTACCATTGCTCTTCTCTTTATTAATTTTATTTGTTAGGCTTCATATTTACCTAATAATTTATATATGTGGATTAGAATATTTCATGACAAGCGTCTTTCCTTATTAAAATGATAGAGATTTCCTGGGCTGAATGAATACTCTGATAAATACTCCAATAAAAAGTGTCCGGTCTGATACATGGAAATTCTGAATTCTAACTGGCACATCTGGTGTCTTTGGCAATCGTGAATCTTACAGTGAAAAAACACTGAAATGTATCATGTTATATTCCCTGTCTTACCACACCCTGTTTGTTATGGAGCTCAAATGATCAGCCAATCTGATTTGAATATTTTGCATGACTCATCTAGTGCAAAATTTCAAACGTTACTTTTCTGAAGATGGGCTGTAAACATCCGATTGCCGGCAAGCGAACTTACAGACATATCGGTAACCTCACACGACAATGTGTGTAAGATGTAACATATTATTACTTTTGCTAAAGTAATGTCTTATCTGTTGCTTGATCACACTCAAAATCCGTCTCTTTACAACCTTGGCCTGCCATCACCGGTGTCAATACCTTGTCGAGGTATGGCGGCTTGCGTACCCTGATAGCCCTCAAAGCTATGCCAGCTGGAGTTTTACTCTTGGAACGTTCTACCAAGCTGGACAGGTTTGCGCGGGCAGGGGTCAGAATAAAGAAGACACCCTGGTCCTCCAGGTTGGGGGTTTTATCATAGGACTGACACCCCTGTCTATGTAAAAAGAAATGAAGTTACGGAAACGACAACAAATGAACAAACTTTGCTGCGGGATGGACATCCAGAGTCTAAGGTTCGTATGACTGTCAGTGGTGAAAGCCTAAAAGAAGCCACTGACACGAAAACCAACGTCCTGGCCGCAAAACGTGAAACAAGATTAGGATTTTTGAATGTCAGGACAATGAACGAGACGGTTACACTGAAACAGGTCACAGCAGAAATGAGAAACTATAGATTACACATTCTAGGGATAAGCGAGAGCAGATGGACAGGGGCAGGAAAAGTTAAAACAGCAACAGGAGAAACAGTACTTTACTCTGGAAGAGAGGATGGACAGCACAATCAAGGTGTAGGCATTATTCTACAGATAGGAATAGAAAGGACATTACTGGAATGGAAACCCATCAACAACAGACTGATAAGAATAAGATTGAGAGGGAGATTTACCAACACTACAATAATACAATGCTACGCACCAACGAATGACAGCCATGATGAGGTCAAGGATGAATTCTATTAACTACTGCAGAAAGAAATGGAAGACACACTTAGATATGATCTTATCGTAGTAATGGGAGACCTCAATGCGGAAGTTGGAACACACAATACAAATAATGAAAGAGTAATGGGGAAATGCGGCAGCGGAACAGCAAACGAAAATGGGAATAAATTAATAAGTTTCTGTAGCATTAACAACCTGGTCATTGGAGGAACACTTTTCCCAGACAAAGAAATTCACAAATTAACATGGGAATCACTAAATGGTCGGGACAGGAACCAGATAGACCACATTATGATTTACGGTAAATGGAGATGTGGAGCCAGCCGAGCCAACAAAAGGCATTTCCTAGACGATCTTGCAAGACAGGCAGAAGAGGCAGCACTGAGAAATGAACAAAGCACAGTATACAAAACAACTTAAATCATCAGCGGAAAACGAGGTGCAAACAATATTACATTAGTAAGAGATAAGCAAGGAAATCTCATCACGATAGCAGAGGGACGGGAAACAAGATGAGCAGAGCATTTAAGAGAAACTCTGAACAAGGAACCACCAGAGACACAATTGAATGTTCCTGAGGCTGAAAATGATCTAGATGTTAATACAGACATTCCACGAAAAGAAGAAATCATCACATCAATCAAAGGGTTAAAGAATGGAAAAGCTCCTCGTCATGATAACAAATGCAGAGCTATTTAAGACAGACCCTGAGCTAGCAGCAGAACTATTAGAACCACTATTTGCACAAGTCTGGAAAACAAGGACAACACCAACGGAGTGGAACAAAGAAATAATTGTCAAATTGCCCAAGAAGGGAGATCTTGCAGACTGCAATAATTGGAGAGGAATAACTCTTCTCTCAGTTCCCAGCAAAATACTAGGCGGGATAATTATACAGAGAATTTCAAAAGCAGTAGACCACAAACTGAGGAAAGAACAAGCAGGATTTAGAAAGAACAGAAGATGTGTAGATCACATATTTACGCTCAGGAACATTATAGAGCAGTGTTCAGAATGGCAAAGACAGCTGTACATTAATTTCGTTGATGTGGAAAGGCTTTTGACAGTATACATAGGGACAGTTTATGTAAAATACTGAGTGCTTATGGAATTCCAAGCTGCATAGTGTCAATCATAAAAAGCCTCTATGCCAACATTACGTGTAGCGTTGGGCAGAGCAACCTAACCTTTGAGGTGAAGACAGGAGTACGACAGGGGTGCCTCGTATCAACCACTCTATTTTTAACAGTCATAGACTGGGTGATGCGCCAGACAACAGAGGGCAGTCCAAGAGGAATAAGATAAACTACATTTTCTACATTGGAAGATCTGGAATATGCAGATGACATTGCACTACTAGCACATTCACATCAACACATCCAGGAAAAAACGGATAGACTTAATAAGTATAGCCAGCAGGTGGGCTTGAACATCAATCTAAAGAAGACAGGTCATGACGCTCAATGTGAGCAACCCTGAGCCCATATCAGTAAGGAATCAGCAACTTGAACAGACAGACACCTTCACATACCTACGATGCTGATAAGTCCATATTTAAGCAAGGGCAGTAATCGTTATGAGTCTCGGATGTACCATAGATTATAGTGGTTATTCCACTTGAACAGCTGTTAATTTATTTAAAAAAATATGAGTGTATCGCATTCGAATCTTCGAGATGCAGAACGTTTTTCACGGTGGCGTAGTTCCACGTGAGTTAAATGTTCTAAGCTATTTTTGACCATGTGAGCGAGAGTTCTCGGGAAGCCCCACGGATGTGATTGGCTGGGGTGTGCTGGGAGAGAATGATTTTGGGTGTCAGTGTGTGCCGAGCAAGTGCACTGGGGAGATGTAAAGTGTTTTTCAATGTGTACCAGTGTACAGGCATTTATGCTGAGATATATTATGTGTGATTATCCCAGATGAGATGTATTAGCTAAGGAGATGTTTCTTAGGCCTTTGAGTATACAGGCCAGTGTTTAAAGATTATGTACATTTTTGAAGAGTTTGTGTCCTGGGCGTGACTGGACAAATCAGCCCAGTGTTTTCGAGGGAAGCCTGTACACTGCTTGATATGTCGACTTATATTATGAGGCCTATTATTTATCAGCAGTCTTCTAGATGAATTAAAGACAGTGCTTGATGTGTCGACTTATATTATGAGGCCTATTATTTATCAGCAGTCTTCTAGATGAATTAAGGACAGTGCTTGATGTGTCGACTTATATTATGAGGCCTATTATTTATCAGCAGTCTTCTAGATGAATTAAAGACAGTGCTTGATGTGTCGACTTATATTATGAGGCCTATTAATTATCAGCAGTCTGATGGATGAATTACATAGCGCTGAGACGTCATATATATTGGAGGCCTATAACTATTAGTACTGTGAGTATCAGCAGTCTGATGGACGAATTACATAGCGCTGAGACGTCATATATTGGAGGCCTATTATATACTAGTACTGCGATGGTCAGCAGTCTTATGTACATGAATTAACGAGCGCTGAGACGTCATATATTGGAGGCCTATTATTTACTAGTACTGCGATGGTCAGCAGTCTTATGTACATGGATTATATAGTGCTGAGGCATAATGTTATTTGAGGCCTATAACTATTGGCACTGCGTTTGCCAGTAGTTCTTCTTGATGGATTAGTGTTATTATATAATGTGGATCCTTTTTTGATATGCTATTATGACCTGTGTAACATGCTGTACTTCGTCTACGTTATTGTGACCGTGTTGTGGTGTAATAAAACTGTTCATTAACTGTCACAAGGCGTTTAACCCTCCATGACTCGTACGTGAGCTATCGTGGGGTGAGTGACTGTTTCTACACACCCTTCACATATCATACACGGTAACAGCACAGCAGTACACACATGGATAATTAGCCTATATAGCGTATGCAATGAAGAAACTGTTACCTCTGCAGTGGTGAATACACATGAACAAACATTATGTAAACAGACAGGAATGGAATAACAGTATTTATCAATTGGAACAACATACTTTATCAGTTGGAAGGAATACTAGGAAAAAGCGTCATTATCAGTGGTGGCCAGTATGGGGAACGAACCCACGACATTCGCGTTATCAGCACGATATCTAACATTTCCATTGCCAAGATATGCTTCATGATTCAGTTCTGTTTTTGAATTGAAGCTGTCAAGTGATCTGTGCCAGTATTTTGGTGGCGCAATTACAGAAGTTTACCAGCATAGTAAACAAGAGATGTCAAGTACTTCCTTTCAAGTGGATTATCAACGAGATTGACAGACTGTGTACCCCTACAGTTACAGAGGGAATTCAAGCTGATGTGCAGTCATTCTACACGGGTGCCTCAAGTAGATGATTGACAGTAATACAGTTCATGTTTACCTGTGCGGTGTACGAGCACACATCGTACCGTGGCAAGGACAAAGGACCTGAAGTGAGAAGTGTCAAGCTGCGGTGACCTTATGCGATGAACTGTTTTCCTCAGCAGACTTTGTGATGTGCAGCGTTTTGGACGGGCGAATATCCCTTTATTGAAGATAAGTGGTTTATGTTGTGGAAACTGTGCCATTTTATCTTGTGTCAACAAGTCTTCCTATATATATTGTGTAATATTTGTTGTAATGAATATTTCATGTTAAATATTCTATGTTTCATGTCTACTTATGAAGATTATATCCCAGTTTACCCAGGGCTTCATAAGTGTTCTTTAGGATTTGTTTTGTAAGTGTCAAGTTTGTGACAATTCCGGTTTAAGGCTACAGACCTTACCAAAGTCTAGTTTGCAATTTGTCTTTTGGGACAAGTAATTGTATAGGTGTGACGTAACGTTTCATTGTGATTATTGTGGTATTTTTTCTTTGTTCCTTAGTTTATTGATTAATTTGTTCGTGAGTGTCTTTCTCTCTTTCCTATCTTTCATTTTTTATACACATTTCCGTTTATACACGGTGTTGGTTATTGTCTTGTCATTATTCGCGGTTATCATTACATGCTATGTAAAATTTTTTGCCTTAGTTAAGCCTTACTGTTCAGTTGACTTCTGCGAACGTTATCGTTTGTTTTGTAGTACCTTGTCTTTGTAACCGTGATTCCTATTGTCTATATAATGTTAGTTGTTTGTAACTTATTGTAAGACTTTGATGCATGAGTGTTTAAGGCTATTTCACATAATATTGACATCACTCAAATTGATATAAAGTTATCCCTCATATTGGTATATTTTACAAAGGTTCTAGGCACAAGAACTTATGCTACTATGATATACAGTGATTAACTGATATTTGCAATTACTTGAAAGGATATCTAGCTTTGTGAGCTGAAAAGGTAATTGTCCGAATTTTTAGGGACATAAACTTGTGGTAATTATAGCTGGTGAATATATATAGTGGACTTATTGATTGAAACACTATGGACTCTGACATGGATTCTGATATGGATCCGGATAATATGTTGCCTATATTGGTATATTTATTTGAGGATGGCCAGAATAATGAGAATTTGCAATGCCCAGAACTCGAAGAACATGTAATGGATCGATTTCTGGCTAATGCGTCATTTTTTCTAAGAATTTTTGCTCGAAATAATTTTCAGTCCATTCCTCATTTGGTAATGTCTGATGATTTAGCAGATTTACTGAATTATCTTCGTGTGTTTTTGAATCATCATATGGATATTAAACACGATCACATTGTGAGAAATATAAAGAAGATAATTTTCAAGGACTTTCTTGATGATCAGAAAGAGAAGTTGAAGGATGAGAAACAGATGGAAGAAATTAAACATAGTGCGCTACAGGAAAGGGAGAAGATTTTAGAAAGTGTTGCTAAGGAGAGCAAATTACAGGCAAAAGTTACTAAACTTGAAAGTGATTTATATAAATCAAACTTGGATCTTGAAAGAGGGCAAGAAGCATTAAATTCGGCATTGTGCAGGATTAAATACTTGGAAGTTAATTTGGGAGATAAGCAAGGCGAAACTATTAATCTCACGCACGAACTTCAAAAAGAGAAAGAGACGTATGACAAATTGAAGGTTG
Organism: Oreohelix idahoensis; assembly: GCA_024509875.1. Lineage (NCBI taxonomy): Eukaryota > Metazoa > Mollusca > Gastropoda > Stylommatophora > Oreohelicidae > Oreohelix > Oreohelix idahoensis. Next base: position 76,297 of record JAMPIV010013078.1, read on the forward strand.
AGAGCAATGTTCGTGAGAAGGCTTATATAGAAAAGCTTCATAATGTGTTGGATGACAACGATATTCTCAATCACCAACTTAAGAAGATGAATACTGTATCCCAGGAAAATATTAATGAGTTAAAGGCACAAGCTGCTCAAATCCAGGGACTTAAGGCTCAGGTGGCGCGACTTCAGCCACAGATAGAGGAGGTTCAAAAGATGAGATTGAGGAAATTGGCGCGACAGAGGAGAGCGAGCAAAGAAAAGGATGAGAAGGTGAAATTAGAAGAGTTAACTATGGAGAAAACGAAGGTGGCTAAAATTGAGAAATCACTGACGGAGGAGAGATGTAGAGTTTTGACATTTGATGACGTAATTAAGAAACAAAGTGAACAGATTTCACTTAAAAATATTGAAATTACGGAATTAAGGGAAAGAGTAGACGGTTTGGTTGATATAATATTAGGTAGAAAAATGCTGTCTACTGTCAATGTTGACAAAGTTAGACAGAAAGACGGTTATCAACACGTCTTAAAAACGTCGAGTCAGCAACAGACACTCGATGCCAATACTAACATCAAACATGGTGAGCGGAAATCCTTGCGTGGCAGATATAATTTTCATCGTACGGGTGACTATTCTGATGATATTAATAATTCCTGGCGACAGGCTAACAGGGTTAATTCTACTGTGATACTTGATTCTGTACATCACAGTAAAGACAAGGATAAATTTCATGCCAATATTCAAAAAACTAACCTTGCATCTAAATTGGGAAAGCCTAATAAAAACATAAGGGACGAGACTAGTGGTACTTGTGCCCAAAATAATACTCAGTATGTCAGTAGACATAAGGATTTTATTATTCCTATTACTGATTCAGATGTTAAGCACGCTGCCACAGAAAAGAAGAAAAACAATCATGACAGGAGAGATAATACAGATTTTAAACATTACCAAGGGAGATCAGCAAATTGTAATCTGTCTTCTCCAAGAAACCAGAGACAGTTTAACAGATCTCAATATTTTGATCCTAGAAATTTTCAAAATTATGGTAGGAATGATTACGTGAAAGATTACAAATCTCACGATAATAGTTTTTCTAGAAGACAACAAAAACAATTTGGCAGATATTTTTATCAAAAGAGAAATAATAATGACAACTATGTTAACTTTTCTCAACAAAGGCCTAAAGTTATTAATGAACAAGGTGATAATAATAAAAATAGTGTCTCAAATACAACTGCTTGTTCTACTTGTGGTTTTGAGAGAATATCTCGCCGTCATGAGGGTAGAGATTTTTTTCAGCATCCAATAGCGACGACCTTGAGCTACGATCATTTTCTGCCCCATAAGTCTCCTGTGGTGTCTACACGTGTCAAGGGAAGGCTTGTTGATCGGTAAAAGGGCTACAGGTTCATACAAGCCACAGTTTTAGGTAAATGTAACGTTAATTTCCGTTTTACATCGTTAAATCTTACTGTGAATTAAAAGAGCATTTTTTTTTCATTTGTATATTTTCACAGCGTCAGCTTTGCAATAGAAGTCTATGTTCCGGTGTTACATTAACAGAGAGAGTAAGGTATGCCACCTTGTATCCATGTGGTTAACCAAGTGAAACCGGACAGCAAGTTGACTCTGAATTGTATGCGGTTATCTTGCCAAGTTTATGAGATTATTCAACACGGCTGGAATTATTGCCTGTTTAACATGGTTAAGATATAGATATTATTGTATCAAATAAATATAGGATATTATATATAGAATTGTATTAAGATACCATATAACTTCTATTAGATAGTGTGTAAGCTCATATTTTATGCACTATTTTATGCACATATTTATTTTTTGTACGACGATGTTTTGATGATGCAACAATTATTTTCAAACTATTCTTACACTGTTGTGTTATGACGAATATTGTATGTATTATGATTGCAGTAAGGTGTATGATATCATTTGCGAGTGACTTGTCTCTGTAACTTTTTGACAAAAGCAGTGGACTATAGTATTTACGCACGCTAGTCAGAAGACTATGCTCGTTTAGTCAATTCATGGTTGACATTTATGCTCTGTTGTGAGCTTAGCGCTACAAGAGCTGATACATCAAACATTGATGTCTTTTTGCAGCGATGATTATTAGGACTGTTTTATATGCATGATGAGTTTGTCAGCCCAATGCACAACCTCATTAGCTAGGTATGGTGCAGTAGTCATCTTCAGAGAGTCTCTGTATTCACTAAATTTAAAATTCTTTCTTATGTTTTGATGTCATGTTTATTTATGTATTAGCATTCTAAGACATTATGTAGTAACTATTATATTGTGAAAAATAATTTTGGAAACAAAGTTTGATTATATCAGAGTTAATTTTGTATTGCAAGTTGAGAACATATTCTGAAACATTGGTTTCTGAGGTTTTTCGAAACAATAACACCTGTGAGCTTAAAATAATGTGATTTTTTGTTCTTGCAATTTAAACATGCATCATTTTCCCAGCAGATTGTTTTAATTTTGTGTCTGCTTAAGTATAAGTATTTTTGTATGTCACACATATTTTGTAAGCTAATTACATCTTGGTATGTTAATATTGGGTTAAACTAAAAAAAAAAGTTAAAATACCACTTTTATTTAACTTAGCGTTATGAAATATTTTTGTTTTTACTTTTTGGAAAATGTTTTCTAAGAATGTAAAAATGTTTCGGTGCCCTGCGCTTAACTGTGCGCTAGAGGTAGTAATGATTCGTTTTTTACTTAACGCTTCATGGTGCGTTAGTTGGAGTTTATTTATACGGCATTATTTTTTGTGTATAATGTCTATGATAGTTCATTGGTACTTATGAATAAGTTGGATAACGGGATTAAGGTTAGATTATGCTTCGGTTATCTACAACTTTCTTTTGTGGTTGTTAGATATACACGTACATTGTCTTTGTGTCCTATACTTTCTTGTCATCATTATATGTATTTATATGATACGTTTTTGATCAAATGGTTATTACGATGTATTAATCCATCGTTCTCTGCAGACGTATCTATGTTTTTTCTTTTGTCTTTCCTGATTATTCTTCATTTTATTCTATTTCTTCTACTGACTTTTCGGTAGCGGTTCATATGTTGGTTATACTTTCAGGTTGCATTTATATGTCACTTGATACTATTTGTATTCTTATTCATCCTACTATACTGATACCACAATCATGTATATTGTTAGGTTAATTCTATGCTGTATGGACTTAACTTTGTTGAAAGCAGATTATTTTGGTAGACTTAGCTGATTATTTTGTATGCTTTGTTTTCTGCTTTACTCATAATGCTGATATTTTTTGGACGATATATAGTATTTGGACTTAACAGGTTGATTAATTTTCCTGATTAGATCTTCATCACCCACTTATTTTTTGGCTGAGTAATCTTTTCAAAAAAATGATGTTATCATTTTTTCCCCGAGGGGGGGGGGGGGGGGTAAATTGATAAGTCCAAATTTAAGCAAGGGCAGTAATCGTTATGAGTCTCGGATGTACCATAGATTATAGTGGTTATTCCACTTGAACAGCTGTTAATTTATTTTAAAAAATATGAGTGTATCGCATTCGAATCTTCGAGATGCAGAACGTTTTTCACGGTGGCGTAGTTCCACGTGAGTTAAATGTTCTAAGCTATTTTTTGACCATGTGAGCGAGAGTTCTCGGGAAGCCCCACGGATGTGATTGGCTGGGGTGTGCTGGGAGAGAATGATTTTGGGTGTCAGTGTGTGCCGAGCAAGTGCACTGGGGAGATGTAAAGTGTTTTTCAATGTGTACCAGTGTACAGGCATTTATGCTGAGATATATTATGTGTGATTATCCCAGATGAGATGTATTAGCTAAGGAGATGTTTCTTAGGCCTTTGAGTATACAGGCCAGTGTTTAAAGATTATTACATTTTTGAAGAGTTTGTGTCCTGGGCGTGACTGGAGAAATCAGCCCAGTGTTTTCGAGGGAAGCCTGTACACTGCTTGATATGTCGACTTATATTATGAGGCCTATTATTTATCAGCAGTCTTCTAGATGAATTAAAGACAGTGCTTGATGTGTCGACTTATATTATGAGGCCTATTATTTATCAGCAGTCTTCTAGATGAATTAAGGACAGTGCTTGATGTGTCGACTTATATTATGAGGCCTATTATTTATCAGCAGTCTTCTAGATGAATTAAAGACAGTGCTTGATGTGTCGACTTATATTATGAGGCCTATTAATTATCAGCAGTCTGATGGATGAATTACATAGCGCTGAGACGTCATATATATTGGAGGCCTATAACTATTAGTACTGTGAGTATCAGCAGTCTGATGGACGAATTACATAGCGCTGAGACGTCATATATTGGAGGCCTATTATTTACTAGTACTGCGATGGTCAGCAGTCTTATGTACATAAATTAACGAGCGCTGAGACGTCATATATTGGAGGCCTATTATTTACTAGTACTGCGATGGTCAGCAGTCTTATGTACATGGATTATATGATGCTGAGGCATAATGTTATTTGAGGCCTATAACTATTGGCACTGCGTTTGCCAGTAGTTCTTCTTGATGGATTAGTGTTATTATATAATGTGGATCCTTTTTTGATATGCTATTATGACCTGTGTAACATGCTGTACTTCGTCTACGTTATTGTGACCGTGTTGTGGTGTAATAAAACTGTTCATTAACTGTCACAAGGCGTTTAACCCTCCATGACTCGTACGTGAGCTATCGTGGGGTGAGTGACTGTTTCTACACACCCTTCACATATCATACACGGTAACAGCACAGCAGTACACACATGGATAATTAGCCTATATAGCGTATGCAATGAAGAAACTGTTACCTCTGCAGTGGTGAATACACATGAACAAACATTATGTAAACAGACAGGAATGGAATAACAGTATTTATCAATTGGAACAACATACTTTATCAGTTGGAAGGAATACTAGGAAAAAGCGTCATTATCAGATGCATAGTAACACCAGACGGCGGAGCAAGCAAATACATCAACAACAGAATGAACGACGCAAGAACAGCCTTTTTTAGTCTAAACAACATCTGGAAGTCCTCTCAGTACAGCACAAGCACAAAATTAAGATTATATCAGAGCTGTGTGCTTTCTGTGCCTCTCTGTGGAATGCTAGAGAGTTACAGAGAAGGAAATGTCGAAATTGACCTCTTTTCATACAACATGCCTAAGAAAAATTCTCCAAATCTTTTGGCCGAATACCATCACCAACCAAGAACTGCTTACTCGGAGCAAGCAAGAGGACATGCACACCATCATAGCTGGCAAACGCAGGAGCTGGGTTGGCCATGTCCTCAGAAGAGACCCCGATGCCATCACAAGAACAGCTATGCTATGGACCCCTGAAAGAAAACTAAAGAGAGGCCGACCAAAAACAACTATGCGGAGGACTAAGGAGGCTGAGATGCAAAGAATGAACCAGAGTCGGGGCACTGCACGAAGGATGGCCACCGACCGAGCAAAGTGGAATCAATTTGTTTTTGCCCTACATGACGCCACCAGGCGTGATGGCCACTGACTGCTTTGACGGTCGGCGGCTAAGGATAAAAAGACAACCTTGGCATAGACGCACCCGTGTTTTATCAGTGATTCTGCAGATTGCGCTGGGCAATGTACGTGTTAATCTGTGTACTGATATCGGTTGCGCCTGCGATTAACCAATTTGGTTGTCGATAATGTTCTCTCAGCCACTACTGCAAATGTTTAGTATTATCATCTACCAGACACAATACACTGAAAGTAGGGAAAGAATGTAGGTATAAAATATCTGCTCCAGTGGACAGAGAAAGAAAGAAAGTGCGACAATTGAAAGCACTCAATAAAATCCGTACCACAAATGTATCGATTACAGCCGTAGTGAAACAGAGATTAGGAAGAAGAAGGTGTCGCCCCAATCAATTCTGTGACAAGAGTGATAATCCGGTGGATAGCTTACCAAAACTTACTTTATTTGTGAATTGCATTTAAGATAGGGCCGCGATCTTTTCTTTGAAATGAAGTCAACAATCGCTAACTAAATAGTTTTATTTGAATTTTCTACCGCTCTGTTGATGGAACTCCAAGAAGCATATTGTTTGACGGACATAAAAGTTGCATTATAGGGACGTAGTTCTACTGAATGTTTCTGCCTGAGGGTGTCTTTGTCTTGAGCCCATTTCGTGTTTATTTCTACTCTTCCTGTCTTCCGAGGTGTGTTCATGCAGCGATCGAGGTTGTTCACGCTTCTGTGAGACTTACCCGCTTGGTTTCGGACAGTGTCAAACTCCTTACCTTTGTGTTCAATATGCACATAGTTGTGGAGAGGATGACACTTCCCCCCATCTCCACATCCACCCACCAACCCCCCAAAAAATAAATAAGTATGCCGATGCGTATATAAAAAAATGCACTTGGGTTCAATTTCACTTTACACTTTACGTTGTGCTTGTCTCCAGAGGCGGTTTTAGGCATAGGCGACCTAGACTTTTGCCTAGAGCCTCGAACTTTTAGGGGCGTAGTGCACAAACAAATGCGTGTCTATACAACAGGAATTTATTTAAAATGGGCAACACAAGTTCACGCTTGCCTAGGGCCCCGAACAATCTAAACCGGCCACTGCTTGTCTCGCATATTCGAACTGTGTAGTACTCAATGTTTTCTGAAATATGGCAATAATAGTCGATATTTGTGTACCATAGAATATCAAGAATCTCTACAGTTGCTCACATCGACGACGAACTCCTGAGAAATGTGATTGAATTTCTTAACATTATTTATCTCCTGAACAAAAGTCAGCTGACAAGACACTAACGTACAATTGATGGTATCTTTCAGTACGGGGAGGTCATGAGTGCACTCAATATTGTTATTGTTGATCGGAATCGAGATCAATGCATTCCGGGCAAACCGATAGGTGCTCATAATCTCTCAGCAAATGTCGAAAGGTATGAATGCTAGTTGTTCCTGCTGCGGACTGGTTGTATACATGTCGTGAGAGGGTTGTTGTTATGTAAAGTATAAGGTATCCTGGACAAAAAGATGTATCAGATGATACCAGGATAGTGCCAGATAAGAGACTGGTCTTACAAGAAATACCCCCTTTTCTGAAAAAAGAATAAGGGTGTATTGACATCAAAGGTAGAATCAGCTATATAAACCTCCAGGTGTGATGAGAGTGGATGTCCTGAAAGTCCATTTGCTCCCTTTTACGATTCTTCCCTGATATTATGTGTTATTATTATTATTATTTATTATGGCTAATTATGCTAGGGGTACTAATTATGGCCTACCTATATATAATATGTATCAACAGGGGGGTTGGGATGTCAGGTATTGGTAGTACCTCTGGTTAAGGAGCTGTCATGCCCTTTTCAGGGCAGCTCGGCCACCTTTGGTCCAAACCTGGCATCCAGCTCTCACCTGTGGCTCCTCGTAGCTGTCAGCATGCGACAGCGGCCACCCCCCGGGAAACGGCTTTGACAGGCCGGCTAAACTAGGTGAGGGTAGCCGACTGGTTATAAACCGTCGGTGAGTTAGGGTCTGGCTACCCATGCATGCGAAGACTGGATTCGGTAGACTGCGCGGAAGAAACCACCTGTTGGTTCAACGGGCATGACGGCGATTACCAGCAACGCGCTGTGGAGCGTAAGGAGCAAGGCGAGGCACGTAGAAAGCCCTGGTCATCCACTGCACCTGACTTCATCTCCAGTCGTCTTGACGTGTCTTGCCACTGGATTAAGATGGACCCAGGCGAGAGAGTGAGGTCGACGAATTGCGCAACTCTTCCTCACTTTAAACCAAATCACTGCGCAAGTCACTCTTTCATCCACTCATCCATCCACTCACAACAAGTCATGTGGCGATGGGCGAGCGGCGAAGCGGCAGGCGTGGGTGCGCTGGCAGTCGTAGTCGCAGACCTACACACAGGCGGCTCAGGCCATCTGGTCGTCTTCCACTGATCGGAGCAACAGTGGGATTCGGCAGCCCCCTGAGTGACCGAGCAGCCCTCTTTAGGAAAGCACTGCTCACCTCCATGGCATGAGGAAAGGGCTAGAAAAGGTGCCCTAAACATTGCCTGCTCCACCATTACCTAACCAGCTTACCGCGGTTGGTGGGTACCCTACTTCGGCGGGCGACACATAAGAAAAAGAAAGGACAGATTTTTCCCCCTCATTCTAGGCGCATGGAATGTGCGCACTCTACTTGACAAAGACTTTAACGCAAACAGACACGAGAGGCGAACTGCCCTGATTGGGAGAGAACTGGCCAGATACAACATTGACATAGCAGCACTGAGTGAAACTCGACTTGCAGGCGAGGGCCAACTTTGCGAAAAGGGTGCAGGTTATACATTCTATTGGAGCGGGAGAGGAACTGAAGAAAGGCGAGAAGCAGGGGTTGGATTTGCAATCAAAACAGCACTTGTTGGCAAGTTTGCGGGGCCCCCAAAGGGAATAAATGACCGACTCATGACGGTCAAGATCCCCCAGCTTTATGGAAGGAAACATGCCACCATCATTAGCGCGTATGCACCAACTATGACAAACTAGGATGACGTCAAGGATAAGTTTTACGAAGAACTACATGCAGTCATTGCATCAGTTCCTAAAGCAGATAAGCTTATCATTCTTGGTGACTTTAATGCAAGAGTAGGCTCAGATAACATCTCCTGGAATGGCACTATCGGAAAGTATGGCGTGGATCGCTGTAACAGCAATAGACTTCTTCTCCTCCAGACTTGCGCAGAACATGACCTCCTTGTCACCAACACCATTTTTCGACTTCCTATCCGCAACAGGACCTCCTGGATGCACCCACGCTCAAAGCATTGGCACCTAATTGACTATGTAATTGTTAGGAAGAAGGACAGGCAAGATGTCCGGGTGACCAAGTCCATGTGTGGTGCCGAATGCTGGACTGATCATCGCCTCATTGTGTCTAAACTTAAAATTCGTATCCAACCAGTCAGGCGCCCTCAGGGAAAGAAAACTCAAAAAAGGCTGGATGTCACCAAACTAAAGAAGACAAAAATCAAACACCCTAGAAGACCGTCTCAAATCTATCTCGTTAGACGGCCAAAGTGCGGAAACAAATTGGGCAGCCCTAAGCGAGCAGATCTACAACACTGCTACTGAGGTCCTGGGTCCCGCCATCAAGAAACAAAATGACTGGTTTGATGAGAACTCAGATGATATAAAGAAGATGTTTGCTGAGAAACACCATCTCCATAAAGCATATTTAAATGATCCAAAATCTACATCCAAGAAAGACGCTTTCAACAACTTGCGTAGAATCGTCCAACATAAACTACGCCAGATGCGGGATTCATGGCTGAGTAATAAAGCAGATGAGCTCCAAGGCTTTGCTGACAACCATGACTTGAAAATTTTTTACCATGCACTCAAAGCGGTCTATGGTCCAACATCATCAGGATCATTTCCTCTCCTTAATACAGATGGAAAAACACTAATTACAGACAAGGAAAAAATTATCCAACGCTGGGTCGAACATTTTAATAATATTCTGAACCAGCCATCATCTATTAACGACGAAGCCATCAATCGACTGCCCCAAATTCCTGTAAATGAAGCACTAGATGATATACCAACTCTGGAGGAAACTCAAAAAGCGATTCGTCAACTTTCTAGTGGAAAGGCCCCCGGCTCCGATTCAATTCCTGTTGAGGTTTATAAAGATGGCGGTACAGTTCTGATAGAGAAACTTCACATGATCTTCCAGCAAATGTTGCAGAGTGAAACCATCCCACACAACCTCAAAGATGCGTCAATTATACATCTTTATAAACGTAAAGGTAATCGCCAAGACTGTAACAACCATCGAGGCATCTCCCTATTATCAATCGCTGGGAAGATATTCGCCAGAATCCTTCTTAATCGCCTTACAGCTCATCTTGACAAAGGTTTTCTACCTGAAAGTCAGTGTGGATTCCGGAAAGAACGTGGAACCACCGATATGGTGTTCGCTGCAAGACAGCTACAAGAAAAATGCCAAGAACAGCACTGTGGCCTGTACACAGCTTTCATCGATTTGACAAAGGCGTTCGACACGGTCAGTAGAGAGGGTCTATGGAAGATCATGACAAAATACGGCTGCCCAAAGAAATTTATCTCAATAGTGCAGCAACTGCATGATGTAATGCAGGCTAGAGTTCAGGAAAACTGTGAGCTATCTGAGCCTTTCCCAGTCTCAAATGGAGTTAAACAAGGGTGTGTACTTGCACCGACTCTGTTCAGTATCATGTTTTCTGCTATGCTGACTGATGCTTTCAGAGACGGGGACACAGGAATCAACATCAGTTATCGTATTGATGGAAAATTGTTTAACCTTAGGAGGCTTCAAGCAAAAACCAAGGTCAAATCACACAAGGATCTTCTGTTTGCTGACGATTGTGCCCTCAGTGCTGGCTCAGAGGCTGATCTGCAGCATAGCGTGGATAGATTCTCCGAAGCCTGTTCCAACTTTGGGCTTACCATCAACACGGAGAAAACAGAAATCATGTATCAGCCAGCTCCTGGCACAATTTATACTGAGCCAATCATCAAGGTAAATGGTGAGAAACTGAATGTTGTGAACAGATTCACATACCTTGGTAGCACACTATCCCAGAACATCGTCATTGATGATGAGGTGAACACCAGGATCGCCAAAGCCAGCAGCACATTTGGCAGACTATACACCAACGTTTGGTATCGAAGTGGCATTAGTCTATAGACAAAGCTGAAGGTGTACAGAGCTGCGGTGCTTCCAGTGCTGCTTTATGCACGTGAAACATGGACTGTTTACAGGCGCCACGTAAAGAAGCTAAACCACTTCCATACAGTCTGTCTCAGGAAGGTAATGAACATCAAATGGCAAGACAAGATCCCAGATACCGCCGTTCTTGACAAAGCTGGTATCCCTAGCATTGATACTATACTGATGCAGTCACAGCTTCGCTGGGCAGGTCATGTAGTCCGCATGCCAGACCATCGACTGCCAAAGATACTCTTTTATGGTCAGATGCAGAAGGGTAAACGCTCCCATGGTGGCCAAAAGAAGCGCTTCAAAGACACGCTTAAGACTTCATTAAAAACCTTTGACATAAGCCCTGACACATGGGAAGCTGCTGCGCAAGACCGAACTGCTTGGCGCACATCTCTTCGTAAAGGTGCAGCGGCATGCGAATCATCCAGAAGAACAGCAGCGGAACAGCGGAGACAAGCTAGAAAAGACTGTGTAATAAAACCTTCACATGATGCAAACATTCCCTGCCCACACTGTCCGAGATCTTTCCAGGCCCGCATCGGGCTCATCAGTCACCTTCGTACTCATAGACTATCCTAACATATTCCTAATAATTGGATGAACATAGTGGTCTTCATCACCCGTGATGGACCCGTGATGGACGAACAACATGTATCAACAAAACTTGGAACTCAATTTAAATAATTTCAGCAAGTCTGATGGTACATATTTACAATTTATTTAACCTATACCGTTTCTCTTTTTGGTTAGGTAAGTTAAAAGAAACTCAAATGTATTTACAACATAAAATAAATAAACATAGAAACTTTAATTATCAAACAGAATCCTGTACTTAAGTTTCTATTTTTCTACAGAGATTAATATTATAATTCAATATGGTTTGTCACTAATGTTGAACTGTGAAGGTATTAATAGATAGATTCTGTCCATAAGTAATCATCCTTCACTTTGTTTTTATTACTTTATATTTTATTTTCTAGTGTTATATGATGAATAGGCTGACCAGTGGCTTTGTGTTGCCACTTAACTTGTATTGTAGAAATCAATCACACTCCCGCCATGGACTAACACGTCTGTGAATTGCCAGGCAGTGGAAACTGGGAATCTGGCTCCAATGACTTCAAGAGCACACGCTCCTCAGAGTCCATCAGAGATAGATGATTCATATACTTCTGGTAGTTTGCAGGATAAAACCTGGAATACAATAATCACAACCCCTGTATGGTCCAGCACTATTCTGTCCTCACATACAATGGACATAACAAACAGTGTCAGACATTGTGCTAACATATGCACAGGACAGTTTACCTCACTACCACTCACAGCCAGTTCACTGTAACTACAATTTCCTTATAAATCCTAAGTTAGATCCAGTTGTCCATGATACGCCTTCATACAACAATTCCTGTCATCTTTCCTTATGTTCCGGATAAGTGTGTCGTTCCTTTAATAAATACTCCTTCAAATACTTTATCAAACTTTCAGTCGTACTTTGGTCATCATTCTCACTTCTTCTATGCATTTCACAAGGCTGGCTTTCGTCTCTAAAGTTTACACATGCTGTATTTAAGCCTGCAGCACACTCGACCTGTAAGTTTCTTAACACAGTCTACACACTTCTTAACGCACAAGTGGATTAACCACAGGAAAAATACACACACACACACACACACACACATATATATATATATATATATATATATATATATATATATATATATATATATATATATATATATATATATATATATATATATATATATATATATATATATATATATATATATCTTTCTTCTTCTTCTATATATATCTTGTCACAGGGAGTTTTATGATCTAAAAATTTTCTATATTCTCTTCTTTTTTCTACCCGTGTCCTCTATTTTATTATCACTCTTTATCCTTTTCCTGTGTTTTTCGCATTCATACGTTTGTGACTATAAACATTACTATTTTCCCATTCAAACTTTCGCCTGGTTTCGGTTTCTCATTTAGAAACGCAGTAGATTACCTAACGTGTCAGTCCCTTGCACGAGATAATTTTAGGTGGGATTTCAGTCTATCAGACATGATGAGCAGACAAATTGTCTACATTTGCAGCTGTCACGAGAGTTTTTCGTCAGGCTAGCTCCCGGCGAAGTGTGAGAATTGCCCTCTGCAGTGGAGACGGGTCATCTGGCATTCGCCTCTGACACGCGCGCTCACGGTCAGATAGTTAGACGGAGGTGTGAATCGCGCCAGACATGCTTGCTCAGAGCAGACAGAGTGTCTGGCATTTCGCCTCTGACACGCGCGCTCACGGTCAGATAGTTAGACGGAGGTGTGAAGACGCACGTTTGGCAGTTATGAGCAGCGTCTAAGCAGACGTAGGTGTTAAGACGGAAAGGGGAGATTATTTCGTTTTTGCGAAATAAGTTGGGACCCCTTTTTCTGGTTTAAGATATCTTAACCTGAGTTTGAAACTTTATTTCACTCATTCTCCAAGTACAGTAGACGTGGTCACTTCGTTCTAGATACTTAAACTTATAAGTGAAATCTCTTAGTTTCGTTGTGATACCGTAGTTCTGTGTTGAGGTAAATATTATATTAAGTATCTAATATTTTGTGAGTGATTAAGTGTTTAATCGCCTATTTTTCACTAGTTCTGTTGTGCAGAGTAAATTAAAATAAGTCTGTTATATTCTCTAGTCGACGAGTTACAGTGGTAAAACAGAATAAATTATAATTTCTAGCTTAAAATCATGTAGTTATAATGAATTTAATTTAACTGCTAAATAATCAGACGAGAATAATTTTTCTAAACTAACTTATAAATGCTAGATGCCTCATGAGTGTTGACGGAATACGTATGTATTCCTAATTCATGATGATTGATTTTTATATATAACTTATTTCACGGGAAAGTTTAAACGTCAAGTCAAGCTCTACGCTTGCAGTTCAAAATGTAAGTTATATTGAGTACATAATATGTAAAATATTTCATATGTGTTTTTTCTTTATTCAGTGAATACTGGGGTAACCCAACTTTGCCGGCGTTTAGTACAGAGACATACCTGTGAGAAACATAAACATTTTATATCTTTAACCACGTGGGTTTTCAAGTAACACCTGTCTGACAGGGCGTGTGCCTTCAGAGATAGACAGAATACCAATCCCACTAACCGGTTTTTTAAAAGAATAAATGATTATACTGGGCCTTTGATCTGACTCATATTTCTTCACAAACTCTAATGTACATGCTGCCTTGTGGCGAGAAATAATTACAGAAAAAACTTTAACTTTTCCGACATTATTTGACCAAGTGTGTGGTGAACCAAGATTATCTGTAGAGAGAAGTTGTCCACCGGTCATCTTCCTAATTAAGGGAAACCTCGTGTTCTGACACTGTGTGCCCGCTGAAACCCAAAATTCTTACCTCGTGAATAAGTGACATTAACTTAAATCTGTAAAGAAAGAACGATCGCCTGAAGAGGACGCTCCTCGGACACGTTGAATGAAACCAATATCTGCAGAGCTGGGTTTCCGCTTCATCCACAGGTAGACAGATTAAACGAAGTGTACACTAAGGCTTGCGCCAGACGGCGAACAACAGCACGATTGTAGGTAAGGTTGTGTGAGTCAGGGCCCTGATGAAAAAACCGAGTGAAAGTAGACTGAAGGATGTTCTTCGTTTGATTCACTCACTTTGTAACTTTCCTTAGGCAAGATTTTGTTGCTAAACTATATTTTTCCTTAGAATAGATACTGCTATCAAAGTCAGTTCATACCTTCAAAAGGGGAAAATATTAGACCCAAATCATATGTATCTGTGACTCTTTGGGCTATCATCGTTCTCCTAACGGGACTGTGGGCTAAACATCGAGGGAAGATCATAACTGTGGGTCTATCATTTCTTGTAGAAATTCCTTGATTTTTATGACTATTTGTAAATGCTTTGATGTAATTTTATGTGTTGTGATGGGATTTTAGATGATAATTAAAAACTGCCCTTAAACGTAATCAGCGTGTTAGTCAGCTCGTTCTAGAATATCTATATAATCATCTGTTACAGTTTTCCCACGTCTGTACGTCTAACTGTCGTCTTGTATGTGCGTGCACGTGAGTGGATAGAATATATATATGTAATATATATATGTGTGTTTAGACTGTCTGACTCCTCTAAATTTGTCGTAGAAGATAGGTGAAAGAGAGAAGATTTCTCGATTTCAGAGACAGCCTCTATCACAGTCTACCATCCCACTTGTGGAAATCTATTTCTACTATTATCTCTCACGGTGGCTATCACCCATTCTAATCTATTCAGAAGGGACCAACCCAAGTCTTAATTCCCCTATCAAAAATCTACGACATATATATATGTGTATATATATATATATATATATATATATATATATATATATATATATATATATATATATATATATATATATATATATATAGATTCATTCCTACCCTCAGGCAAAACACACAAGCTGTTAATCGGCATCTAATGTCTGCTCTACAGATGCGGATGGCAAAGGTACTTGACGTTTACTCTTTTACCGCTTCTTCTGTTCAGCTGTGGTTTTTGAATTTTGTGGCCTCAATTTAGCCAAGGGCAAGGTCTTATATACTAGAACATCCTCTGTATCGGACGGCATGGGGAAAAGGGGTGTTAAAAATCTCAAAATGAGGCATAATTTTGCTCTCTGGTCAATTAGTAAAAATTATTATTTCCAATATCTTTCTTATGTATGGGGCAATTTTGGTCATCTAAAGCTTGAATTATACTGTGAATTATTCTGTATTGATCTATCTACTAATTGGTTAGTTTGCAAACTGCATTTTAATATATGCATGCTTTAACTAGCTAAATTGGGACTAACCTGATGTAACGAAGCCCTGTCCCTCGATATTTCTATCTTACTAAATACTGTTCGAGAACGTTTTTACAGCTACCTCTAACGTAACATTCCCGTTGTTGAATTATATAATCCTTCCCGGTGATACTTCTTTATTCTTTCCTAAATTAAATGGCATTGTACCATCGGTTACACAAAATGGGCCTCTATGTTCAAACCTAGTACGTTTCACAACACACACCAAGAAGGACGCGTTTTCACTGGCTAGTGTATCAGAGAGTTCTCAACATATGGCGTGCGGTATGGTCAGATTTACTCCTAAGTATACAGAAAACCGTGTTGTGAGACATACCAAATCACGACAATACACACCGGATGCATCCTCTCATACGTCCATCCCTGCTGGGCTTACGTTTTATGCCAAATTCAAGCAATCTTAGCTTTGATGATTCATCAATCGCAGTGTCATTCTCTAGTCATCATCATCAGTTGCCATCTCCACAACGAAGGTTGGCTGTAATGGATCTCCAACGTCTTCTGTCTCTTGTCTTGGTGGTACACTCTGACAGACTCTTTCCCGTCCATCTCTTGATGTTATCTTCCCACTTATAGCGCTGTCTTCCCCTTGCACGTTTGCCTTCAACTCTCCCTTCTGTTATGGTCTTCTGCAAGGTGTTATGCCTTTTTATGTGGCCAAAGTATTTTAGCTGCCGAACTTTGACCTCTCTCATTAGTTCTCTTTTCATACCTAGATTTTCTAGGACCTCCTTATTTGTTTTCATCTCTTTCCATGAGATACGCCCCATTCTTCTATATATCCACATTTCAAGAGCCTCAATTCTTTCTTCCAAATGATTATTCATCGTCCATGTTTCTGCACCATACAGTAGGCGATCATTAATTGCCCACAGTACAGTAACTCTCCCTTATCCATATTCAATGCACATTCTCTGGATGTTCTTGAAGCTAGTCTGTCAGCTCTTTTATTGCCGCGTATCCCTGCATGACCAGAACAGTAGATCCTCAAGATTCGAGGCTTCTATTGAGTTTTGTCATTGATACCGGAGCCATCCACTTTTGACCTTCCGAAGAATACATTGTGAGTCTGATACAATAACTGCCTTTGTTAATGAAGTTTCAGTTAGCCACCTTAAGGCTGCAGTAGCTGCCTCTACGTCCATTCTCATGCTTGTGGTTGTTATCATGTAAGTCGCGCTGTGTTCAGCGACGATTCTGCTTTAGTCTAGTAGAGAAACCCCACCCTGATTTCTCACCACAGATTACAGACCCATCAATTTACACAATGGTATCATCATCCCCAGCATGATCATTTATCATCTGATCAATTTCCAGCTCTGCCCTCATATTGGCCCAAGTTCTGCACTCTCTACCAAGGCTGATGATGACTTGCTGATTGTTTGTTCAGTTCTCACCTGACTTACTCCACTCTTCTCAATAATCATTGCCAAAACCTCAAGACAGTGTTACTAGGCAGTAATGTTCCCGAATCAGGCAGTCCCTGTCCTTGAATCCCCAAGGTAAGAGAAGAAAATGAAGACCTATGAACACATGAAGAAGAGAACTAGAGACAGATCACGAAGGCGACATGGAAAAACATTGAGCTGATGGCACGGGATAGGAAAACATGGCGTATTTTTGTTGAAAGCCTACGCTCCGTGGGGAGTTGAGATGGGAAAGAAGGAGAATGCATTTAATTGTTGACTGACGTTACGATTGTTCTTTTAACAGAGTTACTTAACAATGTCATCATTTAATTGTTGACTGACGTTACAACTGTTCTTTTAACAGAGTTACTTAACAATGTCATCATTTAATTGTTGACTGACGTTACGATTGTTCTTTTAACAGAGTTACTTAACAATGTCATCATTTAATTGTTGACTGACGTTACGATTGTTTTTTAACAGAGTTACTTAACAATGTCATAATTTAATTGTTGACTGACGTTACAATTGTTCTTTTAACAGAGTTACTTAACAATGTCATCATTTAATTGTTGACTGATGTTACGATTGTTCTTTTAACAGAGTTACTTAACAATGTCATTATTTAATTGTTGACTGACGTTACGATTGTTCTTTTAACAGAGTTACTTAACAATGTCATCATTTAATTGTTGACTGACTTTACAATTGTTCTTTTAACAGAGTTACTTAACAATGTCATCATTTAATTGTTGACTGACGTTACGATTGTTTTTTAACAGAGTTACTTAACAATGTCATTATTTAATTGTTGACTGACGTTACGATTGTTCTTTTAACAGAGTTACTTGACAATGTCATCATTTAATTGTTGACTGACGTTACAATTGTTCTTTTAACAGAGTTACTTAACAATGTCATCATTTAATTGTTGACTGACGTTACGATTGTTCTTTTAACAGAGTTACTTAACAATGTCATTATTTAATTGTTGACTGACGTTACGATTGTTCTTTTAACAGAGTTACTTAACAATGTCATCATTTAATTGTTGACTGACGTTACGATTGTTCTTTTAACAGAGTTACTTAACAATGTCATCATTTAATTGTTGACTGACGTTACGATTGTTCTTTTAACAGAGTTACTTAACAATGTCATCATTTAATTGCATATGTTGTTTTGTCACGTAGTCAGAGTTGTTCCTTTGTCTTTTATTTAAGTCACAGGCATGAAAGTAACATCTTACAATGCTGAACACGTTTATTGTTACATATATTTACAGTTACATATACATGAGAATGGCACACATGTATGTGAGTGGGCGATCCAATCCAGTTTTATTTGTTTATCACATACAGATCCTAGGTTTGGTGAGTCCTCCTTGGGGTATCGGGATGTGAATCAATGCCTAATCTCTCCCCACCGACATTTAACAAATGGATTATTAGTACCAATACTGTTTTCTTTTTTTTTCTGTCATGTTTCTAGTCTTGGAGATTGCACAAATATATTCAAAACCATTAAGAAAATCAGCAATTTGGTTTTTTAAAACTATTTCCCTTTCACTTATTGGCGCCCCTGAACCTCAGGGCGCTGAATCAGTGCCACATTTCCTTGCTCTTCATTCCGCCCTGCCTCTAAATATGCAGAATAGCTATTATTCTTCGACAGTTCTTAATTACGACATATGATTAATTAATCCGGCTGGTTGCTGATAGCAATGTTTTTACCATACTTTCTAAATTTTACAAGTAGATTTTTGTCTGACAGTATACATACACAGTAAATGTATTCTGAAGAAAAATGTTGTAATCCAGAACGAAGGGAATGGACAAAGTTTGGTCTTATTCACTTTACATTTTTGTTGGACGCACTACGCTCTGGTGTCTGGCCAGACAATAAAACCAAAGAGCTTTAACCTTTTGTCGATTGCGTTATTGGAATCACAGCTTACTGACCAGTGAGCTAAGTCTAACACGGAAGCAAAGTTCTTTAAAAATCAGCCGTCTACGCACGAAATGGGGCCATTAATTTGGAAGTTTCAGGCGTAACTGAAAAGAAAAATCCTTCCACTATTGAGAGCAGATAATTTGGTCAAATGCCATTTAGTTGTCTTTGTAGATTAGACGGGATCAGATATTTGGAACCAAGAAGTAGGAATAAATCTGGTGGACGTATGTTTTAGACAGAATCATTTCGTGATAGAGGATTAACTGTCTGAAGTTTTTTCCTGGTAGAAAAATATAATGGGTTCATTCAGTGAAGCTTGCTGCCAGCGGTGAAATGTTATATAAAAAGTTACAGTTCAGTATTGCGAAAACAAAACGCAAAAAGGCTGGCACAATGACAGGTTAGTTGTCGTTTCTGTCGTTTCTGTTGGGATCCAATGGATCCCATCTCACTGTAACATCACTGGCAATGAAGTGGCTGACAGAATGGCAAAAGAAGGTTCACATCTACCTCAGCCTGATGCAAGCATAACTTTTAAGGAGGCAAAGAGTTTTATCATAATCAGATACAGAAACAAATGGAATGTAGAACATCCAGGGCACACACATAATGATGCTTACTACCAGCTCCACAGAAGAGAACAAGTAGTAATCTTCAGACTCCGCACTGGCCACAACAGATTGAGATACCATCTATTCAACAAGCTAAAGATAGGAACTACCGATCAGTGTAACTGTGGCACTGATAAAATGACTGCTGAACATCTGCTTAAAAGTTGCCCCTTATATGTGGTACAGAGAAAGTTCATATTTCCGACGCCAGCTCCTTTCATGGACAAGCTTTACGGGGATTCAAATAGCCTCAAACTGACTACTGCTTTCTTTGAGATCATTCAATTGGACGTCTGAGAGTGTACGAAGAAGAAGAAGCAGAAGATGTTTCTGTTGTCATTCATTATTTTAATTAACTATCCTCCATCTCCTCAAGGATAATAGGCTGGCCACTTCCTCCTGTAGCGTGCCATCAGCTCACGGGTTGTCTATCTATTCCTCATCATTTTCATTTCTGTCTCCAATTTTCTTCTCCATGTGTTTTACTCTACCACTACTGCTCTTACCCTGGAGATTCCAGATCAAGTACTGAATCGTTATGCTATCAACAGTGTTCCACAACGTGTTTTCTATCCATCGCCAGCGTGTGCTTCTCATCTCTTGTTCCACTGGTTCTCGTCATCTCTTGTTCCACTGGTACTTGTCTGGTTCTTGTCATCTCTTGTTCCACTGGTACTTGTCTGATTCTTGTTATCTCTTGTTCCACTGGCACTTGTCTGGTTCTTGTCATCTCTTGTTCAACTGGCACGTGTCTGGTTCTTGTCATCTCTTGTTCCACTGGCACTTATCTGGTTCTTGTCATCTCTTGTTCCACTGGCACTTGTCTGGTTCTTGTCATCTCTTGTTCCACTGGCACTTGTCTGGTTCTTCTCATCTCTTGTTCCAATGGTACCTGTCTGGTTCTTGTCATCAGTTCCACATTGGTGACCTTGTCGTGCTTTTTCATTCCTTCTATTATTCTACACAAGCACATTTTATAAAAGTCTGTAGCTTACTGGTTGTTGTTTTTGCTTTTCTTAGTGTCTAAGAGCAATACGGTAGGAATGGCTTGACATTTGAGTGTAAAACTCTGAGTTTTGCGTTGCACTTGTTGCTTTTAATCTCCGTATATTTCCCAATACACTGATGACACCATGGGCCTTTTGTTTCCCTATTTTGAAATTACTGTCTTGCCTTTCAAATTTGTCTTTATAACTGCCAGGATATATGTAAGATGCTACATCTTGTAGAGGTATTTCTTCAAGAGCTATATTGATATCATTTCCTGCATTTATTCTCATCAGCATTGCGTTTCCCTGTGTTTTTTCAGACCCACCAGCTGTGACCTCTCATCATGTTACTTCACTGTGTCATTCATCTGTTTACGGTTGTAGTGAATTTCTAAATACAATATCTAAATTAATATATAACAATATAGGGCATAAAGGCAAAATAAGAAAGTATAAAAGAATTTTCTGCTAGAACTGTTGGTATCGCCTATGCCTTCAAATTATTATTTGCTAACGAATAGCCGAACACAATGGTACCCGAGTTTTCAAATTCGTCCTTGACATAATCACTTTTCCTAGTTCTAAGAAAATATGTACCTAAAATGCATTGTGGAACGAGGAGGGGCAAGGATAGTTGAAATGCTAATTCGTTTCGCATTGATTTCAAACTAAAAGCCAACACTAGCACATTGGCAAGCCTTGCCTTAGGGGTTTCCCCAAAATACGAGGAAAAAGTTAGAACATGCAGACAACTCGTGTCACAAAAACAACCTTAGCTCTTATTTCAAAGGACGTAATTATCACGTAAATAGAGAAGACAGCACATGGAAAAGAATTGAACGGGTAGTAGACAAAAAATAAAAACACTAACATAGAAAAAAAAAACTGTGGACTTCTGAACCAAGCCAACTAGTCCCATATAAATTGTATATTCGTGTACCTTAGGACTTGTTGACAAAGAATATGGTAATAGTTACGCAAATAGTCCATTAATTAACTAAATATAGCCATAATACTATAGTGGACCCGACCAGACTGTCAAGTAAAGATCATGCCTGCTTATAATTTTTTATGGCATGTTTTGAAAAAACGACTTTGGGTAAATGAAGTTAAAAGGTACGGGATATTTGATTGGGTGGATTTTGAAGGAAGGCGAAGTATGATTGGTTGACCTAAAACTAAAAATATATTTGCCTTGGAAACATATTGGGAGTTGTTATTTGAAACGATAGATTCAAAAATAAAGGTAAACATGGTCCCATTGGACAAAGCAGTAGATACTGGTACGAAACGGGGACTGTTCACTGCCATTTCAAAGAAATTTTGTGTAAAGCAAGATCGATGAGAGCAGGCGGAGAAATTTTCTAACATAGGAAAAGCCTGGACATAGGGCAGATCGAAAATGTGCCATATTGCCTAGTCATCGTTTAATTGTGTTATTTCCTTGCATCTGTGAGGGTTTTGGTTGCTGTCAATAACTGGTGCCAGACTACAGTGGGCCGATATATTCATGCCACAGTCTTGCCTTTTTCGGAGCCAACTGTAAACCACCATCATTCTTGAAGAAGTGGGAGCTGAAGGTTGTCGTTCAGCGAAGTGCAGGAAGAGTCCTACACCATATTACAAAGATAGGTGCATGTTTCGGCACCTGATCGCTCAACTAACATTATATTTAAAAAAAAGACTGAGAATTGTGATATAACCTTTCCATCAGTGTCCATAAAAACGTACAAACAACATGCAGAGATGATGATAGTAAACAATTAACCAGTGTATACTAGAAGTCACCTCAGTTAGATAATACAACTACACTCTTATATAATAAAATGTGTATTATGGTCAGAAGACCCATTGTGTAAATTGATTGATGTAATTAATTTCTATGATTTCACTATTGATTGTCAGTCCTGATTCCAAATAAATCAGATTCAGGACAATAAACTGAAAATATTAACTTTACCAAACTTTCAACCACTGATTTACTAAAGATAGTCTTTTAAAGTGTAGTTTGTATGTGATTGTCGTGGTACTGTTGTGTTGTATTAGATAATAAAATAATTTGTGTAATTGTTTATATGTTTAGTTGGTTAATGCAACCTTACACTAACATTTCATAACCCTAGCCACCATACGTAGTCATCTTTCAGTCTATCTAGAATAAGTCTGAATGAGATCATAGTGGTGGTACTAGAAAGGTGCCCTGGAAATTTACTCTAATATTTATTATATTCAGGGACCTTCACAGCTGACCTCATTCAGTACACTAAGATTTCTTTACAACAATCTGTATTAACATCAAACCCACCACATATATTGGGGTCTTACTCCTGGGGATTGAACTTTTCATAACACCAGCTATATTGGGTAGTTTGCTTCTGGGATTTTAAATTCTTAAAATATTATCAATTATATTAGGAATCTCAGATAGTATAAAACTAAAAGCATTCCTTTTTGGAGAAATTAAATAGTGGTTGAACTATCAGTGCATGTGGTTGTTCTTAGTTATAATTAGAAATTGTTAGTTATAATTAGAAATTTGTCTAGTTAGAAATTTTAAAAGGTTTGCCTAGTACAAAATGGCTGATCTGGCGAAGTTTCGATCTGCTGCTGTGCAGGCTGCTAAAGAACTGGGAATGGAGGGGCAAATTATGATTGCTTATGTCACAACTGAATGTGACAAATTTATTGAACGTGAAGAAAGAAAATTTGAAGCAGAAAGAAAGTTAGAGGCAGATAAAGAAATTAAGAGACTGCAGATTGAGGCTGACAAAGAGGCTAGGGCATTGGAGGCGGATTGTGAGGCGGAAATAAAGCGGCTCCAGTTTGAAGAAAAGAAGATGGAAGCAGAAGAAAAGAGATTAGCTGCAGAAAGAGAAGAAAAGAGATTAGCTACAGAAAGAGAAGAAAAGAAATTAGCTACAGAAAGAAAAGAAAAGAGACTAGCTGCAGAAAGAGAAGCAGAGGAAAGGAAACAGGCTGCAGACAGAGAAGCTGAGGAAAGAAGACAGGCTGCAGAAAGGGAAGCAGAAAAGGAGGAGAAGAGATTACAAAGGGAACATGAGTTACGACTAAGGGAGTTTGAGTTTCAAAGCCATGCTCCTGAAAATGGTGCCAGTCCCTTTGCCTCAGATGCTACTGTTAGTCAGGGAGCCTCAACCTCAGCTATGAGTTTTCATTTAGACCATTTTGTTGAGAAAAACGATGACATAGAAAGTTACCTAAATAGATATGAACTTTTAGCTACCACGTATGGTTTAGAGAGAGAAAGGTGGAGCCTAAAGTTATCACAAGGGCTTCGTGGTACAGCTTATGAAGTTTTTGCCAAGATGAGCAAGGATGATCAGGACAATTATGACATGCTAAAGCAGGCTCTTTTGTTAAGATATGAAAAGAATGGGGAATTTTATAGAAAAAAATTTTGGAATGCCAAACTACTGTCGGGTGAGACTTATCACCAGTTCTCTGCACGGTTAGAGACCTACTTGGAGAAATGGGCTGCTCTGGGGAAAACCCAAGATCTTAAGGAAATGATCCTTATTGAGCAACTAAGAGAGTCCATGGCTCCAGACCTGAGAAAGTTTCTCATGGAACAAGGTGCAGAGAGGCTGGGTGAGTTACTCAATGTCGCTGAGAGGTATCAGGCAGCCCAAGCAGAGGTAGTTGGAAATAAAAAGAAACAGGTAGACAATTTTAAGGCACCTCAAAACTTTAATAAGTTTGACCATAGAGACCAGAACAAAGGTAAGCACCAGTTTGATAGGCCACGCAATGACTATAATAATAAACCCTCACAATTCAATGAAAGGAAATATAATGACAGAAAACCCTTTAACCAAGGAAAGAAATATTGTAGTTGGTGTCGGATGGACAACCATAACACAGAAGTGTGTAAAAAGAGACCTGTGTACATCGCCACGCTTAAGGTCAGGTCGACTCCTAAACAAGAGGAGGAGGATAATCTGATAAATACCCCTCCAGATGAGATGAGGAAGGCGCAGGCTGGGGATAAGACCCTCATGCCTTGTTTTAAGAAATTGCCGAAATGTCATACACCTCCAGGCAAAGGAGACTTCTATATGAAAAACAAATTGATTTACAGGAAGGCCGGAACTGGATCCACTGGTCACGGACAGTTGGTTCTTCGAAAGGCATATAGGGCAGATGTGATAAGGAGCCTACATGTTGGAAAAGATGGGGACCATGAGAAAATAGGTACCATCATCCAAAAGGTGGCTCAAAATTATTATTGGCCAGATGAAATGTTTGACATTGAGAATTTTGTAGAAAGATGTGGCATACCACATGAGGGAACACCCACAAGTGGGAAAATTGATCAGGACCTTGACACGCCACGGCGCAAACTTAGGCCTGACAATGGAAAGAAAAATAAAATTAATAAAGTGGACAAAGTGGAATGGGAGCCCCCTTTTCACAGACAGTCTTCACTTGGATGTTTTACAATGGCCACTATGCAGCGAGTACAAAGAGATGTCTTACCCCAGAATAAGCCGAAAATCCCTCAGTCGGACTTATGTAAACTGGAGGAAGATAAAAGAGAGAGAAGATCTCTCACAAGGAAATTAAAGTGGGAAGAAACCCCAAGAGAAAAATTGGTAGTGGAAGATTCTTATATGATGACAAGAGGAAGAAATGTCCTCAAAACAAGGCTTCCAATATTATGAAAACTATGTCAGAAAAATTAAAATTCCATATGTAACCTTGTTAAGGACCTCGACCGATGAAAAGGCAGAAGAAAATATTACCTCATCATATCAATATGTGAACGAGCTGACCACTCGTCTTAAAACTGGCTGGAAACTTGCCAATGAAAATTTGAGACAAACCAGGAAAAAGCTTGCTGTCTATTACAATAAGAAAGCGAAGGATCGAGAATTATTTGTGGGAGAGAAGGTGCTCCTTCTACTGCCCGGCAGCCAGAATAAATTGCAAATTGGATGGCAAGGTCCATATACAGTTCTAGAGAAGGTGTCTAGAACAAATTATAAGATAGATAAGAAAGGGAAAGAGAAAATCTATCATGTGAATCTCCTGAAGAAATATCTGGACAGAGAAAACCAGGAAGAGACACACCTACTGACCTTGTCTGTTGCAATGGAGATGAAAAAGGAACCACTCACTTCTCATGAATATCCTTTACATCCCTGTGAAACCGCCGCACAGGTAAAAATCAGCACACACTTAACGGAATTTTAGAGGGAGAGGGTTCAACAGGTTCTGAATAATCATACAGATGTGTTAACGGACCGTCCGGGGCATACAAATGTATTGGAGTATGATATGAAACTCATAGACCCAACACCAATCCGTATGAAAGCCTATTCGATTCCGTTCGCTAAGGAAAAAGCTTTAAGGGAGGAGATAGATTATCTGTTGAGAGAAGGGATTATCTCGCACAGTGAATCTCCCTACAGTTCCAGTGTGGTTCTGTTAAGAAAACCCTCTGGAGAACACATGCTGTGTATAGATTACAGGAAACTGAATGCTGTCACAGAAGGTCAGGTGGATCCATTACCTGATACAAATCAGCTGTTTGCCAGGCTGAATAGAGCTAAATATTTCTCTAAAGTGGATCTGAGCAAAGGCTACTATCAGATTCCAGTAAAACCGGAGGTAAAACCTTATTTAGCCTTTAGCACCTCGGAAGGACATTATGAATTTAATATGTTGCCATTCGGGCTGAAAAATGCACCGAGTGTGTTTTCGAGGATGATGAAAAAGTTACTGGATCCCCTGAAGAATCCATGCATCACCAACTTCATGGATGATATTCTCAAAGCAACAGAAACATTTGAGGAACACATTAACTCTTTGAATATGTTGTTTGATCGATTGAGAGAGACCAATTTGACAGCTAGACCGACGAAATGCTGTGTTGGATGTAAAGAGCTGGAATTCTTGGGCCACACAGTACATCAGGGAAACATGAGCCCTGACCCCAAGAACCTGGAGAAGTTAAAAAAAGCACCAAGACCACAAACAAAAAAAGATGTGCGATCTTTTGTCTCATTATGTGGTTTTTACCAAAAGTATATAAAAAACTTTAACTCCATATGTGCTCCATTTACTGATTCAACGCGCAAAGGAAATCCTGATAGAATTATTTGGACAGCGCAATGTGAATTAGCATACCAAGAATTGAAAGAAAAGCTCACAAGCAGGCCTATTTTGAAATTGCCTGTCTTAAGTCAAGAATTCATTCTGAGAACGGATGCGAGTAATATCGGTTTGGGTGCAGCTTTATTACAACGGTCAAATTCACTTGATGGGGAATTAACCCCAGTTGCTTATGCTAGCCGTAAGTTGAATACAGCAGAACAAAAATATTCAACAAGTGAAAAAGAATGTCTCGCTGTCATCTGGGGTATAAAAAAGTTCCAGATTTATCTCTATGGACAATCATTTAGGATCCAGACAGATCATAAACCACTCGTGTGTCTGTCACAAGCAAGGCATGAAAATGCTAGATTATTACGCTGGTCTTTGCTCTTACAGCCATTCCAGTTTACCATAGAGTACATTCCCGGAAAAACTAATGTGGGAGCTGATTTTTTAAGCAGACATCCGTACGACGAACATCGGAGTAGTCACCAGGCATAGATAGTAAATTTATCTATGTGTATTAAGAAATAGGAACTGACATATGATCGTCTGTTCTAAAGGGGGGACATGTGTAGTGAATTTCTAAATACAATATCTAAATTAATATATAACAATATAGGGCATAAAGGCAAAATAAGAAAGTATAAAAGAATTTTCTGCTAGAACTGTTGGTATCGCCTATGCCTTCAAATTATTATTTGCTAACGAATAGCAGAACAAAACGGTACCCGAGTTTTCAAATTCGTCCTTGACATAGTCACTTTTCCTAGTTCTAAGAAAATATGTACCTAAAATGCATTGTGGAACGAGGAGGGGCAAGGATAGTTGAAAAGCTAATTCGTTTCGCATTGATTTCAAACTAAAAGCCAACACTAGCACATTAGCAAGCCTTGCCTTAGGGGTTTCCCCAAAATACGAGGAAAAAGTTAGAACATGCAGACAACTCGTGTCACAAAAACAACCTTAGCTTGGGTGGATTTTGAAAGAAGGCGAAGTATGATTGGTTGACCTAAAACTAAAAATATATTTGTCTTGGAAACATATTGGGAGTTGTTATTTGAAACGATAGATTCAAAAATAAAGGTAAACATGGTCCCATTGGACAAAGCAGTAGATACTGGTACGAAACGGGGACTGTTCACTGCCATTTCAAAGAAATTTTGTGTAAAGCAAGATCGATGAGAGCAGGAGGAGAAATTTTCTAACATAGGAAAAGCCTGGACATAGGGCAGATCGAAAATGTGCCATATTGCCTAGTCATCGTTTAATTGTGTTATTTCCTTGCATCTGTGAGGGTTTTGGTTGCTGTCAATAACTGGTACCAGACTACAGTGAGCCGATATATTCATGCCACAGTCTTGCCTTTTTCGGAGCCAACTGTAAACCACCATCATTCTTGAAGAAGTGGGAGCTGAAGGTTGTCGTTCAGCGAAGTGCAGGAAGAGTTCTACACCATATTACAAAGATAGGCGCATGTTTCGGCACCTGATCGCTCAACTAACATTATATCAAAATAAAAGACTGAGAATAGTGATATAACCATTCCATCAGTGTCCATAAAAACGTACAAACAACATGCAGAGATGATGATAGTAAACAATCAACCAGTGTATACTAGAAGTCACCTCAGTTAGACAATACAACTACACTCTTATATAATAATATGTGTATTATGGTCAGAAGACCCATTGTGTAAATTGATTGATGTAATTAATTTGTATGATTTCACTATTGATTGTCAGTCCTGATTCCAAATAAATCAGATTCAGGACAATAAACTGAAAATATTAACTTTACCAAACTTTCAACCACTGACTTACTAAAGATAGTCTTTTAAGTGTAGTTTGTATGTGATTGTCGTGGTACTGTTGTGTTGTATTAGATAATAAAATAATTTGTGTAATTATTTATATGTTGAGTTGGTTAATGCAACCTTACACTAACATTTCATAACCCTAGACACCAAACGTAGTCATCTTTCAGTCTATCTAGAATAAGTCTGAATGAGATCATAGAGGTGGTAGTAGAAAGGTGCCCTGGAAATTTACTCTAATATTTATTATATTCAGGGACCTTCACAGCTGACCTCATTCAGTACACTAAGATTTCTTTACAACAAACTGTATTAACATCAAACCCACCACAACGGTTATTAGACAGAAGATTCAGATCATCGGTAAAATCTAGACCGTCAAACTGTTTAGTCACAATCAACTGAATTTGATTTATGTTGGCTAAATTAACCTATGTACTGCTTTATTCTATCTCCACATTAAAATTCGATGTTTTCATAACAAATCTGAAGGCAAACAGAATAGAAATTGTGACAAGATCCATTCCTTCGCATTTCAGTTCTTATCTCAAAAAGTTCTGCACGTTGCCCTTTATAAAGAACTCTGATTGCCACGTCTTCATATATTTTCTTTATTAAGTTAATAATCTTCAGGAACACGTCATTATGCAACATCAATTTCCAAATTGATTCTCTGTCAACACAGTCAACAGCCTTGTTGTAGTTCACAAATCCAATTTAAAGAGGTGAGTTCCATTCCAAACGTTGTTCAGCTTTATTCACATTGTAGCTCTCTGGTCTGTACTCGCACTGTGTAATCAACAATCTGCCTAGTCGTCTTTAAGTTGTCTGTCTACAGACCTGTTTTAATCTTTCAAGGATGAGTAGGTTTAACATTTCCCCTGGCACTGATAGTAACATTATCCCTTTGTAATTTGTGGACACTTCTAAATCTTCCGTCCTTGATAAATTGACCAGATAACCTTCCTTTCATTCTGCTGGTATATGTCTCCCAGACTTTACCAAGTAATTTGTATTATATATCTGAAGAGGTGTCCGTTTCTGTTTTAATGGTCTCTGCTGGAATGCAATCTGGGCCAAAAGCTTTTTTTTTATTTTTTATTTAATCTATTAGGAGCCGTATGGATTTTTAAAAAATTTCTTCTTTATTTGATCTTACACAATTACCGTGCAGCTTATTTTACGCTCGCTGAATGTCAGGTTTCTGTCAATCTCGTTGATATTCCTAAGCACCTTTCAATTATTGTCTTTGGTGAGACCGTTTGCTTGTTTGTATTTCGCTGTTAGCTATTTTTGTGATGCTGCACATGTCACTCATTTCTTTTGGTTGTAGCTTACCTAACTCTCGTGCCAGCTCGTTGATATATTTTCTCATGTCTCTTCTGAGTTTCTTATTGCTTCTTTGTACACTTCGTGAGTCTTGGCTATGCGACTTCTGGTTTTTTTCTGTTTATCTCTGCTTTCTTTTTTTGTATTTTCTGTCCTTTCTCTTGTTAATGGTTTCTGTTGTTATCCGTACTTTACACTGGCAGGTTCTATTTCCCAGGACGTCTTCACATGTCTCATTCCATATTGTTAAAAATCTGTTGCCAGTGATCTTTTTTGTTTGCTGCAATCTCTAAACGTATGAGCACTTGATATTTGTTGGATATTGTAATCGTCAATTTCTCTCTATTTTATTCTATATGTATTAGATATCCTACCTTGAATAGTAGTCTGTAGCCTTGTATATCTTTTGAGTTTCATCTTCATTTTGGCTAACAGAAATGGCGACCTGGTGCCGTATCTGCTCTTCAACATACTTTTAGGTCACGTCAAACATAAACTATGTGTTTATGCATATATGATCAATGTAATTTCCTGTGCTGTAGTCTGGTGATATCCATGTTGCTTTACGTGTTTTGTTATGTTGAAACGTTCTGTCGCCTATATCCAGTCGAATTTAAACCACAGAAGTTTGTGAATAGTTCTCTCTTTTTTCATTGTCCCAAGTCTTTGTATCCCCTTATTTTCGTCACAGCCTCTGTTATCTCTTCCTATCTTTGCATACAAGTCACCCATCAAAACTGTGATGTCCTTTATCTCTTTTTTATGAATGGTATTTTGTAATGTGGTATAGAATTAATCTTTCGTGGAAT
Organism: Oreohelix idahoensis; assembly: GCA_024509875.1. Lineage (NCBI taxonomy): Eukaryota > Metazoa > Mollusca > Gastropoda > Stylommatophora > Oreohelicidae > Oreohelix > Oreohelix idahoensis. Next base: position 106,973 of record JAMPIV010013078.1, read on the forward strand.
ATTCTTTGTCATTGTTGTTACATGATATTGGGTGATGTTCATCTTTATTTTCTTATTAGCTCTTATGAATATTGATGTCATTATTCTGTGTAATATTTCTTCCCATTCTATGAGTTCCTTCTGTGCTCCGTTTTGACAGCATTTGAGCCATCCCCTTAATATGGTAAGAGCTTATGGTAAGAGTTTTTTCATCATGTCCTGAGGACAGCACAGTTTATCCTGAGAACAGTTTCTTCCGTACTGCGTTCGTTCAATGTACGAACATTCCCGATGTCAAATCTTTAGATTTTCCTAGAAGATTTATGGTGAGTCAGCAACCAATCCTCTTAAAGTCTGTTCATATGTCGCTTTTTTTTGTATTTATTTCTTTTTGTTCAAGTAAGAACGACCTATAGCTGAAATATTCCACCAATCCGAACTTCAAGGTAATTCCTCATTCATATTCTCTCCCCCCCCCCCCCCCCCCCCCCCAAGGAGCATAAAGCCACCACTGCTGCTGACCCACCAAAGCAGAATTGGTCTGTAGCAATTTGTTTATATGATGAGGTGGCTAGTCTCATGAGCTGCCTCATATTATTTGCCTCTTTCAACCCGCCTGAGTGATCAGTAATTCTGTTCTATCTTTTTCTCCTACAAGACCTACGGGAACTACTCGAGGTAAACTACCAGAAGCTTGAGTTACATTGCTACTACAGCTTCAGCTGGGGCGTTTCCAGCGGCATACATGTGAATACATTTAAGCAAAGGAGATAGGAGTAATTCTTTCATCCCTTCTTTCTGCACGTGAGATTATACAAGTTATAGGTTAGCAAGAGAGCATTCCAAGCCAGCAGTGAGACGATGAAGGCAAGAATCTACGTAAATATAAGAAAGAAATACAAGGCCTTTGCAGAAAATCCTCAAAACTATTTTATCATTGATTTTTTTTCTTTTGTTGATATTGTAGATGGATGAAACCCCGCCACCACTAATACGCATATATCTGTTTGTAGCTTATCATAATAGTCAGCTTCTTGATAGTTCTTACAATTGCCGCTCTGAAAAAAATAAGTGTTTGTAATACGTGACTTTAGTGATAGTAAGAATAATAACTCTCGTAAATCAATAGTTACATCTTTCTTTCGCCCTAACGTAAACATTATGGGTCTTACTTCTCTTCTGAGACCCTCGCTGAGCCATTCCACATCTGTTGCTGGCGAGTGGATGCGCTGAATCCGCTGAAATTTCCCATAAGCCCAAGAATGTTCAAAGAATGTGCCGCTCGGCTCCAAAATTTTTATTCAGCAGGAAACCAACATATGCATCTAATCTCAAAGACTTACTTACTTACTTACTTAGTCGTTCCCCTTCTACCGTGAGGTAGAATCTCAAAGACCTGGGCTTTAAAACGCTTCCTGGGTTGATTTGGTTCTGATGCCTTAGGACATACGATCGTTGTCAAATCGAAATGTGGTAGTTTATGTGTGACGAGACCGTAAAACGAAGGATTGCATGCGTTGGTGAAATTCTTGACACAGACTGGTTCACCAACCTTGAATCTGGAACATTTTCACCACTATGAAATGAATTTCTATCGTGCCATGAGTGACAACTGTGTTCTTTGTTGTAACCCATGCAGTGATTCATCAGGGGACTGACCTGAAGTAGGATCAATTGTTCTGTAGGCGAATAACGATTCGTCTGGTGCACAATATTGTTTTGCTCCCCTCCTCAGCTCATCTTTGTTTGGCAGACTTCAAAGCTTTGACGTAGCTTTCAGAGACTACATTTGAAGATGTATCAAAGGACATTATTGTGGTAAATTTATTTTGAGAGAAAAGAGTCGTAGAAATAGTGGTCCGGTTTAGAGTGGAAAATGATGATGGAAAGCTCAGTGATAGAAAATGTAGAGATTTAATAGTTGCTTCACAGCGTGCTGGAGGAGAGTAAAGACAGACTTATTTACGACAAATCGCTTCTCTCAATCTTCTCTTCCGCTCTCCTGGTCAAACAATTATTTGCCAGTTTTCCAGACTCGCATCTGCGCGCACACCGATTTGGTGTTTTTCACACACACAGACGATGTAGATACAAACTATATTAAACGAATAGGGAAAAGTTGGGCTTTGGGTATATCCAACACAGAACTAAATGAGTTTATGTGATTTTATTCACTTTAAACATCAATCACTAACAAATATCAGGTATTACATAAATTATCATAAATACACAAATGCAAATAACGAATTTGGGAGGGGGTGAAGAAGATTGGTATCGACTAAGCCCTTCCCGCTTATTAGACAAAGATAACCCCAGTCCAGAGATAGATAATATCAGGAACTTGGGTACGTTAACCTAACAGTGAAGTTAATTACTCTGAAAGAGGTGTTACAACGTTAGGTATAGGTGATAGAAAAAAACCTGTTCTTCCCAGCTGTTCTTCCCTTTACTAAGCAAATGGAAAGGAGGGGGTTTTTAAACAGAGTTAACCAATTAGCAACTCCCCCTTAAAGGAACAATGCAGGGAATACAGAAAAATTATATTACTAGGCAAGAAAGTTAACAACAGGTTTACAAAAGAAAAAGATTAAATTTCCTGTCATCCATGCACACGCGTGAGGATCCACACTCATATACTCACACACTTACCGAATGCAGCCTCAGACGATCCATAAAAAGTATATAAAAACAGCAAGTAATCTTTTGACATATGAACTGTCTAGTCCTTCGATGTCCCGCCCCAGATGTTTGCGAGGGTTTGTTGGTAACAAATATTCTCACTTATCGCAAGACTTGAAGACTAAGAGTTCTCGTGTTTTTATTATATATATAAAAGGAGTCTATGGGATGACACTAACACAGTTCGGCACAGGGGGTGAAAATGAAGTGGTCTCTTTTAATCCTCCGCTATGGTAAAATTCCTTCAATGCGTGATGATAGTTTTATTAAATCCAATTGAGGAAAAAAACTAGGCTCAGTCACAGTCAGGAAAATATGTACTCTCTCACAGTAAACAGTAAATATGATATCGCTACTGGCGATGATTACCTTCCAGTTTATCTTACAGGTTTGTAAGGGTAATTTGATGATTATTCTTTTAAAATGTTCTTGGGTGGGCTTTATTTCATTTAATTCTGACAGCTAGGTCGCAAGGACCGCCACAAGATTATATTTTAAAAGAAATGTTTCTTCAATATGACTGGAAGTTTATAGGATGATTTCTTTATTTCTTTCTTTATTTAGCTGGGACCGCAGGTTACGATCACTCGCTTTGCACAGAATAGAAATCACTGCAAATATATATATATAAAATCCAGGGGAAAATCTATAACAAGATTTCAATAAAGCTAGTGCTTCTGTAAAGGTCTGGCCAGCGAGTGATAACGTGTCTAGTCTTCATGGTCTATTTAGCTAAAATGGAATGTAAGTTGAGTGGGACATGATAAACTTGACAGCTTATTTGATCTCACGAACTTTTGGGGATCTGACCGCCAAATCAAGAGAAGAAGCCGCCCCCTGGTCTTCGTATCTCGGTTCGCTGCTGCCCGTTTCGGCTTTCCCCCGTTCGCTCGGTTCTGCGATTGACACCGAGACGCGAAATTAGCGGCAAGCAACTGCGTCTCGTATCAGGGACCACTACTGTCTTTGATAACGCCGATAGTCTCCCCTGAAATCCCTCAGTCTGTCTCTTTGATCTCGTGCCGCATACTAAATGAGTCCCGGTGGAATGAGTTCTGGCAAACGAAAAGTTACAACAAATGTTCAGGGGTTCTAATGTTATGAAAAGCTAAAAGTCCCTTTAAATCATCCATCATATCAGGGAGAATTCACTTGTCAAACTAGACGTACGTCACAATCGTCCCCACTTTTAGACATGAAACCATTTTTCATGTTTCATTTTTTGACAATGGAGGTGACCTGATTGGTGATTTTAGGATGAGTGGTATCTTCAGTTTGCTCTTCTTCCTCTGTAGACCAGTTTCTACTCAGGAAATCAGCCCCGACATTCTGTCTTCCCGGAATATATTCCACTTTGAAAGAATAAACGCTTAAAAGAAGCGCCCAACGCATGATCCTTGCGTTAAATTCTTTATTGGCACCAAGAAATGCTAACGGAGCGTGGTCTGTTTGCACCGTGAAAGATGTACCATAAAGAAACTCATGATGGCGTCTGATACCGTCAATCAGAGCAAGACATTCCCTTTCAACTACGCTGTAGTTCCGTTCCGCTTTATTTAATTTCCGACTGCCATAGGCAACTGGAAATAGCATGTTCAGGTCACTGTCATCGGCTTGAAGCAGTGTTGACCCGATGCCCTGACCTGACGCGTCGACTCTCAGTACAAAAGGTTTCTTGAGGTCAGGCAACCTCAAAATGGGGTATGCAGACAACTGTCCTTTCAAAGTGCTATACGCGTGTTCGCACTTTTGATCCCATATGACCTTATCAGGACAACCTTTCTTTGTGAGGTCAGTCAGAGGTGCCGTCAGTCCGTTGAAGTTCTGGATGTACTTCTGATAGTATGCACATAGCGATATGAAGGAACGTACGTCTTTCTTCGTTCGGGGTCTTTTTGCTGCCATTATTTTCTCCACGTTCTTCTTAATAGGCCAACTGCATCCGTGAGAAATAGTGTGCCCCAGGAAGTCTAACTGTTCAAACCCGATGAGACATTTGCTAGGTCTGGCTGTGAGACCCGTTTCCTGTAGTCTCCTGAGGAGCATAGCAACCGTAGCAATATGTTCTTCATAGGTTTCCGATGCAATTAAGATGTCATCCATGAAATTATGGATATGGGGACTTTGCAAAGGTTGTAGAAGCTTCCTCATCATCCTGGTGAACACTCCTGGTGCATTATGCAAACCGAACGGCATCACGTTAAATGTGTAATGTCCTTCACTAGTGCTGAAAGCTAACAAAGGTTTAATTTCCTCCTTGACTGGTATTTGATAATAACCTTTGCTGAGGTCAATCTTGGAGAAGATCTTTGCTTTGCTGAGCTTGGTGAACAACTCAGAAACTGTTTGGAGAGGTTCGGGCTGGAATTCCGTTACCGCGTTTAGCAACCTGTAATCAATGCACAGCCGAACTTCCTTATTGGGCTTCTGCAACAGCACTACACTCGAGCTGTAAGGAGATGTAGACTCACTGATAATTCCTGCCTGACGCAGCTTGTCTATTTCTCCGCGAAGTGCATCAGCTTTAGCGTACGGGATGGGGTAAACTCTGGTTTGAACAGGGGTCTCGTTTGTTAATTTCATATCAAATTCAATGAGATTTGTTCGACCAGGTACATCCGTTAAGACTGCACTGTACTGTTTTAGTAGAGCCCTGGTTTCTGTTTGTTGTTCTGGTGAGAGATTGTCGCCGAACTTGACATCTTTAAAGGATTCTGTGGGTTGCAATGGATACTCCATGCAACCATCATCATCTTCCTCGTCTTCCGTTGCTATGGCGACAGCCAGGAGATGCTCGGAGGATGGCACCGGTCTTTCCAAATATTTCTTTAGCAGATTTATGTGGAAGACCTTCTCCTTTCCTTTGATGGAGATCTTGTAGTTGGTACGTGAGATCTTTTTAAGGACGGTAAACGGTCCTTGCCATCCGATGCGAAGTTTATTGCTTCCGGTTGGAAGTAGCAATAGGACTTTCTCCCCTGGTTGTAGTTCTCTCTCTTTTGCAGCTTTGTTGTATCTTTTAGTAATTTTAGCGCGGGCTTTCTTTAAGGTTGGTAGTAGCTAGATCCCATCCTAGCTTTAGCCTTTCCTTAAGCTCAGATACATACTTGCTTGCAGAGACGACTGTCTCGTCAGCCTTCTGGTCTGTCAGGGACCGAAGTAAGGCTTCTAGTGGCCCCTTAATAGGTCTGCCAAATAAAAGTGTAGCTGGCGCAAAAACCCGTAGACGCTTGGGGTACCTCTCGGTAGGCGAATAAGGCAGCCGATATATATTGGTCCCAGTCTTCCGGTTTCTCCTGACCCAGCTTACGTAACATCATGGTGAGGGTACCGTTAAAACGTTCCACGAGCCCATTTCCGGCCGGATGGTAGGGACTTGTGTGGATATGTTTGGCCCTCAAGATCTTAAAGATCTCCTCCATTAACAGGCTACGGAATTGGGATCCATTGTCCGTCAAAACTTGTTGAGGGAATCCCAACCGTGTAAAAATTTGCACAAGGGCTTCTGCGACATGCTTGGAATTAGTGCATGGTAGCGGTACGCTTCGGCCCACATAGTGCAAGTGTCAACTAAGGTCAGGATGAACCTGTTCCTCCTTTTGGTCTTTTCCAGAGGACCAATAATGTCGACAGCAACCCGTTCAAATGGAGTCCCTACTATTGGCATTTGCCCCATAGGTACTGGGGGTGTCAAGTGCTTGGGTGCTACCCGTTGGCACTGGGCGCAGGATTTCACATACCTGACAATGTCAGAGTTCATTCCTGGCCACCAATAGTGGTTTTTTATTCGCTGAATAGTGGCGTTGTGTCCCATATGTCCGCTAAAGGGAAGAGAGTGCCCCATTTCTAAGATCTGGTTTCTGTACTGCGTCGGTACTAGGAGCTGGTTATTCCCCGTGTCCGGGTTGCCCGTTCTACGATACAATACACCATCCTTATAAAAGATGTCTCCGTTGTGTCTGGGGTCCTTAGCCATGGGCAGTTTTTTAAAGCAGGGCGCCAGAGTAGGGTCCTTTTGTTGCGCCTCCTTCAGTTCATTCGGCAACAAGTTTGGCGCAGGCTCCCTCTCCTTCTTGGCTTGCCCTCTTGTGGTTACCGCTGCCACAATCGGCTCCTTAGGTCTCCCAATGAACACATATCTACATCCCAGGATAACTGGGTAGATCGGATCATCCATTATGGCCGTTTTAATAACTCCTCTGACAAAGTCAGAGTGTATTTCTACCAGTGCGATAGGAAGCGTCCTGGGTGCGTCACTCCTGAAAACTCCACTAAGTTTGACGGTTTCCTTTGTCTCCTGACCTGGTTTGACTAGGTGTCTAGCAACAATACAACTGAAACTTAATCCAGTGTCAAAGAGACAAGTAGTTGAGGTACCATTCAAAATTACAGTTCCTCGAGTTGAGGGTCGGTCCCCCTCAGGTTGAGAATCACTGACATTGACTCTACCTTTCGAGGCTGTATGCAAACATCCAATGCGGTTTGCACCGGTTTGTTTGCCCTGATCAGACGTTCCTGGTGTAGGGGTCTTCCCTTTTCCTTGACCTTGGTGGCCGCGCTGCCATGTAGGCTTGTTGGGTTGATCAGAATTGTTGTTGGGGGGGGGGGGGGGTATCGGGTTTTGTAGAATTTCGATTTTTCCTGGGGAGGTTTCTGGGTATTGTTATCTCCTTGGTTATAATGTTGAGAGGAAGTGGAAGAATAGGATGCCTGCTCTAGATTCTGTTTACCAGATGGCTCATCTGTGGGTTTACGTTTAGTGCTGGGAAGTTCGGCCATTGCATTGCTATAGCGTTCGGCTTTATTGAGTATGTCTTCAAGCCTGACTGCCCCCTGTTCAGCCAAAAATCTACGAGTTTCATTCGACAAAGTGGATTTTATCTGCTCCACAAGAACAAGTTCGAGGAGTCCCTCATATGAAAGAGGTAGGTCAGATAATTCAATGCACTTTGTCAGATAACCCGTGAGACGTGAAGAGAACTGGGGAAATGTTTCCGTGCTCTCTTTTCGGCTGTTTCTGAACAACTGCAGAAACTTTCGGGCAGTCATCTCAAACTGCTGTAGTAAGGCCTTCTTCAACAGGTCATAATCATGTTGATTCGGTCCCAGCTTTGTGTACACGTCATAAGCATTGCCTTTCAGTGACGTTGAAAGTTTGAGCGCCCAGCGGGTACTCTCTAACCCATAAAGATTCGCGAGTCTCTCGAATTTTTTCTAGGTAGCTGTCAATTTTTTCGTTAGGGCTAGGAAAAGATTCTAAAGAAAACGACATAGCAGTTAATTGGGCAGACTGAGTGCTGGAGAGATCCATTGTTTGAGACTGGGGCGAAGACGGCTCTCCATTATTTGAAGTAGAGGCACTCCGACTCTCTAAAGCCTTGAGCGCTAAATCATGCTGTCTTTCCTTGTCTCTCTCTTCGCGTTGTCTCTCCTTGTCTCTTTCCCTGCGGGCGTCCATCTCTGCCTCAATTTTCTTCTGCTCCAATTGACGATCGTCCGCTTCTTTCTTCCTAGCTTCTGCCCTCTCTTCCTCCGCGTCATACCTTTGAAGTTCCTGGTTGATAAACAGATTCGCAGCTTCTGTGTCTAGTCCTGAGTCCTTGGCCTCTTGCCTCAAAAGGGATCTTATCCTAATTGTCTCTGCCATTGTCAAAGAACTGGATGCTTCTAAGACTAGAGAATAGTAAGGTGGAACAAGAAGGGGAAAACTCAAAGCCGCTACGAAAAAACCCAAAGTAAAAAAAATTTACTTGAGTTACCTCCTACCTGTACTGTGCAAACTTATCGCTGCTATTATCTGGCAATTAAGGCTCTAAACGCAAGCGACTATGCCACTAAATGGTAAGTTACACTGGAAAAGAATCTACTTTTACTAACAGTAGAGAAAAATTTAAATTAAAACAATTTAAAAGGAAAAAAATTTTTTTTTTTTTTTTTAAATTTTAAATCTCTGACAACAAACTCCGTCCCTAAAGTCAATTATTGAGATGAGACGTTGTTAACTTAATTTTTAAAAATCAGAACAATCCGTCTTTAGCTAAGCTCAACTCTTTTTAACTTCAAAAACATTAGTGACTGTAAAACAATCACGCAATCCCAGCAACTCTTATAAAGAAAGAAATTGAATTATCTCCGCCAGAGGATAATTAAAATAGCAAATATTTTTGTTTATCTGTACTTTCTACTGCTGTGGAGAGAAGACAACCTGTAAATATGCTGTGTGGACAACCCAAATACTTAAAGAACGTTTGTCTAGGGGTGTAATTATTTATTTATTTCCCTAATTCACAAGACAAATCATTCACACTCTACCTAGTTAGACCCAGACTAAATCAGACTCAAAATATCTTTAACCCGGCTATGCTATTGCCTCAAATGTAGCTCAAGATCCCAGAACCAGCCCACAAATATGTGTGCATCAAATGTATCTCAAAATAATCCCGGCGAGCCAGCCAAATATTGTCGTAAATTTATTTTGAGAGAAAAGAGTCGTAGAAATAGTGGTCCGGTTTAGAGTGGAAAATAATGATGGGAAGCTCAGTGATAGAAAATGTAGAGATTTAATAGTTGCTTCACAGCGTGCTGGAGGAGAGTAAAGACAGACTTATTTACGACAAATCGCTTCTCTCAATCTTCTCTTCCGCTCTCCTGGTCAAACAATTATTTGCCAGTTTTCCAGACTCGCATCTGCGCGCACACCGATTTGGTGTTTTTCACACACACAGACGATGTAGATACAAACTATATTAAACGAATAGGGGAAAAGTTGGGCTTTGGGTATATCCAACACAGAACTAAATGAGTTTATGTGATTTTATTCACTTTAAACATCAATCACTAACAAATATCAGGTATTACATAAATTATCATAAATACACAAATGCAAATAACGAATTTGGGAGGGGGTGAAGAAGATTGGTATCGACTAAGCCCTTCCCGCTTATTAGACAAAGATAACCCCAGTCCAGAGATAGATAATATCAGGAACTTGGGTACGTTAACCTAACAGTGAAGTTAATTACTCTGAAAGAGGTGTTACAACGTTAGGTATAGGTGATAGAAAAAACCTGTTCTTCCCAGCTGTTCTTCCCTTTACTAAGCAAATGGAAAGGAGGGGGTTTTTAAACAGAGTTAACCAATTAGCAACTCCCCCTTAAAGGAACAATGCAGGGAATACAGAAAAATTATATTACTAGGCAAGAAAGTTAACAACAGGTTTACAAAAGAAAAAGATTAAATTTCCTGTCATCCATGCACACGCGTGAGGATCCACACTCATATACTCACACACTTACCGAATGCAGCCTCAGACGATCCATAAAAAGTATATAAAACAGCAAGTAATCTTTTGACATATGAACTGTCTAGTCCTTCGATGTCCCGCCCCAGATGTTTGCGAGGGTTTGTTGGTAACAAATATTCTCACTTATCGCAAGACTTGAAGACTAAGAGTTCTCGTGTTTTTATTATATATATAAAAGGAGTCTATGGGATGGCACTAACACAGTTCGGCACAGGGGTGAAAATGAAGTGGTCTCTTTTAATCCTCCGCTATGGTAAAATTCCTTCAATGCGTGATGATAGTTTTATTAAATCCAATTGAGGAAAAAAACTAGGCTCAGTCACAGTCAGGAAAATATGTACTCTCTCACAGTAAACAGTAAATATGATATCGCTACTGGCGATGATTACCTTCCAGGTTATCTTACAGGTTTGTAAGGGTAATTTGATGATTATTCTTTAAAATGTTCTTGGGTGGGCTTTATTTCATTTAATTCTGACAGCTAGGTCGCAAGGACCGCCACAAGATTATATTTTAAAAGAAATGTTTCTTCAATATGACTGGAAGTTTATAGGATGATGTTGCGTGCATATTTTGACGCACATATTACAAAAATCGATATGGCTATTTAATATGGAAAAAATATAGACATTCATTCATTTGTGTATGAAAATGCTGTCTATGGGGAAAGCGAGATAATCCATGTTTGATTCACACTTTTGATTATAGGAGTAATCGTTCTTGATATTGATCCGGCGCACGGATATTGCTCGTATATTTGTACTTATTTTTAGGGCCAGAAAATAGATTAATTTGCTTATTATGTTTATGGCCTGAATTCATATGTATTACATATTATTAGTACAAGTAGAATCAGTCCTATATTGTATATTTTGGATGGGTAGGCGGGACTAGATTCTTATTATTCCGCTCTAGCGGAAGTATGAGTTGTCTTGACAAGTCGTGATGAGTTCCGATGTACCGTGATAATGGCGGGTACGCACTTTCCAAAGGGCTGGTAGATTCTTAAGGAAATATGATTCATGAAGTGGTTTTCTTCTAAAGGAGATGGTATCTCTAATATAGTTTATGTTAGAGATTCTCCTAAGGTACGGTACAATGTATAATTCGGACTCCATGTATTGCCAGACTGTTGAAGGACTTTCGTGTGTGGTTACTGGTTGTGTTGCTTGAATTCTGATCGTGCTAATATTCGTACGCGAATGGGGTGAACCTCACCTTTGGTTTGTCGTAATGCCTGAACTTGGCATCAAGATGTAAACAAACTGTTCATCTTATTAACTCAGCAACTTGATATAAAATACATAATTCATAAGATTGAATGGTGTAACGTGATTCAATCAATAATGCCTCCGGTTCGAGTCCTTCACAATTTAATATGGATTACACACATACATAAACAGTTCAATTCACACATGAGGTACATGCATCAATCAATCAATAGCGTAGACTGCTGTTTTACATGTCAATGTCCGTTTAAGGATACAATGCAGTAATTGTCGTCAGAACATCACAGCTATATGCACGCGCAGATAGAATGGCTACCTGCCGACAGTGAGACTGTGAGTCTAATTACTTCGTATAAAGTAGACGATTATCTTTCTCCTTCCAAGGATTTAGTTAATCACTAACCTCCATGAGTTTCCTCTCATGTAGAGTTCTAGGACTGACCCTGGTCCATCATAAATGCACATATAAATGGCTATATCATGCCATTGAATTGGAAGGTTAACAAAACGCAGCTATTCAGCTTGGCGGTCAAGTAACAAAGGGTAGCGTCTCCTAGTTACCGACTGTGACCCAAACAACGCTAGACACGTCATAATCGATCGTGTATGGAGCGTTCAATAATTGAAACATCTATCGCAATATATTAAATGTCTTAACCTTTACATTTGCACGTCCGCTAACCTTTAGCAGACGGCGTTAATATCATATACCGTAACAATTCCCTGTACACCGGGGGAAAAAATATCGATAGATTTTTTTTCAAGATCTATCCGACTTAACAATTTTTCCAAAAAAAAAAAATTTAACACAATCGTGACATATGGCCGACGATGGTCTGAGTAGAACTGTGTCGCGGTCATGTCAACTAACTATTTGTCATAGTCATCTAGCATTAATCACATTATATATCAATATTATACATATTATTATATCAACTAAATAAAATGTCCAATGTTAATAGTGAATGATAGAATTAAATTAAAGTAAGGTCTGTCGTATTAGTATGTCATATAGGAATTAATTTGACTAATTAAAATTAAATTAATTAATTAAACTAAGAGTTAAATTATTAAGATTCTAATATAACGCGATGTTATGAGAGAAGAAAAGACAAAATAAGTGAGAAGAAACAGAAAGAAATTCGAATATAAGTTTAACTTAATTGGGTGTGTTAAGTGTTAGTGAATAATAACTATCTAATTTAACTAACTAAATAACGTATAGGTACATTAAAAAAAAAAATATTAATCTAATACTTGTGTGAGATTTATTTTCTCTTTTCATAATTTCTTCTTTTTATATTTCGTTCTCTTTTTTTTGTTCTTTCATTTCATTTTTTTCTCACATTTCATTTTATTGATAATAATTCAATTAAGAAGTTAAGTTAACTAATTAATTAGTATAGGATATGATGATCCATCCGTAGTCTTGATCCTGATGAATTCTTTTAGGCAAAAATGTTCAAACGTTTACGTTGGAAAGAAATGTCATTTATCCCAGCATCCAAGAATTAAGTGCACATAGGATAATAAGTTCGACTTGTCGTCAGATATTGTTCCATGATTGTTCAACGAATATTCATATATTGTGTATGGACGTTAGACGAAGTTTCAATGTCAATATGTATACCTTGATTGTCTTTAGTTCAATTCTGTGATGCATATAGTGTTTATAAATATTAAATTGAAGGCAAGGTTAGTTCCCTTATAGTTGATACTTCGTTATATCCAATGTAGTGATGATTGACGTGTTTTAGGAATGTCAATGTTGATCATTCGTCGTCAATAGGATTACGTGACAACGCATCCGCCACAATATTTTCAGTGCCAGGAATATGTTCAATGGAGAATTCAAATGGCTGTAGGATGATTGCATATCTGGCGAGTTTTGGGCTCTTGTGGTTAGATCGACGCAAAGATGCTACAGCACGTTGGTCGGTTTGTATGGTGAATGGAGCACCAAGCAAAAACTTTTCAAGTTTAGTTATTGCCCATATAACTGATAAAAGTTCCTTGTCCACTGTGGAATACTTTGTTTCTGCCGGCTTTAGCTTTCTTGAAATATATAAGGTAGGATGTAGAACGCCATCATGGTTCTGGAGCAGGCATGCACCAATGCCGTAGTTACTAGCATCTGTTCGTAAGAAAAATCTTTTGGAAGCATCGGGAAGTCTTAAAATTGGTTCATGCGAGAACAAATTTATTATTTTGTTGAAAGTTTCATTGCATATACCAGTCCATGTCACCTTCACCGGCATGTCTTTTTTTAACAATGAAGACAATACAGCCGTGATGGATGACAAGTTTGGTATGAATCTACTGTAATATTGAACAAGTCCTAACAAACTCCTGACCTGTTTTCTTCGTCTGAGGAACTGCTATGTTTAGAATTTTGGAGACTGTACTAGGTAACGTTCGGATATATCCCGATCCAATGATATGTCCCAAAAAGGTTATCTCATTACACGCGATCTGCACCTTTGTAGGTTTAGCAGTTAGATGATAATTCCTTAGAGTGTCGAAAACATATCTAAGTCCCGAAACATGTTCCTCAAACGACGAACTAAACAAGCATATGTCGTCAATATATGTAATAACGTCTGGTCTACCTGATAAAATTTGTCGCATCAGGCGAATGAAGGTAGCTGGCGCATTAACAAGCCCAAAAGGCATCACATTCCACTGGTATAGACCTTGTGGAGTGGAAAATGCGGTGTAGTACTTAGCCTTTTCGGTCAGTGGTATCTGCCAATAACCTTTAGTTAAGTCTATCTTACTAAATATAGTTGCGTTGGATAGACGTGGCAGTAAGTCGTCGATAAGTGGATGTGGTTCGCTGTCAACTATAGTCTTAGCATTTAATTTCCTATAATCAACACATAGTCTGATGTTATTGTCCTTCTTCCGGACAATCACTAATGGAGAAGAGAATGGCGAATTACTAGTCTCAATGATTCCCAGAGACAACATCTGTTCAAGTTCCTTAGTAGTTTTAGCAAGGAAATGTAAAGGAACCGAATAGGGATGTACACGAATAGGTGTATCATCATTGAGAGTAATGTCATGACTATAGCCGATGTGCGACCCGGGACGTCGGTCAACACATCTGGATAAGATTGTAATAGATTAGCAATCTGTAGACGCTGTTGCGGTGTAACCGTTGAAGAGATGGTTACATCCCGCCAAGATTCAGTAGGTTGAACTACTGGTACCGGTAACGGTAACTGTACCTCAGGAAAAGAAGATTCTTCTTCCTGGATGACAGATAAGTTGGAATAATAACAAGTAGATACTGTGTTGTCATCTAGTTCATGAAAAATTGACTGTAAGTGTTCAGGACGTGTATGAAATTGCTTGAGCATGTTAATATGAAATATCTTTTTGTGTCCCTTGATATCTAAGACGTAATCAACGTCGGAAATTTTATCAATGACTTTGTAAGGACCATTCCAAGATATCAATAATTTATTGTTATTGTGAGGAAGTAACACATAAGCCTCATCGCCTGGGAATAATTGGCGTAATCGTCGAGACCTATTTTGTAGAGATCGAGCCTTAGCTTTTGCAGCCTCAGAAGAAGCTGTTGCCAACTGGCAAGACTCAATAATGTTCTTCCGAAGATTAATCACATACTCGTAAGATGACTGAGTGTCCTGAGTCATCTCCTCGTCAATTAATAAGTCTTTTATTAGTCCCATAGGACCTCTTGGGGGAGCACCAAAAACTAATTCAAAGGGAGAGAAGCCAGTTTGTTCATGCGGTACCTCCCGATAAGCAAATAGAACAGCTGGGAGTGCTCTGTCCCAGTCATGAGGGTGCTTAACAGTAACCTTATGTAGTAGTTGTTTAAGTGTATGGTTAAGTCTTTCAACCGCACCATTACTCATAGGATGATAAATACTACTTAAATTCCTATCAATGTTCCAAGTTTTCATGACTTCCTTCATGGTGTCAGATATGAACTGTGACCCATGGTCTGATAAAAGTTTTCTAGGAAACCCTATTCTAGAAAAGATGAGATGTAGTGCATCAGCTACATCTGTGGTAGTGGTGGTCTTTAATGGGATAGCTTCTGGCCATCGTGTGCACAAATCAATGCACGTAAGGACGAATCTATGTCCTCTGGCCGATGGTAGCAATGGACCAATAATATCTATGGCCATCTTGTCAAACGGTCTTACTGAGATATCGCAAGCCTGAATAGGCGCCGTGTGAAAAGCTCCACGTGCTTTCACTTCTTGGCATGTAGTACAGGAACGTACATACTGCGAAATATCTCTTGACACTCCTGGCCAAAAGAATGAAGACAGTACTCGAGATCGTGTTCGAGTATATCCCATATGTCCAGCACAATGTGAGTCATGTGCATGTTGAAGAATGTACCGTCTAAAAGTATACGGGACCATAACTTGTTGTTTCATTTGTGATTTGTCATGAAAACATCTAATCAATATGTCATTTTTAATAACAAACCAATGTTTGTTATTATTACCTGAGGATAGATTGTCAACTTTATCAACCAGCTTAAAAATTTTTTTTAAAGATTTATCCTCTTTTTGTTTGGTTGCAAATGTTTCCCTGTCAATAGGTGAATTGACTACAAACTCCTCTTGGTTGTCTGCATCCATCTTATTATCACTAAATTTCTCAATGAGTTGAGTCTGCGCTCTAGTCGTCACGGCGTTTCCAGTGCATAGGTTATATTTCTCCCATTCTATGATCTCATCTGGAGTACAATCTTTACTACCATGTATACGACCAACCATCAGATCAGCTATAGGCTTTTTTAGCATACATACTTTTACATTCCCTGTGAAAAAAAGGGTGTTCTAATATGAACAATAGCTGTGGGGTAAAACTCAATAGTTCCACCAAATGTCATGCAGCGTACATATTCTCCTGTCGCACAGCTAGGATGTACCAGCGACTGACGTATACCAATCGTCGTGGATCCTGAATCCCTCAGCACTGAGACGACGGATCCATTAACTAATCCCCTGTTAAAAATTAGTAAGCCTGTTCCATCGTTGACTGCAAGACCTACCTGTGGTATAATATGTCCGCAGTTAAGCACTGTTTCTTTCGCCTTCTGAAAAATAAGATTGCATTGTTGGCAACTATTTGCCACATTATAATTAATAGCAAAACATGCAGCAGAAGACTGTGTTGTATTATTGTCAAGTGGGACCTGAGCTATAGGGGTAGTATTATTTGTAACTGCCGCCCCTGTATTATGGTTGTAATGAGATGATCCCCGAGAATGTGATCGATTCCGAGTATAATTGTTAGAATTATCTCGTCGTCCTCTATAGTAACTATTATCTCGATGTCTCGAGCCATGATTATTACCATTCCAGTTATTGTTATTATTGGGAGTATGTGATCGATTATAATTAGTGTTATGTTGACCATTGTGGTAGTTTGTTTGAGGTGAATAATTTCTATCTCGTGATCTACCTCTGTTGAACTCATTTTTATTGTTGAAATCATTATTATGTCCCTTCTGAAAGTTAACATTGTGATTTCTTTGGAACCTACTTATGTCTACACTGTGATGTCTTTGTTTGTTATTATGATTGGAGGCCATATTAGACGCCACAGGAAGAGGTTCTCTTAATGAGGAGTTAGAAATGGTTGCATTCGGATGTGCCGAACAGTAGTTTAAAGAAATTTTTTCTAACTCGTCGATAGTACCTGGTTTACGCTCCTGCAAATATGCAAAAAATGGCTGGCTAACCGAAGATAATACCTTATCCCGTAGTAGTAAATCAACTAATTTGTCGTATGATTTGTTGACTTCTGCCAGTTCAACCCATCTATTAAATGTATTGCGTATGTTCGCAATGAATCCTGCAAAATCTTTTGGAGATTCAGGTAAAATTCCCTTAAATTTCAACCTACAGTGTTCCTCGTCCAGGTGAAACCTTCGTAAAAGCAAGGACTTAATAGCACCGTAGTTATTTGCTATTGATGGGTCAGCATTTTGAGAAGCCGTCAATGGTTCTCCAACCAAGAATTCATTTAACTTGAGTACCCATGACTCTTCAGGCAAATGATTTGTTTTGCAAGTCTGTTCAAAACGTGACAGGAACGATGAAAGGTCGTCCATGTTTAAGTTGAGAGTGGGTAATTTAAAGTTGTAGAAATGTTTAGTTTGGCTGGATGACGATCCATTTTGTGCGTTATTATTCTGGTTTGCATCAGCACTTTGTGCTTGTAATCTTGCTGTCTCCAATTTAATACGCGCCAATTCCATTTCTTGTTGTAAAATAATTTCCTCTCGTTTCAATTTATTCTCTTCTTCCTGTTTGGTAATTGCTCTTTGCTCTTCTCTTTCACGTTGAGCAATCTCTCTTAATCTATTTTCCTTGGCAATTTGCTTCATCTCACGTTCCTCCTCCTCTTTCTTTAATGCAGCCTTTTTCTCTGCTTCTTTTCTTTCACGTTCCTCCATTTCTGCTTTATGTTTTTCCAGTTCTGCCTCAGCAAACTGACGAAGTTCTTGAGATTTATAACCATATTCCTTACCAATTTTAACGAAATGGTCTATAGTAAGCATTTTGTCTTTTATATGGTAAGTAATTATTGGTAATTACTGATTAAAATAGTCAATAGTAGCTTCAGAGTAATTATTATACTTACTCAACTTAGGAATATTCAATATAAATAATCACAATGAACTCTTATGTCTAAGTTCAACTAATAGACAATATTTTGTAACAATATTGTATCTAAATAATAACTATATCATAAATAGTTATGATATCTGTTAACTATAATGTAATTACATCACACAATTAATCTCAATATCCAATAATGTTGGGTATGATTCCTAGTAATTATATTGTTCAATGTACTAAGTCACTCTCTTAGTACCAGAAAAGTATATTAAATAATATACAATGGGTCTATTACCTCAAAGGTAGACTATAAGATTATTTTATTTGGTCAATATATATATTATATTATTATGCCCTAGGCATCTCTTATAAATTGCAGTGCTAATTTCTTGGACTATCACTGCATAATTATGCAATGTCCCATATTAACCCTAAATGTCAGAAAAAATTAATTAAATTAAATTACAAGTGTATTATTGAATATAATGTTATATTATTAATGTAGCATTTAATATATATCATGAGGACAAACAAAACAATGATGCAACTAAAGGGTACAAACAATGTCAAGACGCAAACAAGACATTTTCACAATTAAAAATGAATTTATGAACTAAATAAAACAAGCGGAAGTGTCACACGGAAAACGAAGGGTCAAAGATTGACCCGAGGTCAACTTAATATGCAAAGTACACACACAAAAAAAAATGACTGCAAAAAATGATGACATCACAGGACTCATAACGGACGAACATTTAACAATCATAAAATAAATTGATAGTAAGAGTAGACTGGACGAAATAGTTAACGAACATGATACAAAACTGAATAAAATTGTGAACTGAGTACGAATAAAATACACCAGTTATCTACGGAACGGTACAGCTAACACAAATCGTCAAACGACAGCAGATTTGGACAGACAGTCCAATGGCAAACCTCAATGGGGCTTCCAAAAGTGCAATCGTTTAACTGCCCTAAGAAACGACCGAAATCAATTCAGGCATCGTGAGAGCCACAGAATCTAATTTCGGTTCATCCTCCCTACCACCCATTAATTAACAACACATTAAGACAACAAAAAGTACATTAAACATAGGTAAAAACATGCCGATGTAGGCAGAGGGCATGGACTCAGTTAGCACTGTCACGTTAACGACAATAGTTATTGAGCTAAACTTATCTTTATTTGCTGCTTCACTTGATGCTCGTTGTCGTCGACGGCTAGGCCTGTGCCTTTGACTGTCTGCTCCTGTAGTCCATATCGTGTGTTTGCTTCAATGGCTCATGTTTCCCCTGGTTAGACTTAGAAACGGCTTTGGTTTCTCCGACAGTTCACCTACACGACTTTCGGTGACGTCACGTTGTTAGGCATTATAATGAGTACTGCGTCATCTTCGACTGGATCATGTGATCGAAAATTGATCGTAAATATTTGTGGTTAACATGTGCGTAAGGAACAGAAGTTTGTTTCTTTTTCCTGTCGTTCCCCGCATTCGGCCGCCACTTTTGTTGAAGGACTTTCGTGTGTGGTTACTGGTTGTGTTGCTTGAATTCTGATCGTGCTAATATTCGTATGCGAATGGGGTGAACCTCACCTTTGGTTTGTCGTAATGCCTGAACTTGGCATCAAGATGTAAACAAACTGTTCATCTTATTAACTCAGCAACTTGATATAAAATACATAATTCATAAGATTGAATGGTGTAACGTGATTCAATCAATAATGCCTCCGGTTCGAGTCCTTCACAATTTAATATGGATTACACACATACATAAACAGTTCAATTCACACATGAGGTACATGCATCAATCAATCAATAGCGTAGACTGCTGTTTTACATGTCAATGTCCGTTTAAGGATACAATGCAGTAATTGTCGTCAGAACATCACAGCTATATGCACGCGCAGATAGAATGGCTACCTGCCGACAGTGAGACTGTGAGTCTAATTACTTCGTATAAAGTAGACGATTATCTTTCTCCTTCCAAGGATTTAGTTAATCACTAACCTCCATGAGTTTCCTCTCATGTAGAGTTCTAGGACTGACCCTGGTCCATCATAAATGCACATATAAATGGCTATATCATGCCATTGAATTGGAAGGTTAACAAAACGCAGCTATTCAGCTTGGCGGTCAAGTAACAAAGGGTAGCGTCTCCTAGTTACCGACTGTGACCCAAACAACGCTAGACACGTCATAATCGATCGTGTATGGAGCGTTCAATAATTGAAACATCTATCGCAATATATTAAATGTCTTAACCTTTACATTTGCACGTCCGCTAACCTTTAGCAGACGGCGTTAATATCATATACCGTAACACAGACCCTATTTTGATGATCTCATGTCGATTCGACCTAGATGGAACATTGTGCTTCGTATCGCTAGGGTCGTGTTTTGTATCGACGAAGATGACAGACTTTCCTACAGCGGTTATGGCTACGTGATTTAACCTGATCACCGTAGAGCTGTATGGAAACATTTATGAAATCATTTATATACCCATTATAAATTAACTCTGGCTTATATTCTCCTTCCTATGAATGAGTGAACGACAACTCAGGGAGGCAGCCATGTTAGATTTCGGTCATCATATGTTTTGATCACTGCCAAGAGAACAGATTATTTATCCTATTATCGGACAGTGACAGGGAGATCTCAATCTTGCTAGAAACCCCCTCTTTCGTGGTTTCGTAATATATGCTACAAACTATGGACGTCAAGTAACTTTAGTTATTTACCGATCTGCCTTCACTGACGCGTTTAGTCAGATAGGGGGATGCGGCCATAATGTATCATGACAATTGAACTTTTGATGTACTGCCCATTATTTCTGAATGTGTCATGACTTCAGATCTGCTATGTATACCTTCAAATTGATATGTCAACATACCATGATGTACTCGTATGTCCCAGTGTGTACGTCTGAATAAATTGAGTAAACAAAGATTCCAGCAGTCTGCATTGGTGCCTTGTAGACACAAGTGTATGAGTGGTTATATTGGTCAGCACACGAACAGTACACCATTCGCGGTAATCACACTCTACACTTCTACTTCATACATACACCATCCTGCGTCGGTTGGAGTGACCAAGTTTAGGGCCTGCTTCCCCTGGAGCCGTTGCCTTCCCTAACTCAGGACTAGGGTGAGTTACCCATTTACAGCTGGGTAGACTGGGGGCATGCCTGATCTCAACAACACACCACTCTTCCTTACAGAGCATACAGACTGACACTTTACAGAGTGGAAAGAAGAAAAGAGAGTTTACAGATGATTTCTTTATTTCTTTCTTTATTTAGCTGGGACCGCAGGTTACGATCACTTGCTTTGCACAGAATAGAAATTACTGCAAATATATATATAAAATCCAGGGGAAAATCTATAACAAGATTTCAATAAAGCTAGTGCTTCTGTAAAGGTCTGGCCAGCGAGTGATAACGTGTCTAGTCTTCATGGTCTATTTAGCTAAAATGGAATGTAAGTTGAGTGGGACATGATAAACTTGACAGCTTATTTGATCTCACGAACTTTTGGGGATCTGACCGCCAAATCAAAGGAAGAAGCCGCCCCTGGTCTTCGTATCTCTGTTCGCTGCTGCCCGTTTCGGCTTTCCCCGTTCGCTCGGTTCTGTGATTGACACCGAGACGCGAAATTAGCGGCAAGCAACTGCGTCTCGTATCAGGGACCACTACTGTCTTTGATAACGCCGATAGTCTCCCCTGAAATCCCTCAGTCTGTCTTTTTGATCTCGTGCCGCATACTACATGAATCCCGGTGGAATGAGTTCTGGCAAACGAAAAGTTACAACAAATGTTCAGGGGTTCTAATGTTATGAAAAGCTAAAAGTCCCTTTAAATCATCCATCATATCAGGGAGAATTCACTTGTCAAACTAGACGTACGTCACAATTATAGTGAAATGTTTCATTCGATGTGCTGTGCAGAACTCCTTGAATTGTTGAGAAATCAATTGGTTACCAGTGTTTGGCACCTTTCATGTATACAAATCTTACTCAGTGAACGCATCGTTATTTGTGTAGTGATCGAATTCATGTCACAGATAAAAGGATACTTGGAGCATGCTGTCTCTTGCAATGAGCCAGTATTAGTTTATAAAGATCTGTACTGACATTTGGCAATTTGGCTGAGTGATTAGCGTGGACCAGGTACATTTCTTTGCTGTCGCTACAATGTCGGGGTTTGGCACTTGACCAATTGAGTGGCTGTCACGGGATTGTCTCCACTGCTCTGCAGTGATGGTTCAACAATGGCCAAAAATTAGAGTACACAATGAGGGTCTTTCACCCGTGTGTTACCGGGGCCCGAAAGGGGAGCAAAGAATAGTAACACTGTTCCCTGCCAAGCATGTCGTAGAAAGCGACCAAGGAGGGTTGGGAATGGGGCCGGTTACTCCATCCCGTAAAACATTTAAACCACAAAAAACTTCAACAAACATGGACAAGTCAATTAAAGAAAATAAAACACAGCCATCCAAGACAGGGGAAGGTCCTCTCGCAGGGAGGCGTATGATGCAACACAGAGAAAGCCGAAAAGAGTCTGTGTTGCTGACTAACCTTCTTTCTTCTAGGAGAACTTCCAGATTTGGCACCTGGAATGTTCGGACATTAAACGAACAAGGGAAAGGGGCACAAGTAGCAGCAGAGATGAGGGAATATAAAATCGAGGTTCTGGGACTGTGTGAAACAAGGTGGAAGGGGGTAGACAGGAAGAAACTTGTCACAGGTGAATTTGTGCTGTCCTCGGGACATGAAGACGAAAGTTCACACCACAGTGAAAGGATAGCTCTTATGTTATCTAAAGAAGCACAGAAAGCCCTCATTGAATGGGAAGCTGTTGGATCCAGAATAATAACAGCTTCTTTTAAAACAGCTAAAAAGAAAATAAATGTAAATGTCATCCAATGTTATGCACCAACTAATGACAAAGAAGAGTCTGTGAAAGAAGCATTTTATACTAGACTACAGGAAATTATGGAAAAAGTAAAAAGAAGAGACATCACAATTTTGATGGGTGACATGAATGCAAAGATAGGTACAGTCAACACCGGCTTTGAAGAGGTCATGGGAAAACAGGGGCTAGGAATAATGAATGAAAATGGGGAACTATTCTCAAACTTCTGAGCTTCAAATCAACTGGCTATAGGAGGAAGCATGTTTCCACATAAGAGAATACACAAGGCAACATGGATATCACCAGACCATAGAACAGAAAATCAGATTGATCATATGTGCATAAACAAGAAGTTTAGATCATCATTGCAGGATGTAAAGGTATATAGAGGAGCAGATGTGGCATCAGATCACCACCTTCTGATAGCTAAAGTAAAAATGAAACTCAAGAGATATGCAACTATGCAAAATTATAGACAACAATTTAATGTAGGACATCTAAGAAATCAAGAAACAAGAGACAAATTTGCGTTCACAATATCCAACAAATTCCAAGTGCTCCAACAGCTGGAAGATGCAGAGGATACAGAAGACTATTGGCAGCAAATCAAAAAGGTATGGAATTAGACATGTGAAGAAATACTGGGGAAAAGGGAACGACAACAAAAAGCATGGGCAACAACAGAAACCATCAATAAGATAAAAGACAGGAAAAACAAGAAAGCAGATTTAAACACAAGCAAAACCAGAAGTTTCAAAGCCAAGGCTCAAGAAGTGTACACAGAAGCAAACAAAGAAGTAAAAAGAAGTATCAAAAGAGACAAGAGGAAGTATATTGAAGAGTTGGCAAGAGAGGCAGAAGATACTGTAGCCAAAGGGAATATGAGAGAACTGTATAACAGCACAAAGAAGCTAACGGGGAAATACAAGCAAACAAGTTGCTTCATAAAAGACAAGAATGGAAAACTGCTCAGCAATATACAAGAGCAAATGAAGAGGTGGATAGAATATTTTGAGGACCTTCTCAATAAACAAGCTCCACAAAACCCCCCGGACATCCAGCCAGCAGAAGAAGAGCTACAAATTAACGGTGAAAGACCAACGAAAGAAGAAATAAAGAAAGCAATAACGCTTCTAAGAGATGGGAAAGCGTCTGGACCTGATGGCATTCCAGCAGAGGCCATCAAAGCAGATATCGACACGGCTACAGAGATGTTATATAAATTACTTGGTAAAGTCTGGGAAAAGGAAGAGATACCAGCAGAATGGAAGGAAGGATATCTGGTTAAGTTGCCTAAGAAGGGAAATTTACAAGAGTGCACAAATTATAGAGGAATAATGTTTCTTTCAGGGCCAGGAAAAGTATTAAACAGGATTATCCTTGAAAGATTAAAAGAGTCCATAGACAAGAAACTGAGAGATGAACAAGCAGGTTTTCGACAAAACAGATCCTGTACAGACCAGATAGCCACTTTGAAAATAATAGTTGAACAAAGTCTGGAATGGAATTCACCACTATACATCGGACTTGTGGACTACGAAAAGGCATTTGACAGTGTAGACAATCACTTTGGAAATTGATGAGGCATTATGGAGTTCCCCTGAAGATCATTAATTTAATAAAGAAAACATATGAAGACATGACTTGCAGAGTTCTTCATGAAGGACAGCTTACAGAACCGTTTGTGATAAGAACAGGAGTGCGACAGGGATGCCTCTTGTCTCCATTTCTTTTCTTACTAGCAATAGACTGGGTTACGAGAAGATCGACAACACACAACAGAAATGGAATCCAGTGGACTCTGACTAAGCAGTTGGATTATCTGGATTTTGCTGATGACATAGCTCTTCTGTCTCATAACCGTAATCAGATGCAGGACAAACTGAAAACACTCGATGAGAGGTCACAGCAATTGGGTCTGAAAATACACAGGGAAAAGACAAAGATATTGAGAATAAATGCAGGTAATGATAACAGGGTTGAACTTGAAGAAGCACCAATACAAGATGTAGAATCGTACACATAACTTGGCGGCAATATGGACAAAGTTGGAGGGACAGACAGTGATATCAAAATAAGAATACAAAAAGCAAGAGGAGCTTTCATTGCATTGGGAAATATATGGAGATCAAGAGAAATCGGATCCAACACGAAAATAAGAATCTTCAACTCAAATGTGAAGTTCAGTCCTATTGTATGGCTCTGAGACATGGAGAGCAACAAAGACAATTACCAACAAGCTACAGACTTTCATAGATGGGTGCTTGCGTGGAATGGAGGGATTGGGGTGGTATGACAACATGGAACTGATGACCAGAACTAGACAAGTGCCAGTGGAGCAGGAGATGAGAAGAAGGCGATGGCGATGGATGGGACACACACTGAGGAAACCTGTTGATAGCATTACAAGGCAGTCCTTGTTCTGGAATCCCTAGGGCAAGAGAAGTGGAGGTAGACCAAGAAGCACATGGAGAAGAGAGCTGGAAACAGAGGTGAAAATGATAAGGAGAACATGGAAAGAACTTGAGATGATGGCACGTGACAAGAGGACTTGGCATGTGTTTGTTGAAGGCCTATGCTCCTTTGGGAGTGGAGGGTTATGAATGAATGAATGAGGGTCTTTAAAGATATCTACCTTTGCTCAAGTTTACTCTTGGCAGAGTTGTAAATAGTATTAGTTTATTAGTAAATAGAAGGATGCTGCTTATATTTTAGAAAGAATTTATAGGATATTTCAGAAATCAAGCACAACGCTAAATTTACCAAGGCCATCGTGATCTTTGCGTGTATAATTTTAATAGAAGGGGATCTAAGATAGGAAAGAAATGTTGATAAAATGCTGCCGTGAGTCCGTCTGGCCCTGGTGACTTGTCTTTTTGCATAGTGTTTGTTGCAAGTGCTATGTCAGTTAGTGTCAGCTCAGCGTCTAGACTTTGCTTGTCTGTGTCTGATATTGTCTTTGTAAAATGCATACATGTGTCCTGTATTAGTGACTAAACGTTTTCTTCTGTGTACAGGTTTCTCTAGTAATCTTCAAATGCCTGTACTATGTTTTGTGTTTCTGTCTGTGTGGTACCATCTAGATCTACTATTTGCCCTAACTGTCTGCAGCGTTGTATGTTTTGTTCTATTGCCATGTATTGTTTACTGAGTGTCTCTTGCGTGATTGTGTTCAGTTTCGTCCGTAGTAGGGCGCCCTGAAACTTGTGGTGCTTGTATTGTTCTAGCTGGTCTTGTAACGTGAGGATGCTGGGTGCATTTATGTCTGTTTGCTTTTTTAGCTGTATTGCTTCCTCTACTAGTTTCTCTTGTCTTATTCTGTCCATGTGTATCATAGCTGACATTAGCTTTCTTCGTTCACGTATTGTGTTCTTTAGTATTTCCCAGTGGTGTTGTATGTTTTCTGTTGGTATATCGGTTGTGTATGTAAGGATGAGTCGAGTCATATGCTCTATGTATGTTTTGTTTTGGAGTAAAGTGTTGTTGAATTTCAAATGTCGTTCTGAGTAGTACTAATGGGTTTTGTGTGAGTATTGCTTTGTGTCTGTAAACTTTGCTTCTGAATTGTGTGTGGTGTGTTATGGTATATAGCTGTCTAATCTTGGGTTGTCTACGTGTGTGGTTCATGTCTGTCTTGTTAGTATGGTCTAGTGTCTGGTGTGTGTCTTCTTTGTTGGTTCTCCTTATCTGTGCTCTAACGTCACCACCTATCAGATCAATATCTGTCAAAACACAGTTAAAATCCCCACCTAATATAATATTGTGTCCCCAGTATAAGTGTGTGAGTAAATTATCTAGGCTATCATAAAATTGCGGCTGGTGACTGTGGTTTGCTGGGGCGTGTATGTTAACTATCATGTATGTGTGTTTCTTGTTTCCTACGTGAACTATGGCTATTTTACCCTCGGTGTCCCTTTTTTTCCTAAGTATTTCCTACCTATGTGATGTTTGTAGTATAGCTGTTCCTGATCCTGTGTTGTGAATGGCTGTGCTAAAACATACTATGCAACATACTAGCCCGTCTTACTTTGGTACTACACCGTGCCAACGCCGGATATGTAAGACCTGTCCGTTTGTACTGCAAACTCAGACAGTCACTTTTCCGAAAGGGGCATTTATCATTAAAGAGTCTTTTACGTGCGAATCTCAGACAGGTTTCGTGAGCATTTGAATGACATCTATCATGACAAACATTTACCGGTGGCCCTTATGTTCAATAGGCCTGACCATGCAGGTAATTCTGATATTCATGTTACCGCCCTCCTTTCATGTGCCGGTAATGACAAGACTCGCTTTTCGTTGGAGAATCGCCTTATTTTTAATATGGGTATTCTAGCTCCCGATGGTTTGAATATCCAACATCATTTTACATAAATTCTGGTAGCTTTTCTCTTTTTCATTCTTTATTCGTTGCCTTTTAGATCTATCTTCTTATGTTTTTGTTTTGGTTCGTTTCGTATCATTTTATATCTTTGGTTTTGCCGCTATCGTACGTCACATCCTTGTGATTTCTGTGACGGAGTACTACAGCTTTCTTTCACAGATTCTTTGGATTGAGCTGAGATAACTTTTATTAGTTCATCAGTTTTGTTAATTCTCTTTTTTTTTTCGTTTCGTTGATTATTTACTTTCTTGTTTCGGTATTTCTGTTAGATTTTATGATTTTCTTGTATTATTATTGTTCTTTTTCTCTCATCAGTGTTGTTGTTTACTTTTTCCATCTGCTTGTATCGCTCATTTGTTGTATATTTCTCATCACCGTATAGTTTTTTAGTACCTATTTGTATTCTTGTCTTTGTCACCTGTTTGTGGCTGACGAAGGGTAAAACCCGAAACGTCCCTTGTTTCTTGTGAACCGTTATTCGTAAAACTGATTAAATACCGTTTTATTGGTTTTAATACTTATGCTTTAGTCCTAACTGGGTTGTGATCTGTGATGCGTGTTCATCTGTGTGTATGTTGGTTTCTTGTAAAAGTATGAAGTCTGGTTTGTGTTTATGTATGAGTGATATGATGTGGTGTAGTTTGGCGCGGACGCCACTGATATTTATACTTAAACATACAATATCTAAAGCAATTTTAAAAACTAAATGCATTACAGTTGGTGTTATAATTTATAAGTATAAAAGCAATAATGATTTACAACATACCCGTTAGGAAGTGATAATTTACTTGTGTAGGATGTTTTCTTGTTCTTCGTCCTCCCCTGAGTTGTTTGTGATGTCAAAGATGAGTTTGGTGGGTGAATCTGTTTTAGGTGAGATTGTCTGTTCTGCTGTCTGCTTGGTGTTTCTGTTATAGTCTTTTGCCTTGTGTGTCCGGGTGGATGGTTGTGCTGTACTCTTGGTTACAGGTGTAGTTGAAGAGTTGGTTGGAACTTGGCTGGGTGTCGTTCTTTTCCCTTTATCCGCAGTGGGTGGTTTTAGAGTGTTTTGTGTTGCTTCTTTATCAGGGGTGTCGGGGCTACTGAGCGCAGAGTGCCGCCTTTGTCTTTTCTTGTCTCTGTCGAGCACGAAGCCATCATTCGCCGGTGGTGGAACACTCCTTAAAAACTACAGACCAATATCGCTATTAAATATAGACTATAAAATTTTAACAAAAACTCTAACTAACAAACTAAAACCATTTATGGCCACTCTCATACACGACGACCAGCAGTGTAGCGTTCAACATAGAAACATCCACCAACACACGCACTTCATCAGAGACATAATCACCTACACGCCCCAGAAGGATTGTCAATCGTCAATCCTATCCCTCGATCAAGAGAAAGCTTTTGATCGAATATCACACTCATACCTCCACAAAACATTACTACACTGCAACATAGGTGGAAACTTTAGGAAATGGATTGAAATCCTTTACATGGAACCCGAAAGCAAGGTTTTGGTAAATCATACTTTCACCAACACTTTCAGACTAACACGATCCGTTAGGCAGGGGTGCCCTCTCTCCCCCCTACACTATGTTCTAGCACTAGAACCCATGCTACGTACACCATCACCAGTAGCTTCACGTGTGAGTCGCGCAATGTCATTTTTACGATCATATGTAAACGTTGCTGCAAAACCTATATTGGCCAAACAGGTAAACGACTTGTGGACAGATTAAGCCAGCACTTGAATGACATCTCTCAGCAAAAATCCACACCAAATTCCATACACTTTAAAGGTCCTAACCACCATGGTCCCATCGACATCCAGGTCACGGCGATCAGATCCTGCTCCTCTGACACTGTTAGCCGAGAACAGCTTGAAAACCGTCCTTTCCATCCGGTCTTAACACTCTGCACACCTTTGTCTGAGGTCACCCTTTCCTCTCTTGTTCCATTTTGACTCTTTCCACTCTTATCCTATTTTTCTATTTTTCTGCCGCCTTCTAATAATATGAATGAATGTATAATACACTGTTTTTAATATGTCTTGACTTTTTATTTCATATTTATTTATCTCCAACTCATTCTGTCCTCTTCTATTTTCAGTCGCCACTAATATTACGTTTGGGTAGTCTATTGTTCAGTTTCGTTTTTTAGTTTCTTAGTATGTATTGTGTACATCCGGTGGTGACAGTCATTTCCTTTTCCGGGAAGGCCAGTCCGTTCGCGGGAAGCAAAAGTGGTAGGACCTCGATTCCTTCAGGGAAGTACCTAGGTTTAATATTTATATTTATTTAGGTTCTTATGTGTCCTATCTAGCCTTCACTTTCTTTCCTTTCCCTGACGAAGGCCTTGGGGCTGTAACGTTGGCTATTTTCTGTCTTTTGTCCTCGTAAGACGAATCACCTTTTTCGATTTTTGGTTCACACCCATCCATTAGAAAATAATAGAAAGGACAGCTCTATTAAGGGCACCTTTATACCAGGGAAAGGCGAGCAGAAGTTGATTGCTTATGCAGACGACACCACCTTTTTCCCACCAAACGACAAGTCTATTGCAAACATCCTAAACACCTTCGAGGACTTCAGCAAAGGTACTGGAGCTAAATTAAAAGTACATAAATCAACAATAATGGGCATAGGCAAATGGAAAAACAAAACAGACTTTCCATTTGGACTTGTACCAACAAACAGCATCAACATTTATGGCATCACATTTCCTTCACACCCAAACCGCACACACAACGACACATGGCAGAAACTAACGTCACAAGTAACAGACATGCTACAGAGATACAAATTCAAAACCACAACAATTTTTGGACGAAGCACGATTGTAAACACTTTTCTCATAATTAATTTCTATACGTAGCCACAGTTTTCGACCCACCAAAACAGACCATTACAGATATAAACAAACAGATCAGAAGATTTATTTTTAGTTGCACAATCTACAGCATAAAACATAAGACACTTGTACAAGAAAAGAAACAGGGAGGGATTGCCCTCCACGACATAAAGACTAAGATACAGGCACTTTAGAACTAAACATATAGGGAACATCATCAGACATCCAGAACAACACACGCTAGCACACTATTACATGGGGCTCAGGCTCGCCAGATTGAGACCATTGAATAATTCAATGCCACACCACTTCGGCCCATTACAATCATTTTATAAGTCTTGCATACAAGCCATTCACGGACATAAAAACTCAATGGTTAGCCGCGCTAGCGTAGTGGTTACCACACCGCTCTGGCGACCGGGTGATCCAGGATCAAACCCGGGTGACGGCATTTGAGGATTTTTCGTCGACCGGGATTTGGACTGGATTAACTCGAGACCTGGCGAGAACATTTGAAGGAGTGTCGTCGACCAGGGATTGGCGGCTCCTGAGCTGACCCAGCTGTAATGGGTACCTCCGAAATCGGAGAGTATTTGCCTGAATGGCGAGGGACACCTGTCTCTGTACAAGAAAAAAGGGATACTCACGTAAAATCAATGTCAGGTTAGACATAAATAATAACCTGAGATTTCACCTCGAGTATTAGCGGCCGTACGAAAAAAAAAAAAAAAAAAAAAAAAAAAAAAAACAATTCACCAGAAAACAAATGTAATCTACAAACACTTAGTCAAACTACAAGCACCCCCACTACATCTCAGAATTAAACGAGGACAGAAATACTTAAAAACAAATTACACCGACATTTTCACCATTTTACACAACCCTCACATCACTGCCAAGGCAAGAGAGGTGACCTCTAGACTCATATACAACATGAAACCCACAACAGAACGAAAATCCCACAGTTTTAAGCAAATATCACAATGTCAGGTGTGCAAAACACGCTTACAAGAAACTGAAGATCATATTTACTACACGTGCAGTACAGTCACGCCTATGAGAAAAGCCTTGCAAGATATGATTACCTTACAGACGAACACACACGTAGACACTTACAGAGCGATCATGCTAAACACGATCCCGAAAACAGCACCAGACACACAGACAAAACTTCTCTTTTTATTTTCTCATTACTGATATTTAATTTGGACTTTTATAAACTTATCAATGTTGAAGTATCGCCATTTTAACTCGCGGATACTTTTAAATGTCTTCCTGCAAAAGACATCGTCAATTGCACCCGAGTTTATGATAGAATAGAGCAACACTTCTCTGCTCTCTCCGTCTAATGGAAGTAGCCAAGTCGTCAATAATTCCCTTCTTTTCACTTCTTCTTTCTCTTCGTGTCAGTGCGTGATAGCCTCTTGAAAGGCAACACACCTTTAATTGAACCTGCCCACGACTGGGGAACAAAGCAGGCCGCAACACATGCCGACTTTCTCTTACCCGGGGCTTTCAATAGTGTGCCTCTTGCCCCAGCCCGTCCATCTTTTCTCCAGGCGCCGATGTTATGACAGCCTTACATCTTACCTTAACCTATGGGTTGGTTTTTTTTTTTGAGAGTATGTGTGTGAGTGCGGGTTTTTACTATGTAATACGTTCTGCTCACCAGACCAGTATGTTTTTCATTAAAATGGGTAAGCAAACACCTGAATATAATATAGACCACCCCTGTTATAAAATGCACTTTTTTCCCTTTGATTAAAAATTTTTCGTCATATCTTGACAGCTAATCGCTTTGCAAAAAGTATCGCAGCGTAAAAGTAAAGTGAGAGGGTATTTATGTATCTGTATAAATGCTCGAATGGAAAAGTAGTTTTAAAATGTGTATGTGTAATATGAGAATGTACATGTCCTTAAAGTTTTATATGAATAAAGATCAGTTAGGAAGAAAGGTCTGTTCTTATCGGCTTAATATCTGATACGCGGCCCATTTTGCCACTATGATATTAAACTGACTACAAAACTACCCCTCTTAACTTTGATCTTTCATGTCGTGCCAGTGTGTCTAGCCTCCTTAAGGCTGCTCAAGGCCGAGTGTGCTCAGCTATCACATTGTTAGTTGAAACTTGCCCAACCTAAGAGAAAAGCGTTATGCAACACACACTGGCCGCTCTCCTTAAACCCTGGGCATTCGATATCTCACCCAGGCGATACCTATTGTATCTTCAAGGGTCCTTTGTTCTAGCAGCCAGATTGTACACTGTCGTTTCTTCAGCACACAGATATCCCTTTTCGGCGTTCTTGAATATACTTATATGTGTGCTGGCGTGGGTGCAGCCATTGCTATGCAATATCCTAAATCATGTATTTCAGACAATGTTTTCATTTAAATTGCAATAAAACCCACCTGTTTCAAAATTACTGTTCCTACACATGCAAATAAGCACTAAGGTATTGCAAGGTATCAATATGTTTAAAAAGGGAAGAAAGTGTTTTTATGTATTAGTATACAGATAATACTGTGCATCAATGATGTATAGCGTTTTTTTTATTTCCTTCCCACATTTTTTGGGATTACATATGTATTACATGCATGTCAGCAAACGTTTAAAATTCATCAACTATAAACCAATATAACTCTTTTTTCATCTTTAGAATTTTAGTTTTACTTGATCCATTCCATTTGACTCTATTACTTTATTTAAAATGTTTAACCCTTAATATTTTCTTTTAAGTATACAAATGAAAGTGTGAGTACGCACGAGTGTTCATATGTCATTTAAAAATGTACAGTCCATGTATGTCGTACGGAAGGTTAATTGTTTTATTTGTCCCATCTAAGTAGAGTGGATGTCGACAGATACGCGATAAAAGGTATAGAAAATAGATTTCACAGGTGGTAGATTGAGGGAAAGATATGTCTCTGGAGTGATTAGGTTATCTCCTCCAGCCTATCCGTACGACTGTAATTTATTATCAGACAGCAGCGTTGGCCTCCATATCATGAATAGATAAGTTACTCTACACACACACAGCTAAGTGACAACAAGACACACAAACGTGAACAACTACGGTTAAATGGGTATAGGTCTGACCAACACACAAAGGTAAGTTTTGTTGTTGTTTATTATCATTAAACTCGACAACATCAAAATATCTAAAGAAAAAAAGATCAAAGAGTCATTTATTATACAAATCACTTGTATTATCTATTCTCTTGTATGGGTGTGAGGGCTGGACACTCACTGCAGATACGGAGCGAAGGATTCAGGCTTTCGAGCATAAATATTATAGAAGAATTTTGCGCATTTGCTATAAAGAGCACAAAACAAATGTCTATGTTAGAGAGAAGATAAACACCTATGCAGGCCACCAAGAACCACTTTTGTCAATAGTGAAACGTCGAAAGCTTGCCTGGTTTGGGCATGTAACTCGTCATGACTCCCTTTCGAAAACGATCCTCCAGGGAACAGTCGAAGGTAAACGGAGAAGAGGAAGGCAGAGAAAATCCTGGGCTGATAACATCAAAGAATGGGCAGGACACGGTTTTTCCACACTTGTACGCATTGCTGAGGATAGAGAGCAGTGGAGGACCCTGTCTGCTGATGCTTCCACCATGGCACCCCTACGACCCATGACGGGTTACGGGCTGAGATGAGATGAGATGATGATGAAATAAAGCAGAAAAGTGCACCCTCCCCGAATGGAGAAAAAATACCCAAAATTATTAACCCAAAAGGTTGAAGGTTAGCACTCTGTTACAGAATGAACAGTATTGGTACACTATTAGACCCAGTAAAGTAAACAAAATTTAGACAAATCAGATATATGGATAGTTTCCAGCAAACAAGGAAAATACTCACACACTCTCTGAAACAGTGGCCACTCTCACATTCTTACCTAATTGCCTGGTATGGTAGGTCTGTAATATCCCTTGGCAATAGAATTAGTCCATGAATATATTATCTATTTCACTTAATATTCTGTCAATCCAGTTGTCGCAGATCCAAGTTGACCCCAGTTCATCTCCAGAACTAACTAGTGAGGTGAACACCTAATATGGTGCTTCTCCTGGATATAAGTGTTACTACAAATAATGAAAACTGTGAGAATTCGTGAGGTACACCCTTTCACGGGGAAAATACTTCCAGTATTGGGAAACATCTGGTTGCTAAAAAAATTGTTACATGTGATGATGATGGTTCTTCTATCGGCCAACTCTGTGTTAGAGCGCCGACTCTGCACAACGTATGTATCTAGGGATATACTCCACTGGAGTTAAGACTGTCAGGAGTCGGGAACGAAAATAATGTTCTAAGTACCACTGTGGCTGGTAAAAAATATAAATCTGGATTTGGTAAGTCCAGTGGTTAAATTTTATTGTTCTCAAATACCATTTAGCGAGAGAACGTTTCTAAATAAAATTGTAACGCACAAGCCAAGTACAGGAGAAACGTAACAAACAGAAGAAGACCGCTGGACGCCCTTGTGATCAGGTCTCCGAAGAATACAAGAAAAACATTTATGGAAAAAATGCTACTACTATATATACACACAGACGGGGACAAGACGATCTCTTCTCTACTCCGTCAGTCCTGACTAAGTTTAAAAGGCACACGGTGTTTCCTTACGCCTACATGCTAGCAGACATCGCTGGGGCTGAGTTTGGTCGGGCTGAGTTATATTGCCTCGCCCGCCCCTGCTCGCGCCGGCGGTCAGCGTACAATGTTAATTATTATTTAATTTCTCCATACGCCCTCCCTAAACAATGATCGCCTGTCATTAAATACCTATTAAATTGTCGGCGTCCGTTAGTTTTGTCGTATGGTATTAAAATAATAGACACTATAATAACAAATATACAAAATGAAATATAACATGTATTTCTATACTCCCACTATCAGTCGCTTTAATGCCTATAAGTCCGGTCAACTAAACCGTCAGGTTTATCTCTCTCCTGTAGAGATTAAGTGTCGCGTCTGCCTATACTGTTAACATAATTAAAGTCTAAGGTATGTGGGTAGCGGGTGGCGTGATTTAACATTTTAATAGAATATCTGGTATGAAATCGCTACGCATTACTCTATTTCACTCGTTTTACTAGCGAGAAAAATCTAAGTGGAGAATAAATGTTAAGCTATCACTTTTTAAATCATTAGCATTATTATCCTTTTACCAGAAAATTCAGAATGAAAACTCTCCACGAATCAGTACACCATAACCGTAAGAATGGGTTCTAGGACTGCGCTCTAGATTATTCAAAATTCTGACTGACTTCTGATAGTTGGGTTAAGGAAACATCAGTATATATATATATATATATATCATTAGATTGCTCTGATCTCTAATGTTGTTAATTTCACGCTACTGTGAGAACGAAGATTTTCAGACACTAGCGCTCAAGATGAAAGCTTACGATTAGGCTACCAGAATCTTTTGTCTGGCGCTGTTGACCTACATCAGAGGCTTTACTTACAGCTGACGGGTTACTCTCTAACATGCACGTATCTCGAGATCAAAGAGCTCAGGGGATTATAAACTTCCCTTGAGTAAGACTTCAAAAGGGTCTGTGTTTCGAGTTTCTAACGCGCTGTCTGTCTGAGAGGTATTATGATTGACAGATGAAGAGCGCGTAAGTGGAAGAGGTAAACAAACCTGATTTGTTTTCCTGTTATGACTGACAGGTCACGAAGTTTGTAAACACTGTGTTATCTCGTGTTAAAAGAAAAGAGGCGTGACGAAAGAGTAGCTGTGTAAGTGAAGACAGACAGCATAATGCATGTATTTAGCTAGCAAATCACAGAGCAGCTAGGAGGTTACAATAGGCTGTCAGATTACTGTAGACTCTCTTTCCATTACACGTCACAATGTATTCAATTTTGTAAAATGTACAGGATTTTGTAAATTGAAAAGGAATGCAAATAAAAGTTTAAAAAAAAAAAATTCATTCTTAGGGCAACGTGTCTAAGCCAGGGCCGAGATCCAAAATAATTTACACAATAAAGTCATTGACCTCACTTTACGCCCCAAAAGGGGTATTAAAAAAAAAATTTAAAAAAATTCATTCTTAAAGCGATGTGTGCTTTATTTAAAATGTTTTTTTTTTCAAACTGGAAATACTATTCCATTATAATTAATAGCGAACATTATTCGATAGCACTTAAATAGATAGATGGACAGACAGGCAGATGGACGGACGGACGGCAGAGACGCAACTGAGAGGACGGACGGGACGGTACCGACGGGACGGACGGGGGAGACTGGACAGACGTACGGTAATGACGGGACATACGGGACGGACGGGAGAAACGAGACAGACGGACGGGGTGGGCGAGTCATACGGGACGGTACCGACGAGACATACAGGACGGACGGGGAAGACGGAACAGACGGACGGGACATACGGGACGGACGGGACAGACGTACGGTAACAACGGGGAAGACGAGACAGACGGACGGGACATACTGGACGGACGGGACAGACGTACGGTAACAACGGGACGGACGGGACAGTCGGACGGGACAGATGGAGTGGACGGGACAGACGGGACGGTACCGACGGGACATATGGGACGGACGGGAGAGACGGGACAGACGGACGGGACACACGGCACGGAGGGGACACACACCCATTCCGAAATGGACCCGGGCTGGGCCGGGTATGACAGCTAGTATGCCTGCATTGTATCGCTCTGTATAGAGTTTCCTATCATATATATATATATATATATATATATATATATATATATATATATATATATATATATATATATATATATATATATATATATATATATATATATATATATATATATATATATGTGAAAGGGTGGGCGAGATGATGATGATGATGATATTGTGATATGTGATCACTCTCTTGTCACACTCGCACCGACCCGAACAACAATAAAACTCTTGATTCTAGAGGCAGGGGCTATATTTATTTTTACAACCCATTCAGTGACAAAGCAAACATTAAACAAATAAACCAAGGAACATAAAGGTAGGTAAAGGAACCCGTTACACGCCCATTTAGGCATATTGGGAATATGGTGTTAGGCCCATATTATCTTGACCGTCGGCACACGAGGGGTGATGTGGTCGGCATCACGCCGGCCGCCTTAACCTTCCCAGAGTAGCTCTGGTACCCATTTGGGGCTGGGTCGACCCAGGAGCCGTTTGTGGCCTAAAAATTTTTCCGCCTCATCTGGGGATCGAACCATAGACCACTGCGCTAGGAAGCCAGTGCACTAACCACTATGCTACCGCGGCTCCAACACCAAACAAAACACCCAACAGTGCCCGATGCTAATCTGAAGAAGCAAACAAAGCACAGAATAGTTAAAATCATAATATAATACTGAATGAGAAACACCACGCTCTCACCTGTCAAACTGTCCTACGCCGCCACCTGACACACTCAACTATCACACACACACACACCCTCATGTGTGTCATCCAATGCGACTAGTAAGGTGTTGTGCGTGGGGCTGGCAATCTCACCATGTAACACAGGTTGCTACGGAAACCACTACTGCAAGAGCACACACTCAGCTATCACACACACACACACACTCATGCATGTCGTCCAATGAGACTAGTAAGGTGTTGTGCATGGGGCTGGCAACCTCACCATGTAACACAGATTGCTACCAAAACCACTACTGCCCGAGCATCTGAATGCTTAATATGAAGGCAAACCACACTGTTGGCCCCATGCTCCCTCAGGAGCGGAGAAGAGAAATATATATCTTGAAGTGAGCCCACGTGCTCTCACAACCATTCCTCACATAACATAATTAAATAATCATAAAATGGACATAAAATAATATTTAACTATATGTACAACAAATACTCTCAGTAATGAGAATAAACCACCACCTCGCAACTGATCTATCTCAATATTCGTTACTGCATTCTGAAGCATGTCGTATGTGACCACTGATGAGACTGGGAATCTCATCACATGAAACACATCGTTACCGAAACAAATCACTGCCATAGCATATAAATGCTTCATGCAGGCTTGTGATAGACACCAGCCACATTGGTGTTTCCATGCTCCGCCGGGAGCAACCAGAGAAACACATGTCTCAACAAAGGAGTGGCCTCGCACTCTCCAGAAATCTAAATACATTCTCACTTCAAAGTAACCCATTAAAGATATACAGTAGAATTATGATAAGTAGGCTATCGTGAAATACACTCAATTATGTTTACATTAAAGAATACAATATAATTATTCTCGACTTAAACCAAACTGGGACTAAATACACAACGTGCCACATGGCGTAACATTAAGTGATAACTAAGAGTGTTAAATGCAGACTCCTTGCGCCGCTTTTCATGACCACGTGGCCGCCATCTTGATATTATCTAATATAATATGTTATCATCTAAATTAAAGTAAAAAATCGCTTCTCTGTCCAGTTTCATGTACAAAATAGTTTCCTACTAAATTTGCCTTTCTGATGAATGAAATAATCGCTCTTACAGCCGCAATCTGGACTTAGCATTAGTGAAATCTACCCGCACATTATCTCCACTCAATTATATTTTAAGACTAAATTATCAGGTCCTGGAAACACATTCACTTTTTCATTTAAACATTAGAACAGACACGCTGAATACTAATAATAAAACTACAGAATACTAAAGCTAATTTAAATTAACTCACGAGCTGATTCAGACTTATAGAACACGAATGCTAAATTCTACAAAATGCGCTAAGACTTACAGCTTACGTGCTCTGGTCCATCTGCTACCTTCACTGGTCGCCTCGCCTCGTTTGTTCTCTCGGCTGGGCTAATACTAGGAAAGGTCGCTGCTGGCTACCGCACGCTTTTTATAGACTGCTAAGCCTAAACACTCACTTACTGCGCGGTGGGCGTATTAATATTGGCTACTTAAATATCACACGCGATTATCGCTTTAGGAATAGCGAAAACACAAATAAAACCTACAGCTATTATCAAATAACACAATTCTACACCACAACTATATGTAGGCTTTATTGTGGCCTAATAACATATCTTCTACTTCATCAATCTTGAAGGATTTACATCTCAGCATGCTTCGCGCACTTCTAAAATACATGGGCGATAAATCTGCCCAAAAACAGGAAGGGGGCGGGCGTCTCCTTTTCGGCCCCATCACATATATATATATATATATATATATATATATATATATATATATATATATATATATATATGGGGGGTAGGGCAGGAGTGTGTAAGGGATAGTACCTCATGGTGAGAGGCAGCCACATCCTTTTTGGGATGGCCTGGATCCTATTTAGTTCCCGCTTCTGCCCAGCTGACGTATGGCTCCGATAGTCTGCTAGTGTACGGCAGCGCCACCCCCCCCCCCCCCCGGGCAACGGCTTTGGCTAGCCGGCTAAACTACGCTGAGCAAAGTAAAGAGCGGAATCCCCCCTCATTAGTACACACAGCTGCTGGCGGAAGAGATGGATGATCGATTTATTCGACAACGACTTTGAAGGCAGGAGCTGGCTCGGCCTGGTATCGGGCTTCAGGGCGCACCAGGGACCAAAGTTGCTAATCGGCCAGATCCGTTCAGAAAGCAATGGCAAACTACTGAATGAATATTGCCAAGAAATCATGACAGCCACGAATGATGAATCTCGAAACACAAAGATCTGATGGTGTGGCCCCCAGGCCAGGCAGATCGACCATGCGAACTGGGGAAGAGAACGATGCCAGAGCAAGTACAAGTAATGGTGATGACGGCCAAAAACCTGACTGTGTTACTGCGGAAAGCCCTGACATCGGACTAAAGAAAAAATTAAGAATAGGCACGTAGAATGTAAGAAGCCTACATCAGGGAAAACTTTGTATGATTAGTAAAGAAATGGGAAGAACCAAAACAGACATACTGGGCATTTCTGAACATAGATGGGCCAGACAAGGTCATTTTATAACTCAAACAGTAGAGACCTTCATATACTCAGGGAAGGAAAAGGGCGTTCAGAGCAGGGTTGGTTTCTTCCTGACAAAGAAAGCATCTATAGCACTACTCGGATACAATTCAATTAGTGATCGACTTCTCATGATTAGACTCAAGAGAAAGAAAAGGAACATCACAGTTTTACAAGTTTATGTACCCACATCTGCAGCAGATGATGATGAAATTGAGGAATTTTACAACAGTTTACAAGAGACTTTAGGGAAAGTGGAAAAAAGGGATATCATGATAATCATGGGCGACTTTAACGCGAAAGTTGGCATCGAAAGAACAGAGGAAGAGAAAAAGGTGCGAGGTCCATTCGGTATAGGACATAGAAACGAAAGAGGAGAAAAACTAATCGAATTCTGCTTAGAAAACAACCTCTCTATTACAAATACCCTATTTAGACAACATTCCAGAAGGCTCTACACATGGACCTCACCAGATGGCAACAGCAGGAATCAAATAGATTACATCTTGATACAACAAAGATGGAGGTCAGGTATATCATCTACAAAGACACTCACAGGAGCAGACTGTGATTCAGATCATGAGCTACTAATTGCAGATTATAAGTTAAAATTTAAAAAAGTGACGAAAGTTGCTCGACCTCTCCGTCTCGATGTAAGCGCCATACCACCTGAATATAACATAGAAGTACAAAACAAATTCGAAGCACTGATGGCTGTTCAAGAGGATATGACACCGGATGAGCTAGCTACACATGCGAGAGATATTCTCATCACATCAGCAGAAAACCTGATCCCTAGAAAAATGCATAAGAAGCAGATGTATATCACGGAGGAAACATCGAGGCTCATAGAAGAAAGAAGAAAATTGAAGCAAACAGGGGTAGAACGGAACAGTGACAAATACAAAAACTGCACACGAAACATCAGGAGAGAGGTTATGAAAGACAAGAAAGTACATAGCGAACACCTGCAATAGAATAGAAGATCTGCAATTTCAGGGAAAAGATAGGGATATGTTCAAGGAAATCAGAACGCTAACAGATGATTTTAGACCATCATTACATGTAATCAATGATAAAAATGGTAACATATTAACAGAAAGTAAGGATATATTGGAGAGATGGAAGGAGTACTGTAGAGAAATGTATGAAGATAGTACAAAGACCCCAGACATGACGATTGAAAGTGAAAAGAGAGAGAGCCAGAACCTATATTAGATGAAGTACGTGTAGCAATCAAAAGTCTGAAGAAAGGGAAATCACCAGGATGCGATGATATACCAACTGAACTAATCCAAGCAGGAGGAGAGGCCAGGGTCCTCGTTTATCATGCACTATGTGTGAAGATCTGGAACAGTGCAATCTGGCCCAAAGCATGGAAAAGATCTGCGTATATCCCTCTCCCAAAGAAAGGCAATTTAAAACTGCGTACCAACTATCGTACTATTGCTTTAATAAGTCATGCCAGCAAAATCCTCTTGCGGATTATCATGAAGAGGATAGAAAGAAAGTTAGAACATGAAATACATGAAGTACAGGCGGGTTTTAGACAAGGCAGAGGTACGAGAGATCACATTTTTAATGTGAGAAACATCCTCGAGAAATGCAGAGAATACAATGTAGATCTTCATGCCTGTTTTGTAGATTACACCAAGGCCTTCAACTGCGTACAACATCAGAAATTGTGGAACATCATGAAAGACATGGAGTTTCCGGCGCATTTGATTCATTTAATTGAAACACTATACTATGAACAACAAGCAGCTGTCAGAGTAGCGGGGGAAACATCAGGATGGTTTGAGGTGAAAAAGGGAGTAAGACAGGGTTGCATCCTCTCTCCATACTTGTTTAACATCTATGCAGAAAATATATTGAGAAATGTTCGGAGTCACCAAGAATGTGAACATTGCGATCCGTTCACAATTGGTGGAAATGCGATCCCAGAACTCAGGTATGCAGATGACACAGTTATTCTTTCAAACAGTGCCAAGGGACTGGAACAGTTAATCCTATCTGTCAAAAGACACAATCAGAACCTTTTTCTGAACACAAAAAAAAAAAAACAAAGATAATGTCCACAGACAAAACAAGATACCAACCAAAAATTACCATCAATGATGAGGAAATTAAAAATGTCACAAATTTTGAATATCTTGGCTCCATAATTAATAACAATGGAGACTGTCCAAAAGAGGTCAAAAGGAGACTGGCCATGGCAATGCAGAGGTTAAATAAAATGAAGAACCTATGGAATAACACCAGCAGATTAATAAAAGTAAAACTTCCGAGAACGTGCATCTTTCCGGTAGCAACATATGGATGTGAATCATGGACCATTACTCGAAAATTAAAGAAAAAATCGAATCTTTCGAAGTAAAGTGTTACCGAAAAATTCTCAGAATATCTTGGACCAAGAAGAAGAAAAATATAGACATCCTACACGACCTGAACATCGAGGAAAACTGGCTCATAAACAATATCATGTCTCGGAAAATGAAATATTTTGGCCACATTAACTCTTAAAGGCCGGAACGACGCTGGTAGCGTACATCCGCAAAACCCCTAGAAGCCGAAACGACGTTGGGAACGTCACTTTTGTGTTCTGTGAAATTTGTTCCGTATTTTCGTTATGACTCATAACTGAATACTATATGTAGAATATCACTAAAAATCCTTCATATTCTAATTCTACATTCATTTATCTTTACTGTGATGTATAATATGTGTGTCTTTGTTGTGTAATAACTCAGAAACTTTAGAATTTAAAAAGGTACTGCTTTAAGGTACAAAAATAATTCTGGCAAAACTGATGAAAAAATTCCGGCCTGCAAGAGTTAAACGTCATAGTGGCTTAGAGAGAGCAGTGATGGAGGGTATGGTACCTGGAAGGCGAGGCAGGGGCCGACCAAGACGACGGTGGACACAGGACATTGAAGACACCTTGAACATGCCATTGGAGGAGGCAGGAGGGCTGGCTAGAGATCGAGAATCTTTCAGGCGGGCTGTGATGAGACCGACGTTCTGCAAAGGACATGCTACATGATGAATATATATATATATATTGATCCTTGCCTTGGCGTTCGGAGCAGTTACCCCTGCAACAATGCCTGTAACGTACACTCACCACAGAAGTCGACAATATATTCAAGATCTGGCCAGTAATTGGTTCTTAAATTTTATATATATATATATATATATATATAATATATATATATATATATATATATATATATATATATATATATATATATATATATATATATATATATATATATATATATATATATATATATATATATATATTTATATATATATATATATATATATATATATATATATATATATATATATATATATATATATATATATATATATATATATATATATATATATATATATATATATATATTTCACCTCAAACCATCCTGATGTTTCCCCCGCTACTCTGACAGCTGCTTGTTGTTCATAGTATAGTGTTTCAATTAAATGAATCAAATGCGCCGGAAACTCCATGTCTTTCATGATGTTCCACAATTTCTGATGTTGTACGCAGTTGAAGGCCTTGGTGTAATCTACAAAACAGGCATGAAGATCTACATTGTATTCTCTGCATTTCTCGAGGATGTTTCTCACATTAAAAATGTGATCTCTCGTACCTCTGCCTTGTCTAAAACCCGCCTGTACTTCATGTATTTCATGTTCTAACTTTCTTTCTATCCTCTTCATGATAATCCGCAAGAGGATTTTGCTGGCATGACTTATTAAAGCAATAGTACGATAGTTGGTACTCAGTTTTAAATTGCCTTTCTTTGGGAGAGGGATATACACAGATCTTTTCCATGCTTTGGGCCAGATTGCACTGTTCCAGATCTTCACACATAGTGCATGATAAACGAGGACACTGGCCTCTCCTCCTGCTTGGATTAGTTCAGTTGGTATATCATCGCATCCTGGTGATTTCCCTTTCTTCAGACTTTTGATTGCTACACGTACTTCATCTAATATAGGTTCTGACTCTCTCTCTTTTCACTTTCAATCGTCATGTCTGGGGTCTTTGTACTATCTTCATACATTTCTCTACAGTACTCCTTCCATCTCTCCAATATATCCTTACTTTCTGTTAATATGTTACCATTTTTATCATTGATTACATGTAATGATGGTCTAAAATCATCTGTTAGCGTTCTGATTTCCTTGAACATATCCCTATCTTTTCCCTGAAATTGCAGATCTTCTATTCTATTGCAGGTGTTCGCTATGTACTTTCTTGTCTTTCATAACCTCTCTCCTGATGTTTCGTGTGCAGTTTTTGTATTTGTCACTGTTCCGTTCTACCTCTGTTTGCTTCAATTTTCTTCTTTC
The DNA here is from genome assembly GCA_024509875.1 of Oreohelix idahoensis. Taxonomy (NCBI): domain Eukaryota; kingdom Metazoa; phylum Mollusca; class Gastropoda; order Stylommatophora; family Oreohelicidae; genus Oreohelix; species Oreohelix idahoensis. Next base: position 151,227 of record JAMPIV010013078.1, read on the forward strand.
TTCTATGAGCCTCAATGTTTCCTCCGTGATGTATATCTGCTTCTTATGCATTTTTCTAGGGATCAGGTTTTCTGCTGATGTGATGAGAATATCTCTCGCATGTGTAGCTAGCTCATCCGGTGTCATATCCTCTTGTACAGCCATCAGTGCTACGAATTTGTTTTGTACTTCTATGTTATATTCAGGTGGTATGGCGCTTACATCGAGACGGAGAGGTCGAGCAACTTTCGTCACTTTTTTAAATTTTAACTTATAATCTGCAATTAGTAGCTCATGATCTGAATCACAGTCTGCTCCTGTGAGTGTCTTTGTAGATGATATACCTATCCTCTATGTCAACCTTATTATTTTTTATTTTCCTTGTTATTTTGAGGCCCATATGTTTCAGAATGCTGGGCTGGCATCTGAGTATGATTTTCCCAACTTGGGGACTGTACCTTGCTACATTTTTCACAGGCCCCCACAAATTGTGCAATATCAGCAGCTACTTGGGGCCAGTAATATTTTTCAGATGTCCTTTTACGTATGGTTCCATTCCTCTGGTGTCCACCGTCAGGTACAACATGAGCTTGTGCCATCACTTTTTCCCTGTAGGGAGTTGGCAATACCAACTGTCCCTGTTCTTTGGATCCTGCTCTAGCTTTCCTGAAGAGCAGTCCCTCCTTTAAATAGAATTGCCCTTTCTTAGGGTGTGTATGGCTATTTGGCAATTTGCCAAAGCAAGGTTTTAATTATTTGTCCTTTGCCTGGGCCTTTCTCATCTGTTTATGAGAATAATTTAGTGGTGGTATTTCCTCCCTACTAGGGGTCGACCTGACCTGGAGCGTGGCCATTACCACAGGTTTTATAGGGCTCCCTAGAAACACATATTTACTTCCTAACACCAGCGGGTAATTAGGGTCGTCACACACGGCTGCTCTAATCACTCCTTCCACGTACCTAGTCTTGACATTTATCTCGGCTACGGGAAGTGTCATGGTGGATATTCCCTTTACGGCCCCTTGTATCTCCATTTTCCCTGTGGTATACTGTTCAGGGTGCACTAGGGTTGCACTCACAACTGAGTCATATTCTAAACCTGAATCGTAAAGGCACCTAACCTTGGCACCATTACATGTCACTTCTTCACAGATGGGGGATGTTGAAGATTTATATGATTCTCTGTCAGTTTCTTCTTCCCCTTGTCCACTGTTATCATGCATGCCGCGTGATATGGAGGAACTTTCCTACCACATTCACTAGTATTATGATTATGCATCCTGCATATTTGACAATATTTTCCTTCCTGTCTGAAGGGTTTCCTGTCATCATATTTCCTTTCATTGAATTGTGGGGTTTTATTTTTATTATCATAACGTGGCCTATCAAACTGGTGCTTACCTTTGTTTTGATCTCTATGATCAAACTCATTAAAGTTTTGTGGTGCCTTAGAATTGTCTACCTGTCTCTTCTTATTACCAACTACCTCTGCTTTAGCTGCCTGATATCTTTCAGCGACATTTAATAACTCACCCAGCCTCTCTGCACCTTGTTCCATGAGAAACTTTCTCAGGTCTGGAGCCATGGACTCTCTTAGCTGCTCTATAAGGATCATTTCCTTAAGATCTTGGGTTTTCCCCAGAGAAGTCCATTTCTCCGAGTATGTCTCTAACCGTGCAGAGAACTGGTGATATGTCTCACCTGACAGTAGTTTAGCATTCCTGAACTTTTTTCTATAAAATTCTCCATTCTTTTCATATCTTAACAAAAGAGCCTGCTTTAACATGTCATAATTGTCTTGGTCATCTCTGCTCATCTTGGCAAAAACTTCATAAGCTGTACCACGAAGCCCTTGTGATAACTTTAGGCTCCACCTTTCTCTCTCTAAACCATACGTGGTAGCTAAAAGTTCATATCTATTTAGGTAACTCTCTATGTCATCGTCTTTCTCAACAAAATAATCTAAATGAAAACTCATAGCTGAGGTTGAGGCTCGCTGACTAGCAGTAGCATCGTAGGCAAAAGGACTGGCACCTTTTTCAGGAACATGGCCTTGAAATTCCAACTCCCTTAGTCGTAACTCGTGCTCCCTTTGTAATTTCTTATCTTCTGCTTCCCTCTCTGCATCAATCTTCTTTCCTCTCTTTCTGCAGCTAATCTCTTTTCTTCTCTTTCTGTAGCTAATCTCTTTTCTTCTCTTTCTGTAGCTAATCTCTTTTCTTCTCTTTCTGTAGCCTGCCTTCTTTCCTCTGCTTCCCTTTCTGCCTTTTTTGTTCTAATTGAAGCCTTTTAATCTCCCTATCTGCCTCCAATGCCTTAGCCTCTTTGTCAGCCTTAATCTGCAACCTCTTAAGTTCTTTTTCAGCCTCTAACTTTCTTTCAGCCTCTTTTTCTAATCTTTTTTCTTCGCGTTCAATAAATTTGTCACATTCAGTTGTGACATAAGCAATCATAATTTGCCCCTCCATTCCCAATTCTTTAGCAGCCTGCATAGCAGCAGATCGAAACTTTGCCAGGTCTGCCATTTTCTAACAGGCAAATTTATACAATGTTTAACTAAACAATTCAATCTATGACTAATTATACTAAGGACAACCACAAGCACTGAGAGCTCAACCTTATTTATTTTCCACCCAAAAATACCTTTTTAATTTTTATAATTCCCAGAAGTGAACTACCCCCAATATATGTGCTAGGAGAAGGTTCAAAATCCCGAACGAGCCCCCAATATATGTGGTGAGTTGGGATTATATAAATATAGTTATAGGGGACTTAGTGTACTGACTGAGATCAGCTGTGAAGGTCTCTGTATCTAATAAGTTTGGTGTGTTACAGAGGACCTTACTTGCCACCACATTTAGACCTCAATCAGACTTATTCTTGAATTTATGATGACTACGTTGAATGTCTAGGGTTATGATAGTGATGAAGTGTAAGTTCACAACAACCAACAGACAGATAAACACTTAAGTAAGATACACAACACTTTACAACACTATGACAAGCACATACACTGAACACTCTAGAAGACTATCTTAAGTAAGTCAATGGTTGAACTTTTATACAATGTATTGAATTTCTCAGTATATAGATATCCTGATCCTACTACCAAGTGAATCAGGAATCACAATCAAATGTAAACACAATGTTTATGTACAAAATTTTATACAAAGGATCTTTGTCCCGACATATAATATTATTGTAATATGAGTGTAGTGTTGTGATGTTGTATTATGAGGTAATACTGGCTTTTAAAGCTAGGTTGTTGTTTGTCATCACGACTTCATGTGCTTGTTACTGGTGGAAATAATATTAAAGGGTTCACATATTCTTTTTCTTTTACAATTCCTGTCCCTTTTGGTCTTTTTAATAAAGTATAATTGATGGGTAGTTATTCAAGGGTGAGCGTCTCGTGCTGCCAATTTCTTATCTCATATAGCGGCTGCAGGAAAACTGTATCCTCTGCTCGCTTGCTTCTCAGTTTGATAGAAAATACACAATGGCCGATATGTTGGGCAAGGAGTCTGCTGCCAGCTTTCTGGATCAAGCAATGCTCAGACCATGTGCTGCTATATTAACATCAGTACCACGGTCCCACAATTCGTAAGAAAAACACACTAGAGATGACTTGGCACAGTTTCAATCTGCGGTAAAGTCCAGGCTGTTATAATATAGTTATATCATAAGAACACAGTCCTGATCTCATCTCGATCAATGTGTACGATATGGCGTCTTCTACAAGATTTTTTCTGCCAATATCGACAGCCTTGACCAATCAGTTTGAATCTTTTCAAACTAATACACAGTTGTTGTTTATTCTCTCATTCACTTTTCATCCGTTCCTAGGCATCTACTAGCTATGCAGAGGTCAACCAATGGTCTTTCGTCTAACTACAAAGTTCAGCCAATCCCCTGCTTCGTAAGATCTTAACCTTTCTTTCACTACTATGTTTCGACCAAATTCAGGGAATTCCACCCCAAGCAGATATGACCAAACCTGACAGTATCCACGTTCTTTATATGTTTTATTACCAATATTTAATTATCTAATGGACTATTTAGATATTTTATTACATATTCTCAGTCCACAAGTCTCCAGGTACCCGAATATATGATTATCATGGGGCTAAAAGGCTTATTTAAAAATACTGTCTCATTTTCGATGTTAATTGTTTATTTTTAAACTACCACTGTCCACATCTTTTTAACTGTACTGTCAGTATAAAGTCAGGAATCAGGTGTAAAACAGTAGAATGTCATGTTTCCCAATAAGAGCTAAGATTGAGTCGGGACCTTTTGTTAAATCTTTAGTTTTTGCAACACTGTTTATTTGAAATCGCCCTCACGCGTTTCGCATGTGATTGGCGTTCACTTTTGAATCGCGAGACGACGTAGTACTATTGCTTCGCTCCGTCTATCCTTTCTCGTCTCTGCTTAGTCCGTCTGTCTTTCTAGGTTAACCTTGTGCGTATAATTACATTAATGTTAGTATTTGTATCTAGGTCATTATGACACTACAGTACACGTTTTATACAGTGGGTGTGGCGATACATTTATTTGAAGAATGCAGCAGGGAAAGCAGAGATTTTGCATTCAGCCCTTCCGGCGTTATTAATCTCATGCTTTTGCGCTATTGGGAACGCACTGGTCTTGCTCCATTCTTCTTTCTTTCTTATATTTGCTTTCTGCTTTACATTTATGTTCTAATTTATATATGGGTATTAGAATTTTTCACCACACACCTTTTATTGGAGTATTCACAGGACTTACAATATAGCCCAGGAAATCTCCAAAATGTTTAATGAAACCGGGACTGAGGAAACTGAAGAACCACACACGAAGTCAGAGAGGGAACTTATTAAATTAACGACACCCCAGACGCGTGTAAGAGGCCGATTCAAGTCTCTTTTATTCATCTGAGCAAAAAGTATGTGAGTCAGGATTGGCGTATTGGTGGTACCAGCAGAAAGTACCATCTCTGGAACAAGAAGGGAACCATGGCTTAAACTGTAAGACGAAGGACCCACGTGGTAGACTCTCCTTGACATTTCTGGGAAACGAGCTACTCCCGACAACCTTGATCAGAGACGAGCGTGAGTAGAGTGAAAAGAACCAACCCATAAGAAGGAGCAGAACCATCATTGGCAGCTATGTTCAAATCTATGCTGCCACTTGAACTTCTTGTAACATCTCACATTCCATAAAGACTGTGAAGATAACTTTTCTTGATCCATAACTATTCAAATTATTTTCCAAGTGTTAAAACCTAAAGTGATTATTACATTTTGTTATTTGTAATGTTACAAATTTAACTTCGATTTAATCATTTTAAAGATACTGCATGTTTGTCTCAGTCAAATTACTACACCCACTCTAAACAGAGCTATACTAGAATAATAGAATTCCTCTGAGTAAATCAGGTGTGGGGGCTTAAACGAGCTGAAATTAACAAGTGCTTAAATCCTCCACAAAAGCGTCTGCAGAATTACAGAGTTAACTTACTCAGCCAAAGCAGTATTGTTCTCGTTTATTCTGAATATCTTGTGAAGACTCCCTTTGTAATAGAAGTGTCATCACCCTTCTATCTACATCTCTGCCAAGAGTAATCTTGTGCGAAGGTAGATACCTTTGAAGTCCGTATTAGATACTCTTGAGTTTTGGCCACTGTTGGACCACTACTGCAAAGCAGGGGAGGTAATACCGTCACATATGGCCAGTAATAAAAGAAATTGGTGATAAGAGGCGTCCCTGCTGCACTCCAGTTCTTATCTCAAACGGCTCTGCAATTTGTCCGTCATGAACAATTCTGCACGTCACCGAAAATTTGCATAGCTTGAAAAAACGTCTAGCTAAAATTACTTTCTATGGAAATACAATTACGTATTACATGACGTTCGAGACACCTCTAACTAAGATGTACATCACCAAAAGTTAATGCTCCGCGATGGTGGATCAAAGACAAAGACAAGGCAAGTAAGAAGTATGGCTCGAAATGTAATTGTCCTATCAAGACAACATTATGTTTTTAATAAGTGCATAACCACCTTCATACCAATCATAAAACAACACGTACACCAGGTTAGGATTACATCATCATCTTCCTTTAGCTCCTTACGGAGCATGCAAGCACCACTGCCGCTGGCCTCCGTGCGGGAAATTCCGCCAAGCAGTGACACGCTCTTTCAGCGATGGTTTCAGCAGAGTGGACATTCAGGAAAATTATGAAGTGCCGGAACGAACATTCAAGCCAGTCAAATATACGGTTGACTAATTGATATCATAGATGTGTAGAACGTGACAATTCTTTGTGACGGCCCAGAACCAGAACACAGTATTTTAGCTCTATATATTTGGAGAGCCCCATGGATGGCAGAGAATGCACAGTATACCTCGGGCTTCTTCCTCCTAGCTTGCAACCAGATGTGATGATCCTTTAAATGCAAGCCAAGCTGGATAAACTGGAGCTCACGACTTCAACTCTGCATGTTTAGGAATGGCAGAAAAGTCACAGGAAAAGCCTAGATCTACAGTGTAGATAATAACAAGGAGTCTTCAACTTGGTATTGGCTGCAAAGAGCGAGAAGCTCAGCAGTCCTAGCTAAACAACAACAACAACAATACCATAGATATATAAATACAAAGAGTAATAGCAAGGGTAAAAATATTGTAAGAGATTACGGAGTAGAAAAACAGAAACAAGCATGGAGCGTATACCTACCACCGCAGCCAGTTTCTTTGCTAGAACCAAGGGTACAAATCATTTATTTGCTCGTGCAGCGGTGAACTCTTTAGCAATTTCTTTTGGATGATGAAGTTGCAATCCAATGCACAACCACACGTCGTTAGACACCGCTTACAGCACCCCTGAAGTAGCAGTAGCCCCATTCTTTCTGAGACCACGGGAACAAGAGGAGGAAAGTTTTAATGGCAGAACGTTTTAAAAAAAAAATTAAATGTTGCCTCCTTTTGGCGAGGCGCGCCACGTTCAACCTAGACACTAGGTCCGTTATTAGGGCGCATGTTCAAATATTAAAGACCTTGCGGTCAAGAAATAGTGTGTTCAAAGTAAGGAACAGTTATACGTAACAACAAAGATAAACTACAAACGTTTCTGCCAGTTAGGTCTTCATCGGGATAAAATTATCCTTTAAACCACAAAAACACACACATACACAAGGGAATTATGTAAAAACAAAAACACGCACCACGTACGGTACACTACTAAATCTATAGCTTAATCAGTCGCTTGCTTCTTATTTTAAATCCACGTCTGCCAGTTGGTGTACGATCCAAAGAAAGATTGGATTGACCTATATATTGATTGTATGGCCACGTGATTCTGTAGCACACATATTTTTTTTTTTTAAACTGTGCGTTTCTTCAACCTGAACTAAAACTGCGTGCGGTTTTCCTGGACCAGTTTTCATTTCCTGATGGCTTCCTGCCCCAAACTTTCGACCCATACATTTATTGGAGTGCAATGAAATGCTGGTGTCTGGAGACTAACTTGACAGGAAACAGACATTCCCAGCTTTTAGTTCTGTCTTATCATTCTTGATCTTACTGACATTCCTGACATGCTGCACACAGCACGTGCAGCATTCCCGGAGATCGTAAATAGAAGTTTTTACCAGATAGCGGTATCCTGCAAAGCCAGTATCCTGTGATACCTAGGGCCAAGAGATGTTATGAGACAGAAGGTATGGTAGAGGCGAAAAGAGTCGTTGCATTTTTTTTTTCTGTCAAGGCAAAGTGATTTTTACTCTCCTGTCAGAATCAATCAACATGCTTCATATAATCCTAGGGTAACTATAGCTCACTGGTGTATACAGTGCAGGTGCCAGGCTATGGCACTCTGGGCTATGTTTCTCGAAGGCTCAATATGGCACACTGGCCTATGATTACACACTTCCTTCAGTCGTAGGCTAAATATAACACACTGGCCTATGATCACACACGCTTCATATTTCTTCTTCCTTCTTCCTTGTTCGTCCTGAAAAGGACGTTGGTTGCGTTGTGTCAGTTTACAGCGAAGCTGCGATATTTGTGACTTTCGGCCGACACATCCGACTTCAGCACGGCATTTTTTAAGACCGGGTTTGCCTTCTATCTTCGATCTCTACTCTCTCAGCCAGACTGCAGTGATGCAGCCTGTTTCCAGGACCACCACTTGGAGATGGAGTAGGGTTTTGGTCAGCTCTGGTTCGTTGACCATGACGCAAGCAGTCAAGCTATGAGTCGCTTACTGCATTCCTCACTTTTGATGCGTCTTAGGTCCCACGCTTCATATAATCCTAGGGTAACTATAGCTCACTGGTGTATACAGTGCAGGTGCCATGCTATTTTGTGCCTTAGGCAAGTCGATAACTTGCACCCCTCCCCCTTTAAAAAAAACAACCCAAAACAATTTGCAAACTTCAGTATTCAAAAACAGACGTCTTGTAGAAAAAAGCACAACACTTGAAACTGCCATATTTATTTTAAATTGTCAGAATAAGTAATACAACAACCTTTAATTATCTGTTTAAAATACAAAAAAAAAAAAATGATTTAGCACACACGTCAATTTGAATAATAGTGTGAATTGTAATGTTCAAATTTAAGTCTGCTTAAAAGTTTCAATTTCAGGCACATCAAATCTTACTTGGCGTGCCTTTTCCTTTGCAAATTTTGTCACCACTTCCTTCAGGTCAATTGCTGATGGCGTGGGTATGTTCAATTAAAATAGTTGCCAAGCCTACTAGTCTCTTTTGTAACACTGTTGAGCGTATGCAAGTTTTTATAAGTTTGAGCTTTGAGAAACTGCGTTCACCACTTGCCACTTATACTGGAAGTGTGAGAAGGATCCTTAGAGCAACAGAAACATTAGGCACATTATCCAGGAGTTTTCATTGTAGTATCAAGAGAAGTACTCCTTGTGGCGGCATTGTGGTGAACTTCTAAATACAATATCTAAATTAGAATATAACAGTCTAGTGCATAAAGTCAAAGATAGGATAGTACTACAAATTTTCGGCGAGAATGGTAATCGTCGCCTACGCCTTCAGCGTATTATTTGATAACGCTTTGGCCGAACCAAAAAGGGTACCCTATTTTTCAAATTCGTCCTTGAGACAAACGTACCACTTTTGCAAGTTCAATGAAGTATTTGCCTAGAATACATTGTGGAAAGGGAGGGGACGGATAGATAACCAACGCAAATCACGTCTCACATTGTTTCTAAAAATAAAACCAACTTGCTAGCTTTGCCCTTAGGCGTTTTCAAATTACGATGTAAACGTTAGAAAATGTGGACACTACGGTCATGAAAACACGCTTAGCTCTTGTTGCGAATGACGTGATTCTCGTGTATTACGAGAGACTCTCGTATTTAGCTTGAAAGTACATGGAAAAAGAATTGAACAGGAGGTAGTTTAAAAATAAACAACTAACATAGAAAAAAAGATAGAATTTTGAACCAAGCCACTTAGCCCCATAAAAATCATATATTCGTGTATCTGAAGACTTGTTGACCAAGAATATGTTGTTAGTTATCTAAATAGACCATTAAATAATCAAATATTGGTAATAATACATAGAGAATCGGAGATACTGTCAGGTCAAGTCATGTCTGCTTAGATTGGATAGCATATTTTTGGGGGGGAAAAAATTAGGTGAAAGAAAGGCTAAGATAGTACGATGAAGTAGATTGGATGAAATTTGAAGGAAGCCGAAACATTATTGGCTAACCTAAATATACAAATCTAGTTGGTAATAGTAACACATAGAGGTTTGAGATATTTAAAAAAAAAAATAAAGTTTCATTCAAAAACAGATGCTTGGTCTCATTGGCCAAAGCTTTTTACATGATAGGAAAAGTAGGCTGCTCGCTGCCATTTTTTCAAAATAATCTGAGGAACAAGCAGCGATGAGCAGACTTGTGCTTTGTTTTAAACTAAATAACAACAGAAAGCAGTCTGAACAGAGGTAGTGATGAAAGTGTGCCATATTCTATTGCCTAATTCATCGTTACTTGTTTATATTTCCTTGATATGTGGTAAGATTGATTTTATTGACTTTTTAATTAAAAAAGGATTGTGTGAAAAAAAGAAAAGGCCATGTAAAAGATTGTAATTAAATGGTTCCATAGCAGACTTAGGCATGGCCTAGATGTTGATCCATCATATAAGGGACTATCTAAGAAGTTTAAGACTACAGGACTGTATATATGATGGTCATACAGGAACATTACACCTATCTCATTGCATGGAAAAGATTACTGCAGGAATGACAGAGGCGTAGCATCCATTAGGGAAGAGAAAAGAAAACTGGTACAAATTGTTCCATCAAGCTAAAGTGGAGAAGCAGAGTTGTCAGAGAGAGCTGACCATGTTCTTTTGTATGGAATGTATGTTTACATGTAAATAAGGAGGAATTAGTTTGATATTAAGACAGAACCATAACTTGCATCGACAGGGGTTCCTGCTGGCACTTGTCTGGTGCTGGTACTCGATGATAGAGAAATTCAGCACGATTTCGAAGAGTCTCTGGCATCTGCTTGTATAAAAGAAGTTCAAGACCAGAGGAGACTGAAGTGTTTGGTCAAACCAACTACAACTGCTGTGATTCCAGGATCCAGATAAGTGCAATATCTGGCCTGGGACAACTTATCACGACTAAAGAAAAATCTCCTGTATAGACAAAAACGTTCCTCCAAAAGACTAACATAAACAATCCTATTGAAACAAAAGAACATTGGAATGATGATAATCCTCAACCTCCCTTCTAGTACCCGTAGTAAATAGAGTAATTAACATCAACTTGAAAAATTGTAACAATGTACTATGGACATATTGTCTGTTGTATGTAAATATCTTTATATATATATTTGTAAATATATCTATCCATCTAAATTGATTCTCATTGAACTGTAGTCCTGACCAAAACAACTTTAGGCTCAGGACCAATAAAGTTTAACAAAAGAATTTTTAAATATAAAATTTAACAGCTGGAGTTAGTTGAGTTTATCATAGTATTTAGTATATGTTTGTATATGTTTTTGTATTGAGATTCTTTAACAACACTCTTACAATACCCTAGACACTTTATGTAGCTTTCAGTCACGCTAGTCAATAAAAATATAACTTAGAGTGAGATCGTAGGGTGGTAACAAGAAAGGTACTCTGTAACACAGTTGTCCATTGTTTACCTCAGAGACCTTCGCAGTTGATCTCACTCAAGTACAACTATATGCACACCATTCTTCTTAACATCAAAACCCACCACAGGCATAGACTTTGGAAGTCTTCGAGCTATTGCTGTAAGTTCACAGCTCAGATCTTCAGCATTAATATCTTTGTGTCCATTGAGCATCAACAATTTTTCCAAATTCTTGCAGGCCTTAAGTTCATCTGCAGCAGATTTGTTGTTGATATCATGAATACTTCATATAAGAAGGCAAATATGGAATTATATTGTTGTAGCTGTTGGAATCTCTCTTCAACAGATTGCATGGCCATGTCTAAGACAGCATAGTAGAGACCTACTTTAAGTTTTTGTTCTAGATCTTGCGGTGCCTCTTCTTGGGCCTCATACTCAAACTGCTGTTTCTTTCTCCTTTTTCAAACTTGTTCTGTCTCAACGTTTGGTAGTATCTCTAGCACCTTTAAAATCTCAGTAGCATATATCAAAAGATGTTGAAAACCCTAATCACACCTGCAGCCCACAAGATTAGTTCTTTTTAACCAATGTAAACAATACATCTGACAACCATGTGCCTTTTTTGAGCCCCGCAATGCACACTCTTGGTCACTTGCTAGTGGATTGTTGCTGAATTTAAATCAGCTTAATTGTTTTGTAACAGCTTTTGCTTGTAAGACTGACTTCAAACAAGGATGTTGTACCATGTAACAAGGATACCGAAACACTTGAACTTACAAATTGTATTAGCAAAGGTTTTAGCTTCAATTCGAGAAGTATTTCTACTGTAATCTATTAGGCTCACGTCCACAAAAATCTCTATTAGAGCATTATGTGTGTGTATATTTATATATATATATATATGGGAGCCGAACTGGTGTAATGGTTACCACATTGCGCTGGCGATCAGGTGTTCAAGGTTCACGCCCGGGCGTGAGCATTTGAAGCTGTGTCATCGACCGGGATTTCGACTGAATAACCTGAACGGCTCCTGAGATAAACCCTCTGTGGATGGGAAGGAGCGATGCTCCTGACCGGGTTGGAAGGAATGTCCACCGGCTCCCCAGTCTCGCAATGACATGTCATTGGGCCTAAGGGCCGAAAGCCCAAGTGCCGGTGGTTAAAAAAAAAAATATATATATATATATATATATATATATATATATATATATATATATATATATATATATAATACTTAGATGATATCTCAGTGGTTTCAAAGCGACCATCCGACTCTCCCATCTTGTTTCACTCAGTGGCTTAACAGTTATGCCTACGTCTGATACATGGTTAGTTAGAATTTGCCAACGCTGAGTCGATGCAGATAAATAATTAATTATAGATCTGCTCTGCGGTGGGGTTGCGTGGGAAACCAGGTGATGGGGGCTGATGTAGGTTGGGGAAATGATGGACAAGACTCTTGTCTGTGTTTACTTTTTGTAACGACGATGTATCCACTTGAGCCTAAATCGTGCCTCTGTTGATAGTGGTTGCTTTTCCTGATGTATTTAGGATCATGATAGGAAAATCTCTGGATGTTGAGACCTCCGCTATGCCTTCAGTTTATCACTATCAAGGGGTCATCATTGATGTCTTCGTCTGGTAGTGGTTGGACTCGAACTGTTTGACCAGAACAATATATGATGATCTTTTAACTCGCCCTTTAGTTATCAACAGGGAATTTGATGCTACTGTGACAGGAGCGGTTAAGCGTACTAATGATGCAATGTGTATATCGTCTTGCAGCTCGATGTATTCGTCGTGAACCTTGATTTTGTGTAGATGAAAATAAATCCTAGCTTGGTGTTAGTTTAGAAAGTCTCTCCCTAGGATTAAGTTTCTCGACAAGCCTTTGGTGATAATAAAGGGATGTGTAATTTCTTGCTGTCCGATTTTGAAAGTGACCCATGCAGTGCCAATCGATTTTAATTCCTGGCCTGTGACTGATGCCATGTATGTTTTTGAATGTTAATATCTGACAAGGTGTTGAATTTGGCGGAACAGTTGGTAGCGAATTAAACTGACTGATGCTCCTGTGTCTATCAACGCACGGTAGTTCTTGTTATATATGTTTAATAAACAGGAACTAGGGTCAGGGTGTATTTTGATATTGGTATTCAAAATCTCTTCCTTCTTCCCTTGGAGAGGGACAATTGAGTGGTTTGCTTGTCTGAAACTGTGATGTTCTCTCTTTTGCGTGTAGGACCCATTATCAAAACCATGGTGTGTTTTGGTGTTGTTGCTGTCACCTTCAGCCCTCCTGCCTAGTGTGTGACGTTTCCGTTTCCCTGGCGATTAAGAGGTCGTGGTGCTCCTGTGACATATCCACGATGCTGAGGTTGTGAGGGGTATCGTCTGTGTGGCGCATTATAACTTCCTTGTTCCATAAACTGGTGATACTGGTTGTTGCCATTGTAACCCGTTGATCCAGAGGCAGGGTTTGCACCACAGGTCCGGGAGATATGTCCTATTTTTCCGCAATTGTAACAAATGACCGGGTTGACATTGTGGACATTGTGTGGCCTATGTGCACTGGGATGCTGCTGACGGCTGTTATTTCTGTTATGGAAAACGTGACGATTCAATTGCTGTCTGGAATGTCCAATCTCCATGGGTTCGTGTTCGTAAGTGTGCTCATGCTCGACCCGTGGTTTACGTCCAGGACGTTGGTGGAATCGTTTTCTTACATTGTCTTCTGTCACTGCTGCCTGGATTGTTTCCGTGACAGTTTTGGTATCTTTACGGATGAGATGGAGTTTTAAATGGTCGACATACAGTCCGTCTACAAAGATACCTACTAGGTGTCTTTCGAATTCCTGGGTAGCCACCGATCCGTCGAGAAATGCTTCCTCTGCCAAAATGAGAAGACGATCGCCATAGACCTGCACAGGTTCGTCTTTTTCTTGCTTAATCTTTCTCAAAAGTGACCAAGCATGCTGAGTATCGATTATATCACTGTATCTTTGAACCATTTCTTTTCTCAGGGAGTCATACGTTTCGTCTGGGTACATTTTTGCCCTTCGTCGTAGAAAGTCCGTAATCAGCGAATCTGAACTTAAAAAGACAATGCACTTTTTGTCCGTGTCGCTTATAGCATCGATCATGGAGGCAAATTTGTCTATGTCCGTCAGCTAATTGCGAAATTTCTTAGCATCGCCACTTGTAGTGATTTCTAAATACAATATACAAATTAATATACATCAGTATAGGGCATAAAGGCAAAGATAGGAAAGTACAAAATAATTTTCTGCTAGAACGGTTGGTGTCGCCTACGCCTTCAGATTATTATTTGCTAACGAATAGCCGAACAAAACGGTACCCAATTTTTCAAATTCGTCCTTGACATAAACAACCACTTTTCCTAGTTCTAAGAAAATATTGACCTAAAATGCATTGTGGAACGAGGAGGGGCAAGGATAGATGAAATGCTAATTCGTTTCGCATTGATTTTAAACTAAAAGCCAACTGTAGCACAGGGGCAAGCCTTACCTTAGGGGTTTCCCCAAATACAATGAAAAAGTTGGAAATGTAGACACTACGGTCATGTAAACATGCTAAGCTCTTATTGTGAATGACCTAAGCTCTCGTATTTAGCTTGATATTACATGGAAAAAGAGTGAACGAGAGGTAGTTTAAAAATAAACAACTAACATAGAAAAAAAGATAGAATTTTGAACCAACCCACATAGCCCCTTAAAAATCGTAGATTCGTAAACTTGAAGACTTGCTGACCAAGAATATGTTATTAGTTATCTAAATAGTCCCTTGACTAATCAAATAATGATAAAACCATACATAGAGATCAGAGATACTGTCAGGTCAAGTCATATCTGCTTAGATTGGATCGCATATTTTTGGGTATAAAAGTAGGTGACAGATAGGCTAGGATAGTACAGTGAATCCGATTGGGTGGCATTTGAAGTGAGACGAAATATTATTGGCTGACCTTTGAATAAACATAAATAGCCTAGTAACGTAGAAAGGTTTGAATGATATTTTTTGAAAGACTATTTACCCTTGTAAAATTAAGAGCGATTGGCCAACTGAATCAATATTGTCAGAATAAGCGTTAGGGGGGACGCCATTTCTAGAAAAATTTTCACCAGTGATAGATGAGATCAGGCTGTGCTTTCAAATACATTTCTGGGCAGCCTGGACAACAAAACAGATCGAAACTGTGTCAGTCATCGTCTCTGTGTATTTCATTGAACAAAATTGTGGTAAGATTGTCATTTATTAACATGTATTTTATATACAAATTGAATGTGAAATAATAATATATGTCTGGACATGAGTGGGTCTATAGCGAACATGATGCAAAGCCTAAAGATTGATCCACCATGTGATAGACTGTCAGAGAGGTGTAAAAATACAAGAATATGTATGATTGTCATAAAGGAGCATAACACCTATCCTATTATATGGAAGAGATTACAGCTGGAATTGCAGTGGCGTTGTAACTATTGGGGGAGAGGAATACTGGTGTACATTGTCACATCAAAAGAAAATGGTGGCATAGGTTTGTATAAGGATATGACCCTTTTTGTTTGTTATTAATGTACATGTCCTTAACTGTGGACTATTGGTGTATGCTAGATATTACGAAGGATGCATACCTTCACATTTCAGAGGTCCTGGGTACTGACGTTAATGTGGTACCAAACGCTTGAAAACTGATTGATTCAGGACTCTGCCTGTTTACTGCGAGCCCATGCTAGTAGCCATTGCCTATCAAACAGGGAACAGATTGTCAAGCGAGCAGAGGATAGGTTCAACCTATATTCTACTGCCAAGATAAGTTCTCGTTCGGCACCTGAAAGCTCAACTACAGAATTAAAGAAGAAATATAAAAAGTGACAGTGAATAAACTGGGACAAATATTTAATAGTTCCACAAGTGACAAATAGAAACAAACATTACTAAAAGGGTATGATTTCAAACAACAACCTAGTGGTACTACCAGTATTACCTTAAAGTAGGAGAACACTACAGACGTATATTAGAAAAATATTTTATATATGGACAGAGGATCTATTGTGCTATTTGACTGATGTAAATGATTATTTTGATTTCACTTCTAAATTGTCAATCCTGATTCCAAATAAATTAGAATCAGGATAATAAAATTGTAAAAATCATATTTACACAAAATTCAACCACAGTCTTAAATAAGAAAGCCTTTTAGAGTGTCGTTTGGATGTTATTGTGGTAGTACTGTGTGCTGTTGTGAATAATAAACTATTTGTTTGTATGTTTGTGGATTATTGTACATTACACTCTACATTCATAACCCTAGACACTAAACGAAGTCATTTACTATAATAATAAATACATTTTGATTGAGATAAAAAAGGTGGTAGCTGAAAGGTACCCTGAAAAGTTCACAATACTATTGGGTAAATTCAGTGACCTTCATAGCTAATCTCATTTAAAACAAATATACTACATAACAACAATTCATAACATCAAATCCACCACACCACTAAAAGGCGAAATAACGGACCTTATCTGGTTAAATTTTGTATAGTGATCCACATTATGCAGGGTTGCAGTTATCTGTTGTAGCGCCATCATGGTGGGCTCTGTAGGGTGAGACAATGGTTGTGCCTGCACGTATTGCTGCTGCTGCATTTGCTGTTGTTGGAGGAATTGTTGTTGGAGATGCTGGTCTGCTGCCTGCTGATCCATGTTATCCGTATTACTTGGTTTTTCAGTCAATACTATTTCCGGTAAAAATTTACTTCACTGTTCGTGGTCCTCGGTAATGCTTTGCTTTACTATGGCCGCTCTCACTAAGAGGACTGGTCACTTGGCACCATTTAATACATGTGGCAGTGTTAAATATTTTGGGCTAATTGAGTTTGGTTTAATTGTATATTCCAAGTTAGAACTTTACTGGCTTAGAGTCCGCCAGAGATATACATTTCTTGGTTTCAATCTTTTTATAACCCAGGTGGGTTCGTTCCTCTTATGGTGTGTTTGTGTGAGACAGTAGTGGTGATGATGATTGGTACAGCACAATTCTTGACATAGATTCACAACTAAGGGTCTAGCTCAACGGTAAATGATCTTCAGCAACTCCTTTGATAAATATCAAGATTTATTGAACCGTGGAAGCTTTTCCACAAAACAGCAACATTTGTACAATTCAGTAGTTACAATGGTTCTCAGGTACAGAATCCGTTTCATGTATTATAAATCTTCCATATTTTGCTTCAATTCAGCAGGGATTGTAATATTCCTTAACATCAGTATTTTCCTCAGCTTTCTTTATTGAAGTTATTTTAATACAACGCGCCTTACGCGGAGGCCCTCTACTTGTTATATCTCTACTTCCACTAGTTTCATTGGTAGCCTTACTTAATCATAGCATGTCTCTGACTTAGGCTGAAATAAAAAGTTCGTTCGAGCTACTTACTTGTGTACCGCAAGGCAGGAAAATCTGCTTCATACAGATTTTTCTTAATATGAAGGAAATACTTTCTTGAGTCTGCAAATACTTGAAGAGTAAGGAAATACACTAAGGTTCTTGTTGAATATCTCAACGTAGGAGCCTAGGACTTTTTCTGCCAGACCGGGGGAACACCAGGTTGTTCACCACGCAAAGTTAGAATCACGTCCTTTATGCAATGGCTCTTTTCTACAATTAACTTTCAGAAAATTATTTCTGAGCGTCTTTTCGATAGTTCGCGATTCTGGCTACCGTTTCATTGGACAAACTATTATTTTGTTAATTTATTTACTGGTCAAGCGATCTTAAGTAAGTGTTGCGTACTTTTTGGGTCCTTAACAGTAATAAAGTAGTCATGGGTCCTACTTCTGTTAAGAGTGTACACATCAACATATGTGGTAAGAATATATTGGTAATTTAAATTCATCGCGCACGGAAGCGCACATATTTGTGCATAAGTATTTTCGCGTTTTTGTTGCTAAACATTAGATGACGTAGTAACCTCAGAGAGATGTGATGGCTGGTTTAAAAGTCAGACTTTGGTCTGTTGTTCGAGCCCTAGATTGTGGTAAACTTCTGTTGATTTTTATCTGATACGACCTTCCAAGTGGAAGCTATCGCCGTGATATTTTTACAGTAAGTTTTTGAAGTAAAAATGAATATAAAAATTTTATCTGACGATTTTTTAGTCACAAAGTATCTAGTCAGAATATTCATTTAGAATGTACTGAAATGGATTCGATATAGAGGGAAGTTGTGGATCCAGCCTGTTATTTTTACCAAGTATATGCCGCTTAAAGGAACTATATTACTTACGTAAATACAAAATATAATATATATATTTTCGCCGTCCTAAGGAATTACGGTAAGATGTTGAGAGGTCAATTGAATTACGGACTTTGAAGTTTGGGTGCACTGATTACTAGGATGCCTCTATTACGAGAATCGGATATCCTATATTTAAATTGTTGATGAGGCCAATTTGAAGATGAGATTTTATTTGATGAAGTACATACCTCACGACTATAAGATGTACGTCTGCCCCTGGAAAGGTCAGCCGTTATAAAATTATATGTGGAGCCAGCTCATGATATATTGCCTGATCATCCATGAACATTTATGCTTTATTTAAGATGTCCTTCCGTGTCTTCATCAATATGACGGTCATGAGATTATCAGATCTGAATAGAAATAATATATGGACATTTAGTCATGTTGATTAACCTACAAACGTCTATGACAGAGAATGTATACTCTGTCTGTCTTCACGTACGTCCAACGTCCTTGTTAAATAAACTGTGGGTATAAATCAACCCAAGAGTTCCACTACTACAGTCTTGGCATTAGTTGACGTGCCCTATTAAAGTTCCTGTTGCCTGATTGCCACATCACTTAACAACATTCGCGTATCAGCACAAGGTAGTAGTTACCCACCACAAAAAACTACTACAGTAAGGCTATTCCCATTTACGTCACTATTTGCTATAGCAACTCCCGCCGAAAGTAGCGTTGATATGCCAAGCTTGACATAGTTTCAGTACATCTTATGTCATTCTATATTCAATTTATCTCGTGTTTATGATTCACTACGAGATGTCGTAACTGCACTGTTTACTTTCTATAGTGATTAATAGTAATTTCTAATATTTTATTATAATTAGTTATTAGCACGAATAAATGCTACGGTAGTAGGTCATGCGGCCACACCCCCACCCTGATTTATTCAGTGGAATTTTTATTACTCTGGTATAGCTATGTTTAGAGTGTATTTAGTAAATTGACTGGGACAAACATGCAGTACATTCAAAACAATTTAATCGCCGTCAAATTTGAATATTTACAAATAGCAGATTTAATAATCTGCTAAGTTTAACAGTTTAAAAAAATTGAACAATCTTTAACAGAAAAAACTCATCATCGTATTTTGTTTTAGGTAAGAAGTCACTTGGCAGCTTTTAGGTTTGACTTAGCTGCAAATGGTAGTTTCTTCTCCCGCCGGGTTTCTGGGTTCTGTGCAGATATGACACTGGAGTTCTCACGTCTCTGGTCATGATTAAAGGCACAACACGTTCCAAGTAAGATATGGGAGTAACTGCAAAGCTGGTCCCGCGTCTCTAAGACCCTCTGATGATGGTGTCTATTTCGACGTCAGACCACTTCTACCCTCACTTTGTTCCAAAGATTAATATGCTCACGTACCACCAACGAGTATGATAAAAGAAGAGAAACGAATACCCTCTGAGTATTGAGTTTCCCGGTACATACTTATGTGTCCCCATCTTCCTATTACACCATCCCATCTACCTTAGATTTTATCATCGATGAGAATTAAGCTTAATCCCTCGCGAGAGAAAACCTTCTTTACATTTAAAGTGAATAGCTTTATATTTACTTTACATTCAAACCAAAAGGTTAATAGTATAGATAGAATATGTTTACATTTACATCTACACTGGTTGGAAAATGTTCACAATATAGATTGAATATGTTTTCATTTTAAATCTACACTGGTTGAAACGCTTAAAAACTGTCATTATTTTTAAAGTGAATATGTTTACATAGACATTTGCACTGGTTTGAAACTGTAAATATTATAATTAGTGTTTACATCATTTCTTTCTTCTTCTTCGTCCTGAAAATGACGTTGGTTGCGTTGTGTCTGTTTACAGCCAAGCTGCGATATCTGCGCCTTTCGGCCGACACATCCTACTTCAGCGCGGCATTTTTTGGGACCGGGTTTACCTTCCCTCTTCGACCCCTACTCTCTCAGTAAGACTGCAGTGATGCAGCCTGTTTCCAGGACCACCACTTGGAGGTGGAGTACGGTCTTGGTCAGCTCTGGTTTGCTGACCTTGATGCAAGCAGTCAAGCTATGGGTCGTTGACTGTATTCTCTGTTGCTGCGTCTTTGGGTCCCATTTCTTTCATCTTTCCCTACCTGCTCCATATGGAACTTGGGACTACCTATGCTTTTAACTATCTTTAA
This sequence comes from Oreohelix idahoensis, assembly GCA_024509875.1. NCBI lineage: Eukaryota > Metazoa > Mollusca > Gastropoda > Stylommatophora > Oreohelicidae > Oreohelix > Oreohelix idahoensis. The sequence goes on from JAMPIV010013078.1 coordinate 171,820, forward strand.
GAAACTAGCAATAAAGCAGTCACCAGTCCTTGCAGTAGTAGTTCATGAAATCATCATTCTATACGCTGAGGTTGCCAGCCTCAAATGACTTGGACAGCCACTACCAATTTTCACATATTAATATTCACATGAAAATATATACATATTAGTTCACACGTTGGTAATGACAAATATAGATGTAAAATGTACACTTACGCCAATCTTGGCTCACAGACTGTTTACTTAGAGGAATAAAGTTAAGACACTAGCAGATGCCTTTTTACACGTTTCTGGTGTGTTGTTATGTTAACAATGAATTCCCACTATGACTCCGTTTTTCAGTTTCCTCAGATCCCGGTTTTCCTTATTAAAATGGTATTTTTCCTGGCTCTTTAAGTCCTTCGAGATGTTCCACAATGTCCGGTCTGATATATTTGAAATCTGATTCGACCTCTGGCAGTCTTCTTGGCATGAGTGAATTTTTTCACAGTTTCTTAAAACTGGAAAAAGGTCATGTTATATTGCTTGTCTTCCCCCGCATTTGTTTGTTACGATGCTAAGCAGGGCTCCAATCGTTTCAAACATGCGTGATTAGGTGGGGTAATTTCAAAATTATCTCCGCCAGAAATTCTGTGCGTGATGCAAAAGGTCATATGGCAATAAAACATCCGTTTGCATTGTCTGCAATGCCTACAAATACAACGTCTTACTTTCCTCAGGGTGTGCAAGAAACGATTATGTCATTCCTGTGCGCTGACCAATAAGTTATCTTCCCGTAGTGGCTATCAAACTTTCAGCGTATTACCATCTTGGTGAAGAACGCACCTTGGCTTTATCAGCGATTAAACAACTGCGCTGGGCGATTTTATTGTTAATCTGTAGTCTGATGTCGGCCACACCTGAGATTAACCAACATGTTTGTCGGTTAATATTGCATCATCTGTCTACTCTCTCAGCAGGGTTGGTCAGGTAAACAGACAAGACGAATTATTACTGAAAGGAGTGAAAGAATGTTTAAAAATACAAGATATCTGCTACATAGCAGAGAAAGAAAAAGGTGTCGACAACTGAAAAGCACATAATTAAGTCAGTACAATCAATGTCACAGGATACGGCCGTAGGGGACAAGAGAGCGGCCCAAAAAATTATGTGACAAAGATACAGACTTTTTGCTCTGCTGAATAGGTTCAGCAACTTGGTTAAGATGCCTCTTACAAGTGGTCTAGGGTATTACTCTGAAATAGAATCCCACTATGACTTTTTCTTCATGTTCCTAAGATTCCGGGCTTTCTGTATTAGAAAAAGTAGAGTTTTCTTACTGTCTAAGTCCAGAAGATCCTCAAAACGTTTGCCTGTTCTTTAAGTTAGTATCCTGATTCTATTCTGTCCTGCCTGTCTGAAATGTCATCTAGACGAATTTTGATTAGCTGTGACATAGACTCAGAATGTGCTAGGTTATATGTAACATTCGGCCCACGCATCTGTGGTGAGTTTGATGTTAATACAGTTTGTTGTAAAGAAATCTTAGTGTACTGAATGAGGTCAGCTGTGAAGGTCCCTGAATATAATAAATATTAGAGTAAATTTCCAAGGCACCTTTCTACTACTACCACTATGATCTCATTCAGACTTATTCTAGATAGAATGTAAGATGACTACGTTTGGTGTCTAGGGTTATGAAATGTTAGTGTAAGGTTGCATTAACCAACTGAACATATAAACAGTTACACAAATTATTTAATTATCTAATACAACACAACAGTACCACGACAATCACATACGAACTACACTTTAAAAGACTATCTTTAGTAAGTCAGTGGTTGATAGTTTGGAAAAAAAAAGACTATCTTTGAAATTTGAATTTATTTAAAGATCAGGATTTAATTGATCAGTGGTTGATAGTTTGGAAAAATTAATGTTTTTCAATTTATTGTCCTGAATTTGATTTATTTGGAATCAGGACTGATAATCAAAAATGAAATCATAGAAAGTAATTACATCAATCAATTTATACAATGGGTCTTCTGACCATAATACACATATTATTATATAAGGGTGTAGGTGTATTGTCTAACTGAGGTGACTTCTAGTATACACTGGTTGATTGTTTATTATCATCATCTCTGCATGTTGTTTGTAAGTTTTTATGGACACTGATGGAATGTTTATATCACTATTCCCAGTCTCTTTTCTAATATAATGTTAGTTGAGCGATCAGGTGCCGAAACATGCACCTATCTTTGTAATATGATGTAAGAATCTTCCTGCACTTCGCTGAACGACAACCTTCAGCTCCCACTTCTTCAAGAATAATGGTGGTTTACAGTTGTCTCCGAAAAAGGCAAGACTGTGGCATGAATATATCGGCCCACTGTAGTCTGGCACCAGTTATTGACAGCAACCAAAACCCTCTGAAATCAGAAGAATATGCCTCCTTCGTAATCAACAGCCTACAATAATACTCAACAACCAGTACAGGCACATTACAAACAAACATGTAAGATCAGCTCTTTACGACAATCCCTTTCACCAGTTTCTTCTGATGTGACCAGGTATACCAGTATTCCTCTCCCCTAATAGTTACAACGCCTCTGCAATTCCAGCAATAATCTGTTGTCCATACAATAGGATAGGTATTATGCTCCTGATGATAATCATATATAACTTAGTTGGTCTACACCTCTCTGATAGTCTTTCATATGCTGGATCAATCTCTAGACTCTGTTTTGAGTCTGCCATAGACTCACTTACTTACATTCGTATGTTAGTATTTCACATTCAAATTTTATTTTAAATAAAATGTTAAGAAAATCAATCTTACCACAAATGTAAGGAAATAACACAAGTTAAACGATGACTAGGCAATAGAATATGGCACATTTTCGATCTGCCCTTTGTCCAGGCTTTTCCTATGTTAGAAAATTCTCCGCCTGCTCTCATCGATCTTGCTTTGCACAAAATTTACTTGAAATGGCAGTGAACAGTCCCCGTTTCGTACCAGTATCTACTGCTTTGTCCAATGGGACCATGTTTACATTTATTTTGAATCTATCGTTTCAAATAACAACTCCCAATATGTTTCCAAGGCAAATATATTTTTAGTTTTAGGTCAACCAATCATACTTCGCCTTCCTTTAAAATACACCCAATCAAATATCCCGTACCTTTTAACCTCATTTACCCAAAGTCGTTTTTTCAAAACATGCCATAAAAAATTATAAGCAGGCATGATCTTTACTTGACAGTCTGGTCGGGTCCACTATAGTATTATGGCTATAATTAGTTAATTAATGGACTATTTGCGTAACTATTACCATATTCTTTGTCAACAAGTCCTAAGGTACACGAATATACAGTTTATATGGGACTAGTTGGCTTGGTTCAGAAGTACACAGTTTTTTTTTTTTCTAAGTTAGTGTTTTTTATTTTTAGTCTACTACACGTTCAGTTCTTTTCCATGTGCTGTCTTCTCTATTTACGTGATAATTACGTCCTTTGAAATAAGAGCTAAGGTTGTTTTTGTGACACGAGTTGTCTACATGTTCTAACTTTTTCCTCGTATTTTGGAGAAACCCCTAAGGCAAGGCTTGCCCCTGTGCTAGTATTGGCTTTTAGTTTAAAATCAATGCGAAACGAATTAGCATTTCATCTATCCTTTCCCCTCCTCGTTCCACAATGCATTTTTAGGCACAATTTTCTTAGAACTAGGAAAAGTGATTATGTCAAGGACGAATTTGAAAAATTTGGGTACCGTTTTGTTCGGCTATTCGTTAGCAAAAAATAATCTGAAGGCGTAGGCGATACCAACAGTTCTAGCAGAAAATTCTTTTATACTTTCTTATCTTTTCCTTTATGCCCGATATTGTTATATATTAATTTAGATATTGTATTTAGAAATTCACTACACATGTCCCCCCTTTAGAACAGACGATCATATGTCAGTTCCTATTTCTAAATACACATAGATGAATTTACTATCTATGCCTGATGACTACTCTGATGTTCGTCGTATGGATGACTGCTTAAAAAATCAGCTCCCACATTAGTTTTTCCGGGAATGTACTCTATGGTAAACTGGAATGGCTGTAAGAGCAAAGACCAGCGCAATAACCTAGCATTTTCATGCCTTGCTTGTGACAGACACATGAGTGGTTTATGATCTGTCTGGATCCTAAATGATTGTCCATAGAGATAAATCTGGAACTTTGTTATACCCCAGATGACTGCCAGACATTCTTTTTCACTTGTTGAATATTTTTGTTCTGCTGTGTTCAACTTACGGCTAGCATAAGCTACTGGGGTTAATTCCCCATCAAGTGAATTTGACCGTTGTAATAGAGCTGCACCCAAACCGATATTACTCGCATCCGTTCTCAGAATGAATTCTTGAGTTAAGTCAGGTAATTTCAAAATAGGCCTGCTTGTGAGCTTTTCTTTCAATTCTTGGTATGCTAATTCACATTGCGCTGTCCAAATAATTCTATCAGGATTTCCTTTGCGCGTTAAATCAGTCAATGGAGCACATATTTAGTTAAAGTTTTTTATATACTTTTGGTAAAAACCACATAATGAGACAAAAGATCGCACATATTTTTTTGTTTGTGGTCTTGGTGCTTTTTTTAACTTCTCCACGTTCTTGGGGTCAGGGGTCATGTTTCCTTGATGTACTGTGTGGCCCAAGAATCCCAGCTTTTTACATCCAACACAGCATTTCGTCGGTCTAGCTGTCAAATTGGTCTCTCTCAATCGATCAAACAACATATTCAGAGAGTTAATGTGTTCCATAAATGTTTCTGTTGCTATGAGAATATCATCCATGAAGTTATTGATGCATGGATTTTTCAGGGGATCCAGTAACTTTCTCATCATCCTCGAAAACACACTCGGTGCACTTTTCAGCCCGAATGGCAACATATTAAATTCATAATGTCCTTCCGAGGTGCTAAAGGCTAAATAAGGTTTTACCTCCGGTTTTTCTGGAATCTGATAATAGCCTTTGCTCAGATCCACTTTAGAGAAATATTTAGCTCTATTCAGCCTGGCAAACAGCTGATTTGTATCAGGTAATGGATCCACCTGACCTTCTGTGACAGCATTCAGTTTCCTGTAATCTATACACAGCCGGTGTTCTCCAGAGGGTTTTCTTAACAGAACCACACTGGAACTGTAGGGAGATTCACTGTGCGAGATAATCCCTTCTCTCAACAGATAATCTATCTCCTCCCTTAAAGCTTTTTCCTTAGCGAACGGAATCGAATAGGCTTTCATACAGATTGGTGTTGGGTCTATGAGTTTCATATCATACTCCAATAAATTTGTATGCCCCGGACGGTCCGTTAACACATCTGTATGATTATTCAGAACCTGTTGAACCCTCTCCCTCTGAATTTCCGTTAAGTATGTGCTGATTTTTACCTGTGCGGTGGTTTCACAGGGATGTAAAGGATATTCATGAGAAGTGAGTGGTTCCTTTTTCATCTCCATTGCAACAGACAAGGTCAGTAGGTGTGTCTCTTCCTGGTTTTCTCTGTCCAGATATTTCTTCAGGAGATTCACATGATAGATTTTCTCCTTCCCTTTCTTATCTATCTTATAATTTGTTCTAGACACCTGCTCTAGAACTGTATATGGACCTTGCCATCCAATTTGCAATTTATTCTGGCTGCCGGGCAGTAGAAGGAGCACCTTCTCTCCCACAGATAATTCTCGATCCTTCGCTTTCTTATTGTAATAGGCAGCATGTTTTTTCCTGGCTTGTCTCAAATTTTCATTGGCAAGTTTCCAGCCAGTTTTAAGACGAGTTTTATGCTCGTTCACATATTGATATGATGAGGTAATATTTTCTTCTGCCTTTTCATCGGTCCAGGTCCTTAACAAGGTTACATATGGACTTTTAATTTTTCTGACATAGTTTTCATAATATTGGAAGCCTTGTTTTGAGGACATTTCTTTCTCTTGTCATCATATAAGAATCTCCCACTACCAATTTTTTTCTTGGGGTTTTCTTCCCACTTTAAATTCCTTGTGAGAGATCTTCTCTCTCTTTTATCTTCCTCTAGTTTACATAAGTCCGACTGAGGGATTTTCGGCTTATTCTGGGGTAAGACATCTCTTTGTACTCGCTGCATAGTGGCCATTGTAAAACATCCAAGTGAAGACTGTCTGTGAAAAGGGGGCTCCCATTCCACTTTGTCTACATTATTAAATTCATATTTCTTTCCATTGTCAGGCCTAAGTTTGCCCCGTATCGTGTCTAGGTCCTGATCAATTTTCCCCCTTGTAGGTGTTCCCTCATGTAATAAGCCACATCTTTCTACAAAATTCTCAATGTCAAACATTTCATCTGGCCAATAATAATTTTGAGCCACCTTTTGGATGATGGTACCTATTTTCTCGTGGTCCCCATCTTTTCCAACATGTAGGCTCCTTATCACATCTGCCCTATATGCCTTTGGAAGAACCAACTGTCCGTGACCAGTGGATCCAGTTCCAGTTTTCCTATAAATCAAATTGTTTTTCATATAGAAATCTCCCTTGCCTGGAGGTGTATGACATTTGGGCAATTTCTTAAAACAAGGCTTGAGGGTCTTATCCCCAGCCTGCGCCATCCTCATCTCATCTGGAGGGGTATTTATCAGATTATCCTCCTCCTGTTTAGACTGTGATCTGGTCTGAAGCGTGGCCATGTACACAGGTCTCTTTTTACACACTTCTGTGTTATGGTTTTCCATCCGACACCAACTACAATATAATCTACCTTGGTTAAAGGGTTTTCTGTCATTATATTTCCTTTCATTGAATTGTGAGGTTTTATTATCATAGTCATTGCGTGGCCTATCAAACTGGTGCTTACCTTTGTTCTGGTCTCTATGGTCAAACTTATTAAAGTTTTGAGGTGCCTTAAAATGTTCTACCTGTTTCTTTTTATTTCCAACTACCTCTGCTTGGGCTGCCTGATACCTCTCAGCGACATTGAGTAACTCACCCAGCCTCTCTGCACCTTGTTCCATGAGAAACTTTCTCAGGTCTGGAGCCATGGACTCTCTTAGTTGCTCAATAAGGATCATTTCCTTAAGATCTTGGGTTTTCCTCAGAGCCGTCCATTTCTCCAAGTAGGTCTCTAACCGTGCAGAGAACTGGTGATAAGTCTCACCCGACAGTAGTTTGGCGTTCCTAAATTTTTTTCTACAAAATTCCCCATTCTTTTCATATCTTAACGAAAGAGCCCGCTTTAGCATGTCATAATTGTCCTGATCATCCCTGCTCATCTTGGCAAAAACTTCATAAGCTGTACCACGAAGCCCTTGTGATAACTTTAGGCTCCACCTTTCTCTCTCTAAACCATACGTGGTAGCTAAAAGTTCATATCTATTTAGGTAACTTTCTATGTCATCGTCTTTCTCAACAAAATGGTCTAAATGAAAACTCATAGCTGAGGTTGAGGCTCCCTGACTAACAGTAGCATCTGAGGTAAAGGGACTGGCACCATTTTCCGGAGCATGGCCCTGAAATTCTAACTCCCTTAGTCGTAACTCATGTTCCCTTTGTAATCTCTTCTCCTCCTTTTCTGCTTCCCTTTCTGCAGCCTGTCTTCTTTCCTCAGCTTCTCTGTCTGCAGCCTGTTTCCTTTCCTCTGCTTCTCTTTCTGCAGCTAATCTCTTTTCTTCTGCCTCCAATGCCCTAGCCTCCTTGTCAGCCTCAATCTGCAGCCTCTTAAGTTCTTTATCCGCCTCTAACTCTTTTTGCTTCAGCCTCAATCTGCAGCCTCTTAATTTCTTTTTCAGCCTCTAACTTTCTTTCAGCCTCTTTTTCTAATCTTTTTTTTCGCGTTCAATAAATTTGTCACATTCAGTTGTGACGTAAGCAATCATAATTTGCCCCTCCATTCCCAATTCTTTAGTAGCCTGCACAGCAGCAGATCGAAACTTCGCCAGATCAGCCATTATGTACTAGGCAAACCTTTTAAAATTTCTAACTAGACAAATTTCTAATTATAACTAACAATTTCTAATTATAACTAAGAACAACCACAGGCACTGATAGTTCAACCACTATTTAATTTCTCCAAAAAGGAATGCTTTTAGTTTTATACTATCTGAGATTCCTAATATAATTGATCATATTTTAAGAATTTAAAATCCCAGAAGCAAACTACCCAATATAGCTGGTGTTATGAAAAATTCAATCCCCAGGAGCGAGATCCCAATATATGTGGTGGGTTTGATGTTAATACAGTTTGATGTAAAGAAATCTTAGTGTACTGAATGAGGTCAGCTGTGAAGGTCCCTGAATATAATAAATATTAGAGTAAATTTCCAGGGCACCTTTCTATTACCACCACTATGATCTCATTCAGACTTATTCTAGATAGAATGTAAGATGACTACGTTTGGTGTCTAGGGTTATGAAATGTTAGTGTAAGGTTGCATTAACCAACTGAACATATAAACAATTACACAAATTATTTTATTATCTAATACAACACAACAGTACCACGACAATCACATACGAACTACACTTTAAAAGACTATCTTTAGTAAGTCAGTGGTTGATAGTTTGGAAAAATTAATGTTTTTCAATTTATTGTCCTGAATTTGATTTATTTGGAATCAGGACTGATAATCAAAAATGAAATCATAGAAAGTAATTACATCAATCAATTTATACAATGGGTCTTCTGACCATATTACACATATTATTATATAAGGGTGTAGTTGTATTGTCTAACTGAGATGACTTCTAGTATACACTGGTTGATTGTTTATTATCAACATCTCTGCATGTTGTTTGTAAGTGTTTATGGACACAGCAATAATCTGTTGTCCATACAATAGGATAGGTATTATGCTCCTGATGATAATCATATATAACTTAGTTGGTCTACACCTCTCTGATAGTCTTTCATATGCTGGATCAATCTCTAGACTCTGTTTTGAGTCTGCCATAGACTCACTTACTTACATTCGTATGTTAGTATTTCACATTCAAATTTTATTTTAAATAAAATGTTAAGAAAATCAATCTTACCACAGATGTAAGGAAATAACACAAGTTAAACGATGACTAGGCAATAGAATATGGCACATTTTCGATCTGCCCTTTGTCCAGGCTTTTCCTATGTTAGAAAATTCTCCGCCTGCTCTCATCGATCTTGCTTTGCACAAAATTTACTTGAAATGGCAGTGAACAGTCCCCGTTTCGTACCAGTATCTACTGCTTTGTCCAATGGGACCATGTTTACATTTATTTTGAATCTATCGTTTCAAATAACAACTCCCAATATGTTTCCAAGGCAAATATATTTTTAGTTTTAGGTCAACCAATCATACTTCGCCTTCCTTTAAAATACACCCAATCAAATATCCCGTACCTTTTAACCTCATTTACCCAAAGTCGTTTTTTCAAAACATGCCATAAAAAATTATAAGCAGGCATGATCTTTACTTGACAGTCTGGTCGGATCCACTATAGTATTATGGCTATAATTAGTTAATTAATGGACTATTTGCGTAACTATTACCATATTCTTTGTCAACAAGTCCTAAGGTATACGAATATACAATTTATATGGGACTAGTTGGCTTGGTTCAGAAGTACACAGTTTTTTTTTTCTAAGTTAGTGTTTTTTATTTTTAGTCTACTACACGTTCAGTTCTTTTCCATGTGCTGTCTTCTCTATTTACGTGATAATTACGTCCTTTGAAATAAGAGCTAAGGTTGTTTTTGTGACACGAGTTGTCTACATGTTCTAACTTTTTCCTCGTATTTTGGGGAAACCCCTAAGGCAAGGCTTGCCCCTGTGCTAGTATTGGCTTTTAGTTTAAAATCAATGCGAAACGAATTAGCATTTCATCTATCCTTTCCCCTCCTCGTTCCACAATGCATTTTTAGGCACAATTTTCTTAGAACTAGGAAAAGTGATTATGTCAAGGACGAATTTGAAAAATTTGGGTACCATTTTGTTCGGCTATTCGTTAGCAAAAAATAATCTGAAGGCGTAGGCGATACCAACAGTTCTAGCAGAAAATTCTTTTATACTTTCTTATCTTTTCCTTTATGCCCGATATTGTTATATATTAATTTAGATATTGTATTTAGAAATTTACTACACATGTCCCCCCTTTAAAACAGGCGATCATATGTCAGTTCCTATTTCTAAATACACATAGATTAATTTACTATCTATGCCTGATGACTACTCTGATGTTCGTCGTACGGATGTCTGCTTAAAAAATCAGCTCCCACATTAGTTTTTCCGGGAATGTACTCTATGGTAAACTGGAATGGCTGTAAGAGCAAAGACCAGCGCAATAACCTAGCATTTTCATGCCTTGCATGTGACAGACACACGAGTGGTTTATGATCTGTCTGGATCCTAAATGATTGTCCATAGAGATAAATCTGGAACGTTTTTATACCCCAGATGACTGCCAGACATTCTTTTTCACTTGTTGAATATTTTTGTTCTGCTGTGTTCAACTTACGGCTAGCATAAGCTACTGGGGTTAATTCCCCATCAAGTGAATTTGACCGTTGTAATAGAGCTGCACCCAAACCGATATTACTCGCATCCGTTCTCAGAACGAATTCTTGAGTTAAGTCAGGTAATTTAAAAATAGGCCTGCTTGTGAGCTTTTCTTTCAATTCTTGGTATGTGTAACTGTCTTTTTTTTCTTGTTGAGGTGATCACTGGCCCAAGACAGTTTACATGTTGTTAGATGTGTAGTGCGAGCGTATGATGAGTTGAGTGTGGGTGCGAATGAAGACGCGAATGTGTTTAGGCTCGTATAGATGTAGATCCTGCAACCCATACTCTCACATGCAGTAATCAAGGATGCTTTGACACTGCAGGCATGTTTCAAGACATTTATTGACGGGAACACACATAATATCAACAGGAACAGTCAGTGTAACAAGGTCATGCTGACCTGACATCGATAGGTATACATTTGGCATTCAAAAAGGTAAACATCAGAATAGACGTGCATGGTCAATAGCAAAGTTCTTCAATAATGACAGTTCGTAGCGTCGCCCTTGGCGTCTCTGACTAAACGCGTCAGATGCCTTAGTTACCTTGACACACAGGTGCAACTTGGCACTCCCTGCCAATTGCACATATCAGGCTGTAGTATAATAGCCGGAAGCACAGGCCTCGTCCTAACGTCGGCCGTGTACTTCTGTTAAATAGGTTATCACCAACCCTGCAGTAATACTTATTGTAGATAGAAGTTCCGCCAATCTGCGGCTCCCACAATATATCTTCGTCACTGGATTTCTGGACAATATAAGACTAACAGTCTTGGATGGCTACCTCGAGCACAAATATATAAGTTCTGAAATGGCGGATCCGTGAACTGCTGTTCACCCTAGGTAATCCTTTACATGTTCTGCCACCGAAAAGCGTAATAATGCATAAAGGTCGGTATTACCTGGTAAATGAATCCTCAGAACTACACAAGGAATTCTGTCGTCATCCCGACGCACAGAGATTCACGGGGAAAACTGCCATAGCAGTTACTTCGAAGATTCTCCCCGAAAAACAATGGACTCTTGGTCCCTTCAGAAAAACAGGACCTCCCGGCTTCCCGGAAGTATATCTCACTCCCGCTTAAAAAACCTTCCCATAGGCCTACGCCCGAACTGACAACCTCTGACCCTAAAGGTCAAACACAATGAATGAATAAACAAGGGAAGACAACCCCTAATCAACCTGACATCGCAGGTAAAGACACAATTATACTTATGATACAAACATAAGCAAATAACTTGACAGATGACTCCGTCGAAAATGACAGCAACATTACTACCACCCCCCTGTAAAAAAAAAAAAAATGCAATTTTTTTTTTTTTTTTAATATGTTCATGAGCAAGATAGCACCAGTATCACTTCTGTGCTCATGCAAACAATGAACCTAATATCAGGTACAATAGGAGAGGGTACAAATCATCTCCCAACATAGGAGAAAATATTTCCTTTAAGCCAAACAAACTAAGGGATACCATTCAAGAAACCTAAGTTGCTTGCAATACCAATCATATATCAAACATTACTAAATAATATAATCATAGCAATATACAAATGTCAATGCTATTTTAGCAACATATCACTGATGGATGGACAAAATGAAATTTGTTAAATTATCTAAACATCATCCAAATACATTTGTATTACAACATATTATGATATTAAGGACAGACCTAAGTCTGAAAATATATCAGGAAAAACTAGGACACAAGATTTAACTGGAATCATGTGGGCATCTAGACAATATGTCCGCCATCACATTATCCGAACCACGGATAGCTCGCACCGTGAAATGGAAAGGCTGAAGAGCAATAGCATAACGAGTAGATCTCGAGCTCTTCAAATCCTTACTTTGCATAGCCGTAAGAGCTTTTTGGTCGGTTTCCATAAAGAAATGCGCGCCCAGAGGAACCTTTGTAGCTTAAGAATGGACCAAACCATAGCCAACAATTCACGGTCCAAAACCGAGTAATTCCTTTCTGCCGCATTCAGCTTCCTAGAAATATACATTACAGGATGCAGAGTTCCTGAATATTCCTGCATTAGTGCCGCTCCAATGCCAGTGGAAGAGGCATCACTACGAAGGACAAAAGTCTTATCAATCGTCGGTAGTCTTAAGATAGGATGAGATGAGAACAAATTCTTAACCTGATCCAATGAAGATTGGCATTCTTGGGACCAACGCACCATATTAGGAGAACCTTTTTTCAATAACGTTGAAAGTGGTGCCATAATGGAGGACAGATTCTCAATGAATCTTCCATAGAATTGTATCAATCCCAAGAGACTACGCACTTGCTTTTTTGTCTTCGGAACCGAGATATTTAATATCTTTGAAATGTTTTGGTCCTCTGTCTTCAACAGACCATGACCAACTCGATGACCTAGGAAGGAAATTTCACTAAACCCAACAAAAGCTTTAGAGGGTTTAGCAGTCAAACTATGCTCACGTAGAGTAGATAGCAATTCCTTCAGACCCACATAGTGTTCTTCCCAAGTATCGCTGAAAAGACAGATGTCGTCTAAATATGCAATGACATCTGCACGATCTGATAGAATTCGTCGCATCATGCGCACGAAAGTCGCTGGGGCGTTCATAAGCCCGAAAGGCATAAAATTCCATTGAAACAGACCCCTAGGTGTCGAAAAAGCAGTGAGAGGTTTGGCGTGTTCCGTCAATGGGACTTGCCAATAACCTTTCGACAAGTCTAGTTTAGTAAAGAATTTAGCTTTAGAAAGTCTAATAAGTAGATCATCTAATAACGGCATAGGTTCAGCATCGAACTTCGTAACTTGATTTAATTTGCGATAATCAACGCAAAGACGTATGTTATTGTCTTTCTTTCGAACAATAACTATCGACGAAGAATAAGCTGAAGTGGATGGTTCAATTATTTGTAGTTGAATCATTTCATCCAATTCTTTCTCGACTTGTGCTTGAAAATGAATAGGTATTGGGTATGGTCTTACTCTGATCGGATTACGATCAGTAAGTATGATGTCATGTTCTATGACATCTGTGTGTCCAGGAATGTCGGTAAGGACATCCTGATATGATTGTAACGTAGAGGATACTTGACGTTGTTCCTCAAAAGACAAGTTAGAAGAGACTGTAACGTCTCTCCACGATTCCGTTGAAATAAGTGGAATCGTAGGAAGAGGTAAGTTCACGTCAGAAAAAATAGTTTCCTCATCCTGTATAACGGACAGGGATGAGATGTGACCATGTTGAACTGGAGAGTCGTCCGTCGCCTGGAAAATAGGCTGTAAATAGTCTGGACGTTCAATAAACTCTGTTAACATATTTATATGGAAGGTTTTATGCCTTCCATCCACATCGACAATATAGTCGACATCAGAAATTTTCGAGACTATAGTGTATGGACCCTTCCAAGAAATGAGAAGTCTATTCTCTCTTGAGGGCAGTAAGACATATGCTTTGTCTCCAGGACAAAGTTGACGTAGGCGTCTTTTCTTATTAGCAAATCGCCTAGCTTTTTCTTTCGCAAATTCGGAAGATGAAGTTGCTAACCTGCACGATTCGATAATCTTTTCTCTAAGAGCTATAACATATTCATATGACGATTGTGTATCATCGTCAATATTATCGGAAGTTATCAAATCGTGTAACAAGGACATTGGCCCGCGCGGTTGCGCGCCAAAGACAAGTTCGAAAGGAGAAAACCCTGTATGCTCGTTGGGAACCTCTCTATAGGCAAAGAGGACTGCAGGTAAAACCCTGTCCCAATCTTCAGGATGATCCTCCGTTATCTTGCCAAGTAAGTTCTTTAGTGTCCTGTTAAGACGTTCTACCAATCCATTGGACATTGGATGATAAATACTACTGAGAGACCTTTTAATGTCTAGCGTAGCCATTACCTGAGACATAACGTCCGAAATTAACTGAGTGCCGTGATCCGACAGTATTTCTCCGGGGAATCCCAGACGAGAAAATACGAGCCAAAGAGCATCAGCGATATCGACAGTTGATATGCTCTTCAGAGGAATAGCCTCTGGCCAACGCGTGCACATGTCCACGCAAGTGAGGATAAATTGGTGTCCTCTGGCTGACTTAATTTTGAACGGACCAATGATGTCTATAGCCATTTTCTGAAACGGCCGAATCGGAATATCTGCAGCCTGAATAGGAGCAGCATGTCTCGGACCCCTAGACTTGACCTCTTGACAAATTTTGCAAGATCGGCAATAAATTCGGATGTCTTTATTCACGAATGGCCAAAAGAATGACGCAAGGACTCTAGTTTTAGTTCTGGAAAAACCCATGTGTCCCGCACACTGAGAATCGTGTGCATGCCGAAGAATTAAGGCTCTCATACACTTAGGCACAAGAATTTGCGAGTGCATAGACTTGTCCGAGTGTTGTACCATTCGTACCAATATACCATTCTTCATAGTGATATACGATTTGTGATTCGTATTTTGATTGGGATCCCCTTTCTTTGCAAGAAGGAAGTATTTCTTCAAAGAAGGATCCTCTTCTTGACGTTTAACAAACGAGTCATGGGAAATCACCAAGTGCTCGTCTTGGCTATCAACTTCATTACTATTATAAGATGAAGTTGGGGGATTAAGAGCTTGAGCTCTTGTCACCACTGCATTGACCGTTTGAATGTTTTTTTCTTCCCAACTAGAAATTTGTTGCGGGGTGCATTCCTTAACCCCATGAATACGACCGATTATAAGATCCGCAATAGGATTAGGAAGAAGACATGCATGGACATCTCCTGTGAAGAAAGGAGTGTCAATCCTAATAATAGCAGTAGGATAGCTTTCCATAGTACCACCAAATGTAACACATTTGATTGTTTTTCCCGTGGCACAGCAAGGATCTATCAGAGACTCCTTAACCCCGACGGTAGTACATCCCGAATCGAAAAGTACTGAGACTAGCCTATCATTTATTAGACCTTTATGTAAGATGAGAGATCCTCTCCCATCATGCGCAACTGTAGCAGGTAGAGCAGGAAGAGGGTGACCACAACTTAGCGTAGATACAGTTGATGAGTCAAACAATGTTAAGCATTGGGGGCATTCAGTTGCTCTCCCAAAATCGAAAGCACAACCAGTGATAGCCCTAGAGTTACCACTATCATTTACTGTATTACAGACTCCATCAAACTCTTGTTGCGCAGAGTTTGCCTGTTGGTAAGGTCTTTTTTTGTTAAACCTAGGTCTACCTCGATTATCATTTCCCCTGTAATTATTTCGACTATCATTTCCCCTGTAATTGTTATCATATTGCCTATTGTAATCATCATTCCGGTTTGAATCCCGGTTTCTAAATTCACCATCGTCATAATCTTGACGTCGAGAATGATTACCTCGAAAATTTGAATAGTTATTATTTGGATAGCCTTTACGAAAGTGTCTCAAATTATTACCACTAAAATTACGAGAACTACCATCTTGTCTCCACTGCATAGACGAAGAACCATCATGTGTTGGATTACTCCGCTTCTGAGTGTAATTTTGATTACTTCCCCTATTCCAATTTTGTTGAGCACCCTGAAATTTTTTTCTGAAATTAGGGCCATATGGTGTTGCCGAAGCAGCTGGCAACCCTTCTTTCACTTTAGAATTGCTAACTGTAGCATGGGGATGTGCTGTGGCATACTGACAACAGTATTCCTCCATTTCTTTTAAGTTTTTAGGCTTACGCTCATGAAGGAATGCAAGAAAAGAATCATTAACAGATGACAAAACCTTATCTCGCAATAATAAGTCCATTAGACCTTCATATGTTTTCTCAATCTGAGACAACTCAACCCATCGTGTAAATGTACGACGTATCTTTGTAACAAAATCAGAGAAATCTACTCCATTTTCTGGCAACATTGTCCTAAAACGAAGACGATAGTCTTCTTGTTTTAATTGGTATTTCTTTAGTAATGCTGCCCTGACAACATCATAATTAGTCCTCTCATGTTCGTCTATTGTCATAAGAGTAGTCACTGTGTCACCTGTAAAAAATGGCATCAGTTGTTCAACATATTTTTCCTTTTTTATGTTATGCGTATCGCACAAAAATTGGAATCTATCTAGATAATCTGCTACGTCATCCTTTAAAGGATTGAAATGAGGCAATTTAATCCTACTAACAAACTCCTTTGTCGTACTCGAAGTTGTTTGCTGAGCACCCGTACTCGCCAATTTCAATTTCTCTAACTCCAAAATTGCGAGTTTTTTCATCAAGTTCCATCTTCTGTTTTCTTTCCTCATGTTCCATTTTTCTAATTTCAGCCTCAGCAGCAGCTTGAAGTTTTTTTTTTTTTTTTTTCCTCTGCAGCAGCTTGAAGTTTTTTTTCCTCTGCAGCAGCTTGAAGTTTTTTTGTCTTCCATTTCCATCTGGAATTTTCTTTCATCAGCTGCAGCTTGAGCTTTCCTCTCCTCAGCAGCAGCTTGAGCTTTTCTCTCCTCAGCCTCTCTTTGATACCTTCTTTCTTCAAGTTCTAATCTTCTATTCTCAGCTTCTAGCTTCTTTAGTTCAGCTTCTGCTTTCAATTTAATTTCCTCTTTTTGTTTCTTTTCTTCTGACTTTAATGCAATGGCGAATTGAGCAGATGAATATTCTTCCAATTCTTTACCAGACTTACCAAGGGTCAACCCTTGCTGGATGAAGAAATCCAATGTAGACATTCTGTCTAATGAGATCAGAAACCTGAAAAAAAATTAAATAAATTACCTTATCCCACTTCAATGGGAGACAAGTCTGAAATGCTAGACTTGTATACTCACTTCACTTTATTTTACTGTCTTAATCTTTGTAGATAACAAGTCTTTTATCAAAGAACTTGTATAAATAATAATAATAATAATAAATTCTTTAAGCACCAAACACGGCGCATAAGGCAGAAACCAGTGCTCTCCAGGTTGTTCGTTGTGACGCCACTCCTCTTAGCTCTTGCACATTATTTAGGCCCAACGTTCTTCCTTCTCTTATTATTGTTCTTCTGAGTGTTTCTTTTGGTCTTCCTTTTTTCCTCTTACCCTCAGGAAAAAGTGAGCGCCTGTAGTGGTATTCTGTTGTTTTGCATTCGTAGGACATGACCGATATATGACCATCGTCTTTTCCTTATATAGTCGGAGACATATTTCTGCCTAGAGTCTTCTCTTATTTGTCGATTAGTCTTGAATTCTTTCCAACTGATGTTCATATAAATATCTTATATAATATCTTGTATAAATATCTTATATAATATTATTTAACAAACTCTATATGAAGAGTCTACCTTATCAATAATATCAAAACATGACCAAGTATGTGTATGTAGACTGTGCATGACAGTAATGTAGTACAACCAAAAAAAAAATACAAAGACAAAAATACAAAACAATACAAATGGCAACACTGTTTTAACCAAAAATGTGTAGAGAAATACACAAGAAAGGAAAGACCTACAGAATACAAACAAAACAAATCGACAATCAAAACTGAAAAACAGACAAAATATTACAAAAACAACGTTAAGTACAATTACATCACAGCTAACATCAATAGCGACCAATTGTCACTAGCAAATTTCCAAATTAAGAAAATTTGCACCTACAGACCGCTTACAGTAAGCCTCGATCAAGTGGCATATTTACCGTAAGACCCACCAACCGAAAAACCCGCAGAAAAATACACAAAACAGTAGAAGTGACATAAACATATAGCAATCAATTTCAATGTGTTGCAGAACAAGTTCAGTCACAGCTGAAACTAAAATAAATTTCTTGCTCCTTGCGAACACAGAAACGAAATGTCAAACGCGCACTGAACGTCAAATCCACTGTAACATAAAGTGGTATTCACGAACCAAAGTTACTATGACCTTCTCAAATTAGGGCTTGCACATTGAATGTTTACAATTTCACGTACTGTTTACAGACACTTGACCTCCAACAATGTAGCTTGAATACTCTGACCTAGAAAAGTCTGTTGTTGAATGAAACGTGTAACAACCCGCAGTACTGTTTACAATAGGAACCCGCCTTCTATGCAGTTATGGTCCACGTAGCAAATGCCTAGTAGTTCACTTCAGTACTTGTCTTGTTATGCTTTATGTAGCATTTATATTATAAATGCTCGTACTGTTTATTTGTGTCAACCGTTGATGACCTATATCTGTCCTGTTGTAGCCAAAACTTGCAAATATAGAATTAGCACTGTGTGTTACGGCTGTCCCGTGTGTAGCTTAGACCCACAGATCAGAAGTGTAATGTGTACTTGTCCTTCTTGTAACTTTCTCGACAAAACTGGAGACATCATACATGTAACAGCCAACCAGGAATGTAAATTTCTGGATCCATAAATGTCAACAATAATGTCAAATGCTCGCTCTGTTCTTTTTAAACCCACAGATCTGGTCCATCAGAAATGTAAGTTTCTAGGCCACATTGGCGACAAGAAATGTATCATAAGAGCCCACGTAACTGGTCCACCAGAAATGTAACTGTCTTTTTTTTCTTGTTGAGGTGATCACTGGCCCAAGACAGTTTACATGTTGTTAGATGTATAGTGCGAGCGTATGATGAGTTGAGTGTGGGTGCGAATGAAGACGCGAATGTGTTTAGGCTCGTATAGATGTAGATCCTGCAACCCATACTCTCACATGCAGTAATCAAGGATGCTTTGACACTGCAGGCATGTTTCAAGACATTTATTGACGGGAACACACATAATATCAACAGGAACAGTCAGTGTAACAAGGTCATGCTGACCTGACATCGATAGGTATACATTTGGCATTCAAAAAGGTAAACATCAGAATAGACGTGCATGGTCAATAGCAAAGTTCTTCAATAATGACAGTTCGTAGCGTCGCCCTTGGCGTCTCTGACTAAACGCGTCAGATGCCTTAGTTACCTTGACACACAGGTGCAACTTGGCACTCCCTGCCAATTGCACATATCAGGCTGTAGTATAATAGCCGGAAGCACAGGCCTCGTCCTAACGTCGGCCGTGTACTTCTGTTAAATAGGTTATCACCAACCCTGCAGTAATACTTATTGTAGATAGAAGTTCCGCCAATCTGCGGCTCCCACAATATATCTTCGTCACTGGATTTCTGGACAATATAAGACTAACAGTCTTGGATGGCTACCTCGAGCACAAATATATAAGTTCTGAAATGGCGGATCCGTGAACTGCTGTTCACCCTAGGTAATCCTTTACATGTTCTGCCACCGAAAAGCGTAATAATGCATAAAGGTCGGTATTACCTGGTAAATGAATCCTCAGAACTACACAAGGAATTCTGTCGTCATCCCGACGCACAGAGATTCACCGGGGAAAACTGCCATAGCAGTTACTTCGAAGATTCTCCCCGAAAAAACAATGGACTCTTGGTCCCTTCAGAAAAACAGGACCTCCCGGCTTCCCGGAAGTATATCTCACTCCCGCTTAAAAAACCTTCCCATAGGCCTACGCCCGAACTGACAACCTCTGACCCTAAAGGTCAAACACAATGAATGAATAAACAAGGGAAGACAACCCCTAATCAACCTGACATCGCAGGTAAAGACACAATTATACTTATGATACAAACATAAGCAAATAACTTGACAGATGACTCCGTCGAAAATGACAGCAACAGTATGCTAATTCACATTGCGCTGTCCAAATAATTCTATCAGGATTTCCTTTGCGCGTTAAATCAGTCAATGGAGCACATATTTAGTTAAGGTTTTTTATATACTTTTGGTAAAAACCACATAATGAGACAAAAGATCGCACATCTTTTTTTGTTTGTGGTCTTTGTGCTTTTTTAACTTCTCCAGGTTCTTGTGGTCAGGGGTCATGTTTCCCTGATGTACTGTGTGGCCCAAGAATTCCAGCTCTTTACATCCAACACAGCATTTCGTCGGTCTAGCTGTCAAATTGGTCTCTCTCAATCGATCAAACAACATATTCAGAGAGTTAATGTGTTCCATAAATGTTTCTGTTGCTATGAGAATATCATCCATGAAGTTTGTGATGCATGGATTCTTTAGGGGATCCAGTAACTTTCTCATCATCCTCGAAAACACACTCGGTGCATTTTTCAGCCCGAATGGCAACATATTAAATTCATAATGTCCTTCCGAGGTGCTAAAGGCTAAATAAGGTTTTACCTCCGGTTTTACTGGAATCTGATAGTAGCCTTTGCTCAGATCCACTTTAGAGAAATATTTAGCTCTATTCAGCCTGGCAAACAGCTGATTTGTATCAGGTAATGGATCCACCTGACCTTCTGTGACAGCATTCAGTTTCCTGTAATCTATACACAGCCGGTGTTCTCCAGAGGGTTTTCTTAACAGAACCACACTGGAACTGTAGGGAGATTCACTGTGCGAGATAATCCCTTCTCTCAACAGATAATCTATCTCCTCCCTTAAAGCTTTTTCCTTAGCGAACGGAATCGAATAGGCTTTCATACAGATTGGTGTTGGGTCTATGAGTTTCATATCATACTCCAATAAATTTGTATGCCCCGGACGGTCCGTTAACACATCTGTATGATTATTCAGAACCTGTTGAACCCTCTCCCTCTGAATTTCCGTTAAGTATGTGCTGATTTTTACCTGTGCGGCGGTTTCACAGGGATGTAAAGGATATTCATGAGAAGTGAGTGGTTCCTTTTTCATCTCCATTGCAACAGACAAGGTCAGTAGGTGTGTCTCTTCCTGGTTTTCTCTGTCCAGATATTTCTTCAGGAGATTCACATGATAGATTTTCTCCTTCCCTTTCTTATCTATCTTATAATTTGTTCTAGACACCTTCTCTAGAACTGTATATGGACCTTGCCATCCAATTTGCAATTTATTCTGGCTGCCGGGCAGTAGAAGGAGCACCTTCTCTCCCACAGATAATTCTCGATCCTTCGCTTTCTTATTGTAATAGGCAGCATGTTTTTTCCTGGCTTGTCTCAAATTTTCATTGGCAAGTTTCCAGCCAGTTTTAAGACGAGTTTTATGCTCGTTCACATATTGATATGATGAGGTAATATTTTCTTCTGCCTTTTCATCGGTCCAGGTCCTTAACAAGGTTACATATGGACTTTTAATTTTTTTGACATAGTTTTCATAATATTGGAAGCCTTGTTTTGAGGACATTTCTTTCTCTTGTCATCATATAAGAATCTTCCACTACCAATTTTTTTCTTGGGGTTTTCTTCCCACTTTAAATTCCTTGTGAGAGATCTTCTCTCTCTTTTATCTTCCTCTAGTTTACATAAGTCCGAATGAGGGATTTTCGGCTTATTCTGGGGTAAGACATCTCTTTGTACTCGCTGCATAGTGGCCATTGTAAAACATCCAAGTGAAGACTGTCTGTGAAAAGGGGGCTCCCATTCCACTTTGTCTACATTATTAAATTCATTTTTCTTTCCATTGTCAGGCCTAAGTTTGCCCCGTGGCGTGTCTAGGTCCTGATCAATTTTCCCACTTGTATGTGTTCCCTCATGTAATAAGCCACATCTTTCTACAAAATTCTCAATGTCAAACATTTCATCTGGCCAATAATAATTTTGAGCCACCTTTTGGAGGATAGTACCTATTTTCTCGTGGTCCCCATCTTTTCCAACATGTAGGCTCCTTATCACATCTGCCCTATATGCCTTTGGAAGAACCAACTGTCCGTGACCAGTGAATCCAGTTCCAGTTTTCCTATAAATCAAATTGTTTTTCATATAGAAATCTCCCTTGCCTGGAGGTGTATGACATTTGGGCAATTTCTTAAAACAAGGCTTGAGGGTCTTATCCCCAGCCTGCGCCATCCTCATCTCATCTGGAGGGGTTTTTATCAGATTATCCTCCTCCTGTTTAGACTGTGATCTGGTCTGAAGCGTGGCCATGTACACAGGTCTCTTTTTACACACTTATGTGTTATGGTTGTCCATCCGACACCAACTACAATATAATCTACCTTGGTTAAAGGGTTTTCTGTCATTATATTTCCTTTCATTGAATTGTGAGGTTTTATTATTATAGTCATTGCGTGGCCTATCAAACTGGTGCTTATCTTTGTTCTGGTCTCTATGGTCAAACTTATTAAAGTTTTGAGGTGCCTTAAAATGTTCTACCTGTTTCTTTTTATTTCCAACTACCTCTGCTTGGGCTGCCTGATACCTCTCAGCGACATTGAGTAACTCACCCAGCCTCTCTGCACCTTGTTCCATGAGAAACTTTCTCAGGTCTGGAGCCATGGACTCTCTTAGTTGCTCAATAAGGATCATTTCCTTAAGATCTTGGGTTTTCCCCAGAGCCGTCCATTTCTCCAAGTAGGTCTCTAACCGTGCAGAGAACTGGTGATAAGTCTCACCTGACAGTAGTTTGGCATTCCTAAATTTTTTTCTACAAAATTCCCCATTCTTTTCATATCTTAACGAAAGAGCCCGCTTTAGCATGTCATAATTGTCCTGATCATCCCTGCTCATCTTGGCAAAAACTTCATAAGCTGTACCACGAAGCCCTTGTGATAACTTTAGGCTCCACCTTTCTCTCTCTAAACCATACGTGGTAGCTAAAAGTTCATATCTATTTAGGTAACTTTCTATGTCATCGTCTTTCTCAACAAAATGGTCTAAATGAAAACTCATAGCTGAGGTTGAGGCTCCCTGACTAACAGTAGCATCTGAGGTAAAGGGACTGGCACCATTTTCCGGAGCATGGCCCTGAAATTCTAACTCCCTTAGTCGTAACTCATGTTCCCTTTGTAATCTCTTCTCCTCCTTTTCTGCTTCCCTTTCTGCAGCCTGTCTTCTTTCCTCAGCTTCTCTGTCTGCAGCCTGTTTCCTTTCCTCTGCTTCTCTTTCTGCAGCTAATCTCTTTTCTTCTGCCTCCAATGCCCTAGCCTCCTTGTCAGCCTCAATCTGCAGCCTCTTAAGTTCTTTATCTGCCTCTAACTTTTTTGCTTGGGAGCCGCGCTGGTGAAACGGCTTCGGCGTTGTACTGGCGACCAGGTGTTCATGGTTCAAACTCGGGCGTCGGCGTTTGAAGAAATGTTTACGGCCGGAAATTTGACTGAATAGCCTGAACGGCTCCTGTGATAAACCCACTGTGGATGGGAAGGAGCGAAGCTCCTGACCGGGTTGGAAGGAAAGTTCTCAGGTTCCCCAGCCTCGCAATGACATGTCATTGGGCCGAAGGGCTGAAAGCCCAAATGCCGCTGGTTAAGGAAAAAAAAAAAAAAAAACTTTTTTGCTTCAGCCTCAATCTGCAGCCTCTTAATTTCTTTTTCAGCCTCTAACTTTCTTTCAGCCTCTTTTTCTAATCTTTTTTCTTCGCGTTCAAAAAATTTGTCACATTCAGTTGTGACGTAAGCAATCGTAATTTGCCCCTCCATTCCCAATTCTTTAGTAGCCAGCACAGCAGCAGATCGAAACTTCGCCAGATCAGCCATTTTGTACTAGGCAAACCTTTTAAAATTTCTAACTAGACAAATTTCTAATTATAACTAACAATTTATAATTATAACTAAGAACAACCACAGGCACTAATAGCTCAACCACTATTTAATTTCTCCAAAAAGGAATGCTTTTAGTTTTATACTATCTGAGATTCCTAATATAATTGATCATATTTTAAGAATTTAAAATCCCAGAAGCAAACTACCCAATATAGCTGGTGTTATGAAAAGTTCAATCCCCAGGAGCGAGACCCCAATATATGTGGTGGGTTTGATGTTAATACAGTTTGATGTAAAGAAATCTTAGTGTACTGAATGAGGTCAGCTGTGAAGGTCCCTGAATATAATAAATATTAGAGTAAATTTCCAAGGCACCTTTCTACTACCACCACTATGATCTCATTCAGACTTATTCTAGATAGAATGTAAGATGACTACGTTTGGTGTCTAGGGTTATGAAATGTTAGTGTAAGGTTGCATTAACCAACTGAACATATAAACAATTACACAAATTATTTTATTATCTAATACAACACAACAGTACCACGACAATCACATACGAACTACACTTTAAAAGACTATCTTTAGTAAGTCAGTGGTTGATAGTTTGGAAAAATTAATGTTTTTCAATTTATTGTCCTGAATCTGATTTATTTGGAATCAGGACTGATAATCAAAAATGAAATCATAGAAAGTAATTACATCAATCAATTTATACAATGGGTCTTCTGACCATAATACACATATTATTATATAAGGGTGTAGGTGTATTGTCTAACTGAGGTGACTTCTAGTATACACTGGTTGATTGTTCATTATCATCATCTCTGCATGTTGTTTGTAAGTTTTTATGGACACTGATGGAATGTTTATATCACTATTCCCAGTCTCTTTTCTAATATAATGTTAGTTGAGCGATCAGGTGCCGAAACATGCACCTATCTCTGTATATGATGTAAGAATCTTCCTGCACTTCGCTGAACTACAACCTTCAGCTCCCACTTCTTCAAGAATGATGGTGGTTTACAGTTGTCTCCAAAAAAGGCAAGACTGTGGCATGAATATATCGGCCCACTGTAGTCTGGCACCAGTTATTGACAGCAACCAAAACCCTCTGAAATCAGAAGAATATGCCTCCTTCGTAATCAACAGCCTACAATAATACTCAACAACCAGTACAGGCACATTACAAACAAACACGTAAGATCAGCTCTTTACGACAATCCCTTTCACCAGTTTCTTATGATGTGACCAGGTATACCAGTATTCCTCTCCCCTAATAGTTACAACGCCTCTGCAATTCCAGCAATAATCTGTTGTCCATACAATAGGATAGGTATTATGCTCCTGATGATAATCATATATAACTTAGTTGGTCTACACCTCTCTGATAGTCTTTCATATGCTGGATCAATCTCTAGACTCTGTTTTGAGTCTGCCATAGACTCACTTACTTACATTCGTATGTTAGTATTTCACATTCAAATTTTATTTTAAATAAAATGTTAAGAAAATCAATCTTACCACAGATGTAAGGAAATAACACAAGTTAAACGATGACTAGGCAATAGAATATGGCACATTTTCGATCTGCCCTTTGTCCAGGCTTTTCCTATGTTAGAAAATTCTCCGCCTGCTCTCATCGATCTTGCTTTGCACAAAATTTACTTGAAATGGCAGTGAACAGTCCCCGTTTCGTACCAGTATCTACTGCTTTGTCCAATGGGACCATGTTTACATTTATTTTGAATCTATCGTTTCAAATAACAACTCCCAATATGTTTCCAAGGCAAATATATTTTTAGTTTTAGGTCAACCAATCATACTTCGCCTTCCTTTAAAATACACCCAATCAAATATCCCGTACCTTTTAACCTCATTTACCCAAAGTCGTTTTTTCAAAACATGCCATAAAAAATTATAAGCAGGCATGATCTTTACTTGACAGTCTGGTCGGGTTCACTATAGTATTATGGCTATAATTAGTTAATTAATGGACTATTTGCGTAACTATTACCATATTCTTTGTCAACAAGTCCTAAGGTACACGAATATACAATTTATATGGGACTAGTTGGCTTGGTTCAGAAGTACACAGTTTTTTTTTTCTAAGTTAGTGTTTTTTATTTTTAGTCTACTACACGTTCAATTCTTTTCCATGTGCTGTCTTCTCTATTTAC
This sequence comes from Oreohelix idahoensis, assembly GCA_024509875.1. NCBI lineage: Eukaryota > Metazoa > Mollusca > Gastropoda > Stylommatophora > Oreohelicidae > Oreohelix > Oreohelix idahoensis. The sequence continues at coordinate 197,894 of JAMPIV010013078.1, forward strand.
GTGATAATTACGTCCTTTGAAATAAGAGCTAAGGTTGTTTTTGTGACACGAGTTGTCTACATGTTCTAACTTTTTCCTCGTATTTTGGGGAAACCCCTAAGGCAAGGCTTGCCCCTGTGCTAGTATTGGCTTTTAGTTTAAAATCAATGCGAAACGAATTAGCATTTCATCTATCCTTTCCCCTCCTCGTTCCACAATGCATTTTTAGGCACAATTTTCTTAGAACTAGGAAAAGTGATTATGTCAAGGACGAATTTGAAAAATTTGGGTACCGTTTTGTTCGGCTATTCGTTAGCAAAAAAATAATCTGAAGGCGTAGGCGATACCAACAGTTCTAGCAGAAAATTCTTTTATACTTTCTTATCTTTTCCTTTATGCCCGATATTGTTATATATTGATTTAGATATTGTATTTAGAAATTCACTACAGCATCCATGTTGCTACTACATGACAAGGCTTTAAAAAGAAATGTTGTATTTTTCCACTTCTCAACCGACTCAACCATAAGCAATGTTTGACATTGCTAGGTGTCTTGGTTTATTACCCCCACCTCCCTTCGTCTCTCATGTTTACCGTTCTCATGTCACATACGATGTTATTTTCAAACTCACTACTTCATAGTTTTAACACTGAAAGTATCCTAGATTGCCACCTTATCGTAATTATTCATTACAGCAAATCTGAGCGGAAGCGATTACATCGCTTTGCATTCTTCAGTATCCAATTTACTATCTTGAAACTGTTTACTTCAACTAATTTCTGCTGGAAGTAGTACGTCAGTGTCCATGTCTTAATCGGTAACCAGATTAACGTTCTCCGACACGTCCTGTGCAAACTAACATCTTATCATGCAACAACCTGGGTTGTGGTCATTATTGAGGTGACATGTCTCCAACTCAAGGCTCGTTATGTATCTTCCCAGAGAGAAGGTCAGAGTTAACAATAGGCGAGCTAGCGATAAACGATAAATTCAAGTGGCAATTCCACTCCTACGCTTAATCTGTGCGCCTTACTGTCTAGTCGGAAATGTATTACGCAATGGTACACCATCACTTCATCCTACACTACCATGAGTCAATATGGTTTCAAACCCAGGCCAGTGATAAAAATAAATAGTATTGATAGGAGTATTAGGTCACGACCAGGCAAGAACTGTCGGAAGAAAGTGTAAACAATGAATGGTAGAATTTATTTAGTACGTAGATTGAGACGTAGATTAATAATGCTGGAGAGGAGAGAAGATCCACAAATTAAACAAAAAACAAAAAAGAAAGATAACGAACAATTCTGTGACAATCGTACAAGGCGACTTCTATGAGGTTTTTCATATAAAACAATGTACCACAGAAGCCACCCATATAGGAGCAAGTAACCGCTTTGTGAAGGCTTCCTAGCGGACTAGATGAAAGTGGTGGTTGCATGCTCCGGAAGGAGCGAGAAAATAAAATGATGATGATGTTAGTTGTAAGTTGTAAAGAATAAATGTTGCCATGACAACAGTAACATCCGGTAGCGTTAATAATAAACAGGAAACCTACAGCCTGTTCTAAATTGAATATCTTAATATAAACATGTTTCTCGCATGTGGATCATGGGAATAATTCAAGATAAACATTTTTATCACGAGCCATTATTTCTTTTATTCAGCTCCTTATTATGCCGGCAAAGGGACAAATGGACAAACGAAACTGGGGCTAGTTGCCAGAATTAGGTCAAAATTGAGATAATTGGAAAATCCGCATGGGTTATAATAATTCAAGTAGATTCCCGTTTTAACTTTTAAGCAGACATGGTTTCTCAGTGTCATCTTTTATAATATTTGGTATAATCTGCCACCGTCACCATGATGTCAGAACATATCCTATACCGGGATTGAGCAGTCTCAGTGACCGTAGCAGTTTGTCATAATATGAGCTTATTTTAGTACCTATTTCAAATGTTAATATAATTTCTTGACTTTGCCGTTTTAAAGACGAAACCATCACAATAATGATATATATATATTTTTATTTTTTTATTCGGAACAAGATGAACTGCCCCAACAGAATCTAGATATCAATGGAAGTCAGGATTAAAACAAACAGCAGCAGAAGATCATTTTACTCAGTGAATTCATTGCTCTCCTCTTCAACTGTTTAAAAATGGTTTAGAAAAAAAAAAAAATGAACAGAAGTATTCTGAATCAGAATAATAAGGGTAATTTTTTTTTTTTAAAACAAGTTTTAAAGATTGTCAATTTCCTGTGTATTTTCCTTTGACCAACCCTTTAATTTGATTTTTTTTTCTGCCATTAAATAAACTCAAACCGGTAATGAGAAAAGTTGGCATGAAAGTGAAAGCATTTTTTGTTTTTGTGAAAGCAGTTTTCCGTTGCAAAATGAAAGTTTTCAAGACTCAAGTGTGATTCGTGATTGTCTGTAAGTAACAGACAGAGCTTTTATTTTGTCCGAGTTTGTTTTGCAACGTGTTTTAAGCAAACGTGTCTTCAATCATCCATGATGTGATGGAGCAGCAGTTTCCTCACTTGCTGTTGGGACGTTTGTTTAAAATAAAGTGTTGTTGGAAATGAGCTCGGGGAATATACAGAATGGGAGAAGAATGTTTACTTGGCACAACAGGCAATTATCACAGGCAATCTACTTTCAGCTCATGTTAGTTTTTCTATCTCTCTTATCGCTTTTCTAGCCACAATACAGTCTGGCTTTTCGACAAACATCACACATGTTTTGAAAATTTTATAAATAAACGTCATTTGCATTGAATGAATATTTAGTGATACACTTCTTCTTCTTCTTCTTCTGTCCTTAGCCACCGACCGTCAAAGCATAGTGATACACTTAGGACAGGGAAAATTATATTTTATGTTGAATTAATTAAAACTTATAGTTCGTTAAAGACTTGTAGGCTTTGAAGTAGGCATGGACAGCTCAAAATCCTTTTCGAGAAAGGCAAAAAATTGACTCCTTCCAGAAGTGTGGCATTGCAAGTCCATGATTGTTAGCCGACTGATGCACTAGTTTTCTCATTTCTTGCGATGTTGATAAAAATAAATATCTGATGCTTTTTTACGGATAGGAAACTCTATACAGAGCGATACAACAGGAGGCAATCTGATCATCAGAAGTAGTCTCCCGGTCGATCAAGTGTTTCGTCCCCTTAATCTCCTTTACACTCTAAGGGAGGCGTGCCCACTTAGGTCACGACTCCATAGTATCAGCCTCCTGTTGTCTAGTGCAGAGAATTGAACCAACTCAACCTTGGTTGCAGCTTTCAAATACACTCCTATTTTCTGACGGCTGGAGGCTATTGTGAAAGTAACCTCTATGTTAAAAACAAATTACTGTCTGGAGTTCAATAGCCGGATACTTTAGTAGTAAGGCTTTTCAGCTTCACGAGGACATATTTGACCGACACTGAGGAACTGAGTGTTGGGGCCTTTCGTGCGCTACCTGTAGGCCTTCAGCTGGGAATTAGACGTTTATAACGAGTAATTAATGTGGGGGCATTGTGAACTATCGCACCTTCAAATTTTTGTTGAACGTATTTTTGTCTTTGTAAAATGTAAGTTTGATCTGTGGTTACCATGGTATTTGTCATTCTTTCTGTTCCATCTGCTATGTTTTCGAGCTCACATAATGGTTGTGTGCCTGTGTAGGTGTTCTCGTCTGCTCTACCAATGAGTGGCAACATACCGGAACTGATCATTACGTGCAACTATCTTACCTGGATCGTCTTCATTTCCTGCATTGCTTAAATGTTGCATGTTCAGTGTTTAAAGGTAACCTGTTAATTTTGAGGTCGTTGCACCATCTGTTTTAAAACGTGGAGAACAAGAGCTGTGGCTAACATTATATTCCTATACGCAAGATAACTGAAACCTGCTGCTGAGAGCGTGCTGCATGTGATAACAATCCGTAGACCTATTTTTAGTTGCTCGTTTTAAGATTGGCTTTGGAATGCGTACCTGCTGAGCGGAGAAACGCAAATGAATGAATGTATTCGTTGTTTTTGTTTGCTTCCTGCGTCACAGTGAGAACTACATAAATAAACCTTAACGCACCCTGAGAACATCGCGTGGGGGTTCAACCTGTGTCAGTTGAGGCTATATGAAGATTTAACATATATTTGCTCCACAGACGAGTTGTTTTTAAATGTTCTCCCTCAAGTAATACAGACAAGATATCTATTCATTCCACCAGGTCGTCAGAATACTAAATAGGGGTCGTCCAAATTAGACGTCACGCAGTGGAGGTGGGGGGAGGGGGGAAGGGGTTCTAAAATTGTGTGACGAAGTGTGACGATAGGGGGAAAAAGGAGGGAGGATTTTTTCTTAAGTATAACATTATTTTATGAAAAGTTAACAAGTGTTGACTGAAATGATTGATGTATTTACTTTAAATTTATTTTAATTGTTATCGTTTGATATTAAAAATGCAAAAACGAGCAATATTTTTCATATATTTAGCAACATTTGACCAACAAAGCCGTTATTATAAAAGCCTGATTAATTAAACACAATTTTACTTAAAAGATTGTTAATGTGTCTGCACTAGTTAACTCATTTACATTGGGATTACATTCTTTCTTTTTTAGTAGGAACAAAAAATGGGGGACGGGAAGTTTGAGATTTGTGACGTTACACTTGGTTTTTTTTTTTTTTTGGTAACACTGTGTGACAAGGGGAGGGGGGGGGGGCGGTAAAAATGGCAAAATTTCGTGACGTCATATGTGGACGACCCAATAAACAAAACGACGTAAAATGTTCGGTGGTCGGCCATAATGTGAGAAAAGGGGGGGTGGGGGGGGGGGGGGGGGGGGGGGGCTATTATGATGATGTGTATGGAGCTGGCAACCTCATTCTTGTTCTTGTTCTTTGATCCTTAGCCGCCGACTGTCAAAGCAGTCAGTGGCCATTACGCCTGGTGGCGTCTTGTTGGGCAGCAACAAACTGCTTCCATTTTGCTCGGTCGGCGGCCAGTCTTCGTGCAGTGCCCCAGCTATGGTTTATTCTTTGGATCTCGGCCTCCACAGTTCTTCGCCAAGTTGTTTTTGGTCGGCCTCTCTTTCGCTTTCCTTCAGGGGTCCATACATAGCTGTTATTGTGATGGCATCAGGTCTCTTCTAAGGTCCTGGCCAACCCAACTCCAGCGTCTGCCAGCTATAATGGTGTGCATGTGTAGTAAAATCTGTGAGATAATCGCTTATTTCAGTAAGATTTTTGTCCTATGATGAATAAATACCCCAGCCCTCAGGTGTCTGACTGGTTTCATCTTCAACGCCAGTAGGGCGATGCCTTTTGTGCAGTGGGAATGCTAAGAAATGACCCGCCGTAAAAATCAAACACGCTTTAGTTTCGGTTTCGAAAACGTACAATAAACATTTTAACATCTCGCCGATCTGCTGCACGAAACGGGGGAAAAGCTTGTAATTAACGACTTGCCAGAACTGTGAGACCAAACTGGCGTTTGAATTAACGTAATATGTTAACTTTAACTCTAACATTTGTAGTAATTCGGACAGTTCTCAGTAGTAAGAATGAGACGATTGTAATAATTAACGCAAAACACTACCAAAGTTTTGAAAAACCCCTCTTCGCTCTGCAAGCGGTCTCTTTAATATATACACGCTGTGGGCAAAGCCAGCAGAGGCAAACAAACAGACAATTTTTCATTTCCTCCTAGCGGTAATATTCTAATGTCACTCAAACTAGTTGGTTTATTTGAATAGTGAGGAAAATGTTAGAGACGGGGGAAGATGGCCGACTTGTGTAAAATTTGTATTTGACAATTGACAGTGACAAAATGGAAATTCTAAACCATACTGAAACTGACCATAAAAATCATATGGTAGTATAGCTTAGAGTCCTCGGAGCAAAAATATGTTTTTAAAAATATGGAAGTCCAAGTATTAGCCAAGTTATTGAGAAAATACTAAATGTCTATGAACGCTTAACCGGACAGACTGTTGTTCTTCCTCGTTACACATAACGTTATTGGGGACGCTAGTTTAAAAAAAGAGGCATTGTAGAAATTCAAATTCTATAGGTTGGTATAAGAGTATAGGAGTAAAAGAGGGGGGAGGGGGGGGGGAATAGGAAAATGTTAACTAAAACTAAACATCTTTTTCTATTGGCATAACTAACGCAGATTGACCAATGGACTACGAGGCACATAGTTTGTTTGGAATTGTTTTGTTTTTTCAAACTTAATTCAAAAAAGTTGTAGTAGTGCCTGCTTTCATTGGTCGGCTCTAATAGATATTGGCAAGAGGCATAGTGGTCTCGTGGCCATTTGACTAGAAAATGTTATTCACACAACTACGTTGAGATCAGATGTGATAACTTGTAAAATTAAATACTAATTCACTATCTGGGCGGGGCAGAGCAAAACTGAGGCCATATTCTTTGCCAGTCAACGTTATTTGTGACATATTTCTTTGAACTAGTGGTAAGAATGCTTTATGTATTTACATGCTTGATTTAAACTGGAAAAGTCAGATACTGCTGTGGAAAAGTGAAGGACATGCCGTAAGCAAACATTATTGAGTCCTCACATTGAACTGTATTTGACTATTGCATATTATTATGATTTTGTATTAATATTTTGTATTGGAAAAGTTAGGAAGCCTCTGTGTTCTATGGACACTTTTCAACATGCCTAGAGCGTTTATAAGTTAGAAAAGAAAAGAAAAAAATCATACAAAAGGAGATGTGGTTACTCCACGTTATTGCATTGAAGCAAACTATGTAAAAGTACAGTGGCGTATCTGCCATAGGGACCTGTGGTGTGGTCACAGAAGGGTGTGAGTCATAAATTAGGGGCTGATGCACATGAATGCACAAGAGGCTGACCCCATACCGTCATGTACATATAGGGATAAGAAGTTATGATCAGGTTGAAAAGGCAAGGGTGTCTTTTCATTGCAGAGTTTTTATTTCCTGTTACCATCCGGTGACAGGAAACCTGATGAGTGGGTGTAAAGTCTCCATTATAAAGTTTAAGCTGTCAGCTGATAGACTGAAGGAGCTTGCGTGTGGGTGCTGATCTACATTTTCTCTACATTGATATACTGACATATATTCGACCTACCAAGAATCCCAGGTGACATGTTATCAGCTGGGACCTCTGACATTTCATCCTAAGAAACTAGTTCCTATCAAAATAACATTGAATTAGATGGGGCTTGATGAAAACAACAGCTCCTCATAACAAATGACAATCACTAGCAACTATTAAAGTATTAGTCTGTGAATACACCTACAGGAACTCTATATTAACAATATATTCATAGGACAAGAGTCCATATTTTAGTTAAATCATTACATGTAAATATATTTCCTCATTTTCAAAGACCTGTCCAAAAGAGTTGGCGGGACAGGCAGATTAAATTGTATAAAGAAAAAAACATTCAAATTGTAAAGAAAACTTTAACCACCGTCTTATTCATTTTCTTTTAGTGAGTTAAAGTGTATTGTGTTGATGTACCATCATCTTCATTTCACCCCTAGACACTAGAGACATCATACACCAGCCACTAGAATCAAAATACGGACTGTGTGAGATCTAGGGAGGTAGCGTTAGGTTCCCTGATCAATATATCATCATCATCATTATTTTTATAGTCAGGGACGTACATGTGCTTGACCTCACACAGTTAACACAGACACAACTATCTTTCTTGTTAGGTATAACATCTTAACCTCCCCAGCAAAAATTACATTTGCTACATAAATTGGTAGGCTTGTCCGGGATAGGAACTTCTTGTACTACATATATTAGGGTCCTGGTCTGGGTTTTAGCTATAACAACATTTATATTTACCCAGGAAATCCCCATTATTATTACTACCCAAGTTTTGGGAATTGATGAAGTGTCAGAGCCTGGATTAATTAATTAAAATTGTACTTGTTTAAGAAATTGATTTAGAACATTTTAGTATTTATCAGATGGCGGATTTGGCCAAGTTTCGCTCTGCATCTGTGCAGACTGCGAGAGACATGAATATGGAAGGTCAAGTTTTGATTGACTATGTCACCTCAGAATGTGATAAGTTTATTGCTAGGGAAGAACATAGGTTAGCTGAAGATAGGAGAATGCAGATAGTAGATGCCAGAGAAATGAAACGTTTACAAATTGAGGCTGAGAAGGAGGATAGGGGTTTAGAGGCAGAAGAAAAACGACTGCAAAGGGAAGCAGAGACAGAAGAAAAGAGATTGGCTGCCGAAAGGGAAGCAGCAGATAAACGATTAGAAAGGGAAGCAGAAGATAAAAGGTTACAGAGGGAGCATGAGTTGCGACTAAGGGAGTTGGAGTTGCAAGGCCATGCTCCTGAAAATGGTCACAGCCCCTCTACCTCTGATACGACTGCTAGTCAGGGGGCCTCCAACTCAGCTATGGGGTTTCATTTAGATTATTTTGTTGAGAGAGATGATGATATTGAATCATATCTAAGTAGGTATGAGGTATTAGCTACAACTTATGGGCTAGAAAAAGAAAGATGGAGCTTGAAGTTATCCCAAGGTCTTCGGGGAACTGCTTATGAAGTTTTTTTTCAAAAATGAGCAGGAATGACCAAGACAATTATGACATGTTAAAGCAGGCTCTATTGTTAAGATACGAAAAGCATTGTGAATTTTACAGGAAAAAGTTTAGAAATGCCAAGCTACTGTCGGGTGAGACTTATCACCAGTTCTCTGCACGGTTGGAGACTTACTTGGAGAAATGGACTGCTCTGTGGAAAACCCAAGATCTTAAAGAAATGATCCTTATTGAGCAATTGAGAGAGTCCATGGCTCCAGACTTGAGAAAGTTTCTCATGGAACAGGGTGCAGAGAGGCTGGGTGAGTTACTTAATGTCGCTGAGAGGTATCAGGCAGCCCAGGCAGAGGTAGCTGGCACCAAAAAGAAGCATGTAGATAATTATAGGGCCCCACAAAACTCAAATAGGTTTGATAATAAAGATCAGGGTAACAAGTTTAAGCCAAATTTTGATAGGCCACGCAATGATAATAAACATAAAAACTCACAGTTCAATGACAGGAAATATGAGGAAAGAAAACCCCTTTATCAAAATAGATACTATTGCAAATGATGTAAGAGAGAGGGTCATGACGCCAAATTTTGTACAAGGAAACCTTCTGGATGTGCTGCGATGAAGTTGGGGAAAAAGGAAGAAAAGGTAAAACCTATTGGACAGCAGGAATCTTATCATCCCCCAGTATGTGAGGACGTGGTATGTAATGGAGTCACAATTAGGTGCCTTTACGATACCGGTTTGGATTTCGATTCCGCTGTGAGTGCGCACTTGGTGAACCCGGATCAGTATACCACAGAAACAGTGGAGATTCAAGGGACGACCAAGGACCTACCACTCATGAAACTTCCCATTGCAAGGATAACAGTGAAAACTCGCTATGTGGAAGGGATAATCAGAGCAGCAGTGATAGACGCACCCATTTACCCTCTGATATTGGGGTGTCGTTATGTCTTCTTGGGAACTCCCAAGAGACCTGTGGTTCTGGCAGCAGCCCAGACCCGTTCACAATCCAGAAAGGAAGAAGATGAGCAGATAAATACTCATCCAGAAGAGATGAGGAAGGCACAGGCTGAGGATAGGTCACTGAAGCCGTGCTTTCAAAAATTGCGTAACTGCCATACACCTCCAAGCAAAGGGGATTATTATATGAAGAACAAATTGTTATACAGGAAGGCCGGAACTGGTTCAAATGGTCACGGACAACTGGTACGTCCCAAGATGTTTAGGGCAGACGTAATACGGAGTTTACATGTTGGAAAAGATGGGGACCACGAGAAAGTAGGTACCATCTGCCAAAAAGTTACTCAAAATTATTATTGGCCAGATGTAATGGTCATCGTTGAAAATTTTGTAGAAGCATGCGGCATATTTCATGAGGGAACACCCACAAGTGGGGAAAGAAATAATCAGGACCTAGAAACGCCAGGGGGCAAACGTAGGCCTGAAAATGGAAAGAAAAATAAAATTAATAATGCAGACAAAGTGGAATGGGAACCCCCTTTTCACACACAGTCTTCACTTGTATGTGTTAGAATGGCAACTCTGCGTCGAGTACAAAGAGTGATTTTACCCCAGAATAAGCCGACAGTCCCTCGGGCGGAATTATGTGAGCTGGGTGAAGGTAAAAGAGAGAGAAGATCTCTCACAAGGAACTTAAAGTGGGGAGAAAACCCCAGGGAAACGCATAGGTAGTGGTAGATTTTTGTGTGATGACAAAAGGAAGAAACGTCCTTAACACAATGCTACCAGTGTTATGAAAAATATGTCAAAAAAATTAAAAGACCATATGTAACATTGTTAAGGACGTGGACAGATGAGAAGGCAGAAGAGACTGTTACCTCCTCATACCAATATGTGAACGAACTGACCACTCGTTTAAAAACTAGTTGGAAACTGGCAAATGAAAATTTGAGACAAGCCAGAAAAAAGCATGCTGCTTATTATAACAAAAAAGCGAAGGATAGGGAGCTTGCTGTAGGGGAGAAGGTGCTTCTTCTTTCACCAGGCAGCAACAATAATCTTCAGATCGGATGGCAAGGTCCATATACAGTTTTGGAAAAGGTATCCAGAACATATTACAAGATAGACAAAAAGGGAAAGGAAAAAGTCTATCATGTGAACCTTTTGAAGAAATATCTGGACAGACAAATCCAGGAAGGAACACACTTAATGTCCTTGTCAATTGCAACCGAAATGAAAAATGAACCTCTCACCTCATTTGAATATCCACTGAAGCCCAGTGAAACGTTTGAACAGGTGAAGATCAGTAATCACCTGACAAAAGGACAAAGGGAGAGGATTCAAAAGGTCCTGGAGAAACATACAGACGTGTTAACGGATAAGCCGGGGCACACAAATTTGTTGGAATATGATAAGAAACTACTAGACCCAACACCCATCTGTATGAGGCCTTATTCTATTCCATTCGCTAAGGAAAAATCTTTGAAAGAGGAGATAGATTATTTGTTACAAGATGTCGTGGAACATTCTAAATCCACATAAATAAATCATAATTAAATGTAAAGCCAAACGGATAGATAATTACATAGGAAGAAGACTGGTATAGGACTGTGCTTTCCTAAGGCGTACACTGCATTGCATTGAGACATGAATGTCGAAACGCGTTCTGCATATTAATTTGCTACGCTATGGCTTGAAATCAAACTGACAGTCTAGGCTAAAAATAAACTATGCATTTCTTGGAACACACGAACGAATGCGTATGACCGGCCAGATTTTTTTAATAAACAGTGGAAAAGTTAAATATTAACATGAGTTTAGGTTGAAATCATGTCTCTCCACTGACAGAGTAGACCATTTAAACTTATATAGTTAGATGCAGTAGAATTTGCTGATAACGAATATAGTAAGTGTTGCACCATTAGTTAAAGAATAAACAACTTATAGCCAAAATAAAGTAGTGGTGTCGTATTGACAACACTTGGTCATGGTTGCTCCATTTGGCATGGTAGATAAGACTTTTAAAATGAATGGAGGCCACACTGTTAGAATCGATTTGATTGGTTACCATTTTATGAAAGACTAACTACGATTAGTCGAGAAAAAGTACTAGTGGGTTGCTAATAGAAACACGATAGGAAAGCTGCTTTTAATTTCAAATACTTTGTAAACATAGGGCCTTATTGGTTAGAACTCCCGATATTGGCAAAAAGAGCGTCAGTTCACTGCCGCATTCAAATATTTCTTCATTGGAGAAACTTATGCGTTGAAAGCCAGTGCAATTATTCTTTGAAAGCCTGGAACGACAGCAGATCGAGAGTGTGCCATATTGGTCTTGCTATTCAACGTAATTTGTTCTCAGATTTCTTAATTGTGGTAAGCTGCAGATTTTGTATATATATATTTATGAAAATTGAATGTACATTGATGATTTGTGTCTTTGTGTGTGTGGTTCGGTAGCGAAAAGCCTAGAAAATTGCTCCAACCTGCACAGAACTTATAGCAGAGGAAGTTAAATGCCTAGGCTTAAACATGGAATTGCAAGGTAGTGTGATACCTGTATTATTGTATGGAAGAACATAATACTGGAAGTGCAGAGGCGTTGTACACATTAGGGACAGGAAAACTGGTGAAAGCTGTGTCATGAGAAGATATTTGTGGGCCTACCGCGCTGAACATTGTCTGTCCTGTATTGTCGTAAAATATGGAAATATAACCTAGCTTAGTTCTGAAGGGGCATGACCACCTTATTGTTTCAGGGACAGTGGTCCTCAAACTGTTAGAGCAGCACCTGGTCAGATTATCGTACAATCCGGAGGCAGAGAATATATGCCTGGGACAAGAGAACGACCAGAGTGATGAAATCCAGAGTATGCTGACCTTACGAGCATAGGAGTCTGTTCCTGTCAGCCATCTCAAAGTTAAGAGGTGTAAACAGTGACGCTCAGTCTTATGACCCCTCTTAGAATTGAAAATCAAAGAACATAAAGCCAGAGAGACACGACAGTGTTTCCTTGATAGGAAAGTGAAAGTGTAGACCTTATTTCCATCAAAGACAGACTAGAAATGTGATGAGGAGCAACAACCACATAGCTTGAACATCCAGTATTTCCGCAAAGACTACAACACACACAGCGATTACATGACACAGTTGTTAATTTTAACATACCCTTTGTATAATGTGTAAATATTTCATATAATTATAGTGATTGGGATTCCTGATTCCTTTGACATTGGATCAGGATATCTTTTTATAAATACATAATACATAAATTTGAAAAGTTAACACTCGACTTACTTAAGGTCCCTCTTAAAGTTGTTGAGGTTTGTGAGAGGCTTGGTGTTATAAGTGTTGTGGGTCTTACCATAGGTGTTTAGCTGGCTGTTAATTATTGTGTACTCTCATTACATCACTATCATACCCTAGACATAACACGCAGTCATTATATGTCGTGGAATATTCTAATCCACATATATAAATTATTAGGTAAATATGAAGCCTAACAAATAAAATTAATAAAGAAAAGAGCAATGGTAAATAACAGTGCTGTCACAAAGAAGGTACTCGAAATCCCCTTTGTTTTATGCTTCGTCTGCAAATTGTAACGTTTCCACGTTAAATATAGGCCTTCTGCAACATACACGCGTTTCCCAAACACACAATAAAATGTGCTGCCTTTCTAAGAAAAACCTTGAGATATGCAAGTTGACCTAAATTTTAAATTCCATTCATGTCTTTTTCTACACTGCGTTACCAAAACGAACGAACAGATGGACAAAAGGATAAAGAGAGAGGGAGGGCTGAAAATCAGGAACGCATGCAACACGCGTCGCGCGATACACAAATGCTACCATCACGCGTGTAAGACTACATGCACTAAATTTTTTTTCAGACGGACAGTGATAAAATACACTACCCTTCCCAGACAGCACATATTCGAAACAGGAGGTAGAAAATACATATTTTGAACGCAGCCACGTAGCTCTTTTAAATTTGGATATTTGGGTTCCTTAGGGTTTGCTGACAAAGAATATGTAAAACGTTACGCAAATAGTCTAGGAATTAACAAGTTATAACCAAAATAAAATATTGGGGATGCCTGACAGCATGAAATCATTTCTGCTCATAAAATTTTTTTATAACATGTTTGAAAAAACCTTGCGTTACAGAAATAGCCTACCATGTAAACTCCAAATTGATTGGAGCGCAACAAATGAAAGACGAACCACGATTGGTCGGACTATAAATACTATCTTGGTTGTTAGGGAGACGTAGAAAGGTAACATTTTTTCAAACACTTGTCGAAACGTGGCCTCATTGGCTAGACTTGCTGATATACTCACTTAGGAGCGTTAGTTCGAGACCACTAGTGCAAATAATCTTGATAAAGCGACAGTGCGTTGAAGCCAGCTCACATTTTTGCTAAAATAAAAGCCTGGAACATAAGCAGATGGGAATTTGTGCCAGTAATTGTGCCAGAATTCATTGCTAATCAACGTATCTGTGTTTATTTCCATGAAATTGTGGTAAGCTTGAACCATTCAGTATCTTTTAATGAAAATTGAATGTAAATTGTTAATTTATGCCTGTATATATATGTGTAGTTCAGTGGCAAACAGGAGATAAAGCCTATAATGCTCCAGCCTGAACAGAGGGTGTCGGAGGGAAGTAAAACGGCATGGAATGGCCAAATAGTACACTGACACCTGGATGATTGATTAGACAGAAATAATGCTGGAAGTGCAGAGGCGTGGTAACCATTAAGGAGGTAAATACTGGTATAAAGTATTTCAGATGAAGCTGACAGTTGGCCTAACGCTCTGAACTCAATGTTTGTGTTGTATTGTGTTCAGTGTAGAACTAGAGTATCAATTAGTTATGAAGTAGAAGGTATATCCTTCTTGTTTTTCAGGGACCGTGGTCTTGATGGTATTGAGCTGCACCTGGTCAGAGCTTTGCTGAATCCAGAGTCGGACAGCATACTCCTTGGTCCATTTAGCTATCAGTGAGGTGTCTCCAGAGCCCAGAGGAGAATTCGAGCAGAGGAGTCCTTTCCTGCCGCCATCACTCAAGATAAGCTGATTTGGCCAGCTGAGCTCAACATTATGTCCCCTCATCTTGAAATGACTTTATAAAAATAACATTCAGAGGGGGATTTAATTGTATTAATATCAGGAACTGAGAACATCTCCAATACTAGTTTCCTTAAGACAAACTATTGAAGTCATGATGACAAATACCAACAGAGCTTGAACAAAACAAAACCAGTATTACCTCATTTTACTACTACACAACTGACACACATAGGATATTTTTAATAATATATGTCACTACAATATTCATATTAATCCATTCTGTACATAACTTGTAATGAAAATTGATTGTGATTCCTGGTTCCTTTGTAATTGAATCAGGACACATATTCATTCATATCAGCAATGAATACATATTGTTATTTGAAAAGTTATCAGTGACTCCTTAAGATATCCTTTAGAGTGTTATATGTATGTGAGTGTCCCAGTGTTGTCAAGTATAGTGGAATAAATTAAATTGTTTATCTGTCTGTTGTTGTTTTGACTTACACTTCATCCTACACATACCCTAGACACATAACGTAGTCATCACACTATTGCAGAATAATTCTGACTGAGATATATAGATATGTGGTAGCAAGTAAGGTTATCTATAATACACTACTCTTAATAGATATAGATACCTTCACAGCTGATCTCAGTCAGTACACTAAGTCCCCTATAAATATTTATAACATCCCACTTCACCACATATATTGGGGTCTCGTCCGGGATTTTGAATCTTTCCCTATTAAAAATATTGGGGGTAATTCACTTCAGGGAATATAAGAATTAAAAGGTATCCTTGGGTGGAATTAAATAAGGTTGAGCTCACGGTGCCTGTGTTGTCCATTAGATATACTTAGAGATTAAATTGTTGGTTAGACATTGTAGAAATTTACCTGATAGACAATGGCGGACCTGGCCAAGTTTCGATCTGCTGCTGTACAGACTGCAAAAGAGTTAGGATTAGATGGGCAAGTTATGGTTGCCTATGTTACTACGGAATGTGACAAATTTATTGAACGCGAAGAAAGAAGGTTTGAAGCCGAAAGAAAGTTAGAGGCTGACAGGGAAATTAAGAAGTTACAATTTGAAGCTGAGGCTGAGACTAAGAGGTTGCAAGCATTGAGGCTGAGACTAAGAGGTTGCAGATTGAGGCTGACAAAGAGGAAGAAGCAGAGAAAGAAAGCCGAAGAGAAGAAAGAAGACAAGCTGCAGAAAGGGAAGAGAAGAAATTAGCTGCAGAAAGGGAAGCAGAAAAGGAGGAGAAGAGATTACAAAGGGAACATGAGTTACGACTAAGGGAGTTTGAGTTTCAAGGCCATGCTCCTGAAAATGGTGCCAGTCCCTTTGCCTCTGATGCTACGGTTACTCAGGGAGCCTCAACCTCAGCTATGAATTTTCATTTAGATCATTTTGTTGAGAAAGACGATGATATAGAGAGCTACCTAAATAGGTACGAACTATTAGCTACCACGTATGGGTTAGAGAGAGAAAGGTGGAGCTTAAAGTTATCTCAGGGACTTCGTGGGGCAGCTTATGAAGTTTTTGCAAAAATGAGCAGAGGTGATCAGGAAAATTATGACATGCTAAAGCAGGCTCTTTTGTTAAGGTATGAAAAGAATGCAGAATTTTATAGGAAAAAATTTAGGAATGCTAAACTACTATCAGGTGAAACCTATCACCAGTTCTCTGCACGAATAGAGACATACTTGGAGAAATGGACTTCTCTGGGGAAAACCCAAGATCTTAAGGAAATGGTCCTTATAGAGCAATTAAGAGAGTCCATGGCTCCAGACCTGAGAAAGTTTCTCATGGAACAAGGTGCAGAGAGGCTGGGTGAGTTGCTAAATGTTGCTGAAAGGTATCAAGCAGCTCAAGCAGAGGTAACAGGTAATAAAAAGAAACAGGTGGACAACTTTAGGGCACCACAGAACTTTAACACATTAACTACCACAAGCCGCTGTCAGCGGCTCACAAAATCATCACATTTGGACCGCAAGCCGCTCAGAGCGCCAATCTAATTTTAGTAATAAAACGAATGAAAAATGTACTGAAACACTATCTGATCTGGTTCAAGATTTTAAGTTGCCATCGGAAAACAAATTCCCAAAGCATGGTTGTTGTTGAACACTGGAAAATTGATATTATGTTCATATTTTTCAGCGTTTTGGGTTAGTTACCAAATCGTGTAAAACTGTTTACCGTGGCAAGTAGTGATAGGACTACAAAAAATGCGTGTACATCTCGTCTAACGGCTGAATAGGATAGAAACGTGTTTCAACAATTGACAGATAGATCTAGCGACGAGGACAAGAGTGAAAACGGTGTGCACATTGATTGAAATTGTGATTTTGATAGAGATGGGGCGCAAGCAGTTATAATTGTGAAAATATTGCAAGTTTTCGGCCATCGGAGGGAATTCTATTTAAATAGCAACAACCTCTACTAGAGTTACAACCAGGGTTATTGTAATAGTACATTCATTTATCTTTAAAATGACGTGTAATTCATAAAAATCTGTAAACAATTACGAAAACTACAGCTTCTTTGTGGACACCTTCAGGAGAAAATGGGAAAAAAATTAATTCGGCCACATGTGTTATCTTCAATTACTGGCCAGTTAAGTGGTAATAAATTTGATCATAGGGAAAATTGTCGATGACTGGACCAGCACCAATTTGAAATTCCACGGTATGAAAAATAAAAATAAAACCCAAGAGAACAATTCAAATGAGCCAGGAAATATGATGAAAGAAAATCTTTCAACCAAGGAAAAAGGACCTGACTCGTGTAAAAATTTAGGATGACAATCAGACAAGAATAATAAAGTGAAACCAAGTGTAATGGCAACCCTTTTCAGGTCAGGTCGACAATCAATCAGGAGGAATATTTGTTAGATATGGCCACTACCAGAAGAGATGCAAAGCACAGGCTGGGGATATCTTACACTCAAGGATAAGCAGAAAATCCCTCAATCGGACTTATGTGAACTGGAGGAAGAAGATGGAGAGAGGAAATCTCCCATCAAGAATTTTAAGTGGGGAGAAAGCCCCAAGAAAAGAATTGGTAGCGGTAGATTTGTGCATGATGATTCTAGGAAGAAAAGTCATCACAACAGTGCTTCTAGTGCAAAGGACCTGACAGGTGCCTGGGAAAACAGGTCAACCAAATTACAGGCCCATATGTAACATTGTTAAAGAAGTGGATCTGAGAAAAAGCTACCATCAGATTCCACATAAGCTGAGATCAGAAAATTGTTGGACAGAAACATTTCGGAGGAACATAATGAATCCATGAGTTGCCTCTTTGGTTGAGGATATTCCGAATGTTTATATAGGCTGATCATGAGATTATTGGATCCCATACGGAAACTCTGCTATCACCATATATAGATTATCTCCTCATAACGTACAATTTGAGGAACATCTAATGTTCGGGAGATTTTGTCGTGGAACATTCTAAATCCACATAAATAAATCATAATTAAATGTAAAGCCAAACGGATAGATAATTACATAGGAAGAAGACTGGTATAGGACTGTGCTTTCCTAAGGCGTACACTGCATTGCATTGAGACATGAATGTCGAAACGCGTTCTGCATATTAATTTGCTACGCTATGGCTTGAAATCAAACTGACAGTCTAGGCTAAAAATAAACTATGCATTTCTTGGAACACACGAACGAATGCGTATGACCGGCCAGATTTTTTTAATAAACAGTGGAAAAGTTAAATATTAACATGAGTTTAGGTTGAAATCATGTCTCTCCACTGACAGAGTAGACCATTTAAACTTATATAGTTAGATGCAGTAGAATTTGCTGATAACGAATATAGTAAGTGTTGCACCATTAGTTAAAGAATAAACAACTTATAGCCAAAATAAAGTAGTGGTGTCGTATTGACAACACTTGGTCATGGTTGCTCCATTTGGCATGGTAGATAAGACTTTTAAAATGAATGGAGGCCACACTGTTAGAATCGATTTGATTGGTTACCATTTTATGAAAGACTAACTACGATTAGTCGAGAAAAAGTACTAGTGGGTTGCTAATAGAGACACGATAGGAAAGCTGCTTTTAATTTCAAATACTTTGTAAACATAGGGCCTTATTGGTTAGAACTCCCGATATTGGCAAAAAGAGCGTCAGTTCACTGCCCACATTCAAATATTTCTTCATTGGAGAAACTTATGCGTTGAAAGCCAGTGCAATTATTCTTTGAAAGCCTGGAACGACAGCAGATCGAGAGTGTGCCATATTGGTCTTGCTATTCAACGTAATTTGTTCTCAGATTTCTTAATTGTGGTAAGCTGCAGATTTTGAATATATATATTTATGAAAATTGAATGTACATTGATGATTTGTGTCTTTGTGTGTGTGGTTCAGTAGCGAAAAGCCTAGAAAATTGCTCCAACCTGCACAGAACTTATAGCAGAGGAAGTTAAATGCCTAGGCTTATACATGGAATTGCAAGGTAGTGTGATACCTGTATTATTGTATGGAAGAACATAATACTGGAAGTGCAGAGGCGTTGTACACATTAGGGACAGGAAAACTGGTGAAAGCTGTGTCATGAGAAGATATTTGTGGGCCTACCGCGCTGAACATTGTCTGTCCTGTATTGTCGTAAAATATGGAAATATAACCTAGCTTAGTTCTGAAGGGGCATGACCACCTTATTGTTTCAGGGACAGTGGTCCTCAAACTGTTAGAGCAGCACCTGGTCAGATTATCGTACAATCCGGAGGCAGAGAATATATGCCTGGGACAAGAGAACGACCAGAGTGATGAAATCCAGAGTATGCTGACCTTACGAGCATAGGAGTCTGTTCCTGTCAGCCATCTCAAAGTTAAGAGGTGTAAACAGTGACGCTCAGTCTTATGACCCCTCTTAGAATTGAAAATCAAAGAACATAAAGCCAGAGAGACACGACAGTGTTTCCTTGATAGGAAAGTGAAAGTGTAGACCTTATTTCCATCAAAGACAGACTAGAAATGTGATGAGGAGCAACAACCACATAGCTTGAACATCCAGTATTTCCGCAAAGACTACAACACACACAGCGATTACATGACACAGTTGTTAATTTTAACATACCCTTTGTATAATGTGTAAATATTTCATATAATTATAGTGATTGGGATTCCTGATTCCTTTGACATTGGATCAGGATATCTTTTTATAAATACATAATACATAAATTTGAAAAGTTAACACTCGACTTACTTAAGGTCCCTCTTAAAGTTGTTGAGGTTTGTGAGAGGTTTGGTGTTATAAGTGTTGTGGGTCTTACCATAGGTGTTTAGCTGGCTGTTAATTATTGTGTACTCTCATTACATCACTATCATACCCTAGACATAACACGCAGTCATTATACAAATCCAGAATAAGTCTGACTGAGGTTGACATATGTGGTAGCAAAGAAGGCTATGTAATAAATCACAATATTAAATAGATACATAGACCTTCACAGCTGATCTCAGTCAGTACACTAAGTCCCCTATAAAGATATATATTATCCCCATTCACCACATATATTGGGTTAGCTCGTTCCGGGATATTTAAGACTTCTCCCATTACATAAATTGGGTAGGCTAGTCCTGGGATATCTAGAACTTCCATTAACATATAATTGGGGTAATTCACTTCAGGAAATATAAAGAATTTAAAAGGTATCCTCGGGTGAAAATAAATAAGACTGAGCTCTCACTGCCTGTGGTCCTTAGATAATTAGTATATTGAAGTTTGTTTGCTTAGACATTGTATAAATTTACCTATTATAGGAATGGCAGACTTGGCAAAATTTCGATCTGCTGCTGTGCAGACGGCCAAAGAAATGAACATGGAGGGGCAAGTTCTGATTGATTATGTCACATCAGAGTGTGATAAGTTCATTGCCAGGGAAGAAAATAGGGTGGCTGAGGAAAGGAAAATGAAAGTAGAAGAGGCTAGAGAGATTAAGAAACTTCAGTTACAGATTGAGGCTGAAAAAGAAATTAAGAGGTTACAGATGGAGGCTGAGGCTAAAAAGCTACAGATTGAGGCTGACCAGCAAGCTAGGGCATTAGAGGCTGAAAGTAAGAGATTACAATTGGCTGCAGAAAAGGAAGCAGAAGAAAGAAGATTGGCAGCAGAGGAAAGAAAACTGGCTGCCGAAAGAGAAGAAAAAAGATTGGCAGCAGAGGAAAGAAAACTGGCTGCCGAAAGAGAAGAAAAAAGATTGGCTGCAGAAGCAGAAAAGGAAGAAAGAAGATTGGCTGCGGAAGCAGAGGATAGGAGATTGCAGCGGGAGCATGAGCTACGACTCAGGGAGTTGGAAATTCAAGGCCATGCTCCTGAAAATGGTGCCAGTCCCTTTGCCTCTGATGCTCCGGCTAGTCAGGGGGCCTCAACCTCAGCTATGAACTTCCATCTAGATCACTTTGTTGAAAAAGAAGATGACATTGAGAGTTATATAAGTAGGTACGAATTGTTAGCTACCTCATATGGGTTGGAGAGAGAAAGGTGGAGTTTAAAGTTATCACAAGGGCTCCGTGGTACGGCTTATGAAGTTTTTGCCAAAATGAGCAGGGATGACCAAGAAAATTATGACATGCTGAAGCAGGCTCTGTTGTTAAGATACGAAAAGAATGGTGAGTTTTTATAGGAAAAAATTTAGGAATGCTAAGTTACTGTCAGGTGAAACTTATCACCAGTTCTCTGCACGGTTAGAGACATACTTGGAGAAATGGACTTCTCTGGGGAAAACCCAAGATCTTAAGGAAATGATCCTTATAGAGCAATTAAGAGAGTCCATGGCTCCTGACCTGAGAAAGTTTCTCATGGAACAAGGTGCAGAAAGACTGGGTGAGTTACTGAGTGTAGCTGAAAGGTATCAAGCAGCTCAGGCTGAGGTAACAAGTAACAAAAAGAAACAGGTAGACTATTTTAAGGCACCACAAAACTCTGATACGTTTGATCCTAGAGATCAGAACAAAGGTAAGCAACAGTTTGATAGACCACGAAATGACTATAAAAATAAAAACCCACAATTTGATGAAAGAAAATCTTTCAACCCAAAAAGGAGATGGTGTAAAAATTGTCGTATGGACAATCATGATACTGACTATTGCAGAAGGAAACCTGTGTATATGGCAACCCTGCAGGTCAGATCCAACTCTAGACAGGAGGAGGATAGTCTAATAAATACCACGCCAGAAGAGGTGAAAAGGAGCTTACCTGTGAGAAAGCAGGAGGGACCACCAAATATGGGGTCTCGTAAACAGTGGAGAAAGGCACAGGCTGGAGATAGATCACTGAAGCCGTGTTTTGACAAACTCCAAAAACTACATACCCCTCCTAGGAAGGGAGAATTCTATTTAGATGATGGAATGCTTTACCGGACGGTTAAAGCAGGATCATTCGTGGGTGCACAGTTGGTAGTGCCCTCGAAATATAGGGAACCAATTTTGAAACAAACACATGTTCTAGACGGTGGACATCTGAGAATGGGTCACAACTGTTCAAGGACATCTATATCTTATTACTGGCCAGGAGTGGTTGATGACATAAGAAAATTTGTCGATGACTGTGACCAGTGCAATAAAGAAAATTCCACAGGATGGAAAAATAATAACCAAATGCAAGAGAAGCATTATGGCAAACCTGAGCCAGAAAAAAATACAGAGGGAACACCCACTCGTGGGAAGAAGAATCAGGACCTAGACTCGCTACGGGGCAAACTTAGGCCTGACAACAGAAAGAATAATAAAGTGGACCAAGTGGAATGGGACCCACCCTTTCACGGACAATCATCAATTGAATGTTTTAATATGGCCACTATGAGGAGAGTGCAAAGAGATATCTTACCCCAGGATAAGCCGAAAATCCCTCAATCGGACTTATGTGAACTGGAGGAAGAAGATGGAGAGAGGAAATCTCCCATCAAGAATTTTAAGTGGGGAGAAAGCCCCAAGAAAAGAATTGGTAGCGGTAGATTTGTGCATGATGATTCTAGGAAGAAAAGTCATCACAACAGTGCTTCTAGTGCAAAGGACCTGACAGGTGCCTGGGAAAACAGGTCAACCAAATTACAGGCCCATATGTAACATTGTTAAAGAAGTGGATCTGAGAAAAAGCTACCATCAGATTCCACATAAGCTGAGATCAGAAAATTGTTGGACAGAAACATTTCGGAGGAACATAATGAATCCATGAGTTGCCTCTTTGGTTGAGGATATTCCGAATGTTTATATAGGCTGATCATGAGATTATTGGATCCCATACGGAAACTCTGCTATCACCATATATAGATTATCTCCTCATAACGTACAATTTGAGGAACATCTAATGTTCTCTGGACATGTCATTGAGCAGACTCAGAGAAGAGAAATGGTGAATACTGGTTGCTAAGCAGCATTAAGACAAGCAGTAACACTTGCAGCTGTTCAGTAACATAATTGAAATAGCTTCTTGGTTGTAGAGGTCTGGGGCAGATTTCTTGAGTCGTGCCTACTTTGAATAGACCCAACTGCATAAAACCAGGATAACAAAGGCAGAGTAAAGGCATAGATAGTAATTTATCTATGTGTATATAGAATTATAGACTGACATATAATGTCTGTTTTAAGTGGGGAGATTTTGTCGTGGAACATTCTAAATCCACATAAATAAATCATAATTAAATGTAAAGCCAAACGGATAGATAATTACATAGGAAGAAGACTGGTATAGGACTGTGCTTTCC
This sequence comes from Oreohelix idahoensis, assembly GCA_024509875.1. Taxonomy (NCBI): domain Eukaryota; kingdom Metazoa; phylum Mollusca; class Gastropoda; order Stylommatophora; family Oreohelicidae; genus Oreohelix; species Oreohelix idahoensis. The sequence goes on from JAMPIV010013078.1 coordinate 221,196, forward strand.
TAAGGCGTACACTGCATTGCATTGAGACATGAATGTCGAAACGCGTTCTGCATATTAATTTGCTACGCTATGGCTTGAAATCAAACTGACAGTCTAGGCTAAAAATAAACTATGCATTTCTTGGAACACACGAACGAATGCGTATGACCGGCCAGATTTTTTTAATAAACAGTGGAAAAGTTAAATATTAACATGAGTTTAGGTTGAAATCATGTCTCTCCACTGACAGAGTAGACCATTTAAACTTATATAGTTAGATGCAGTAGAATTTGCTGATAACGAATATAGTAAGTGTTGCACCATTAGTTAAAGAATAAACAACTTATAGCCAAAATAAAGTAGTGGTGTCGTATTGACAACACTTGGTCATGGTTGCTCCATTTGGCATGGTAGATAAGACTTTTAAAATGAATGGAGGCCACACTGGTAGAATCGATTTGATTGGTTACCATTTTATGAAAGACTAACTACGATTAGTCGAGAAAAAGTACTAGTGGGTTGCTAATAGAGACACGATAGGAAAGCTGCTTTTAATTTCAAATACTTTGTAAACATAGGGCCTTATTGGTTAGAACTCCCGATATTGGCAAAAAGAGCGTCAGTTCACTGCCACATTCAAATATTTCTTCATTGGAGAAACTTATGCGTTGAAAGCCAGTGCAATTATTCTTTGAAAGCCTGGAACGACAGCAGATCGAGAGTGTGCCATATTGGTCTTGCTATTCAACGTAATTTGTTCTCAGATTTCTTAATTGTGGTAAGCTGCAGATTTTGTATATATATATTTATGAAAATTGAATGTACATTGATGATTTGTGTCTTTGTGTGTGTGGTTCAGTAGCGAAAAGCCTAGAAAATTGCTCCAACCTGCACAGAACTTATAGCAGAGGAAGTTAAATGCCTAGGCTTATACATGGAATTGCAAGGTAGTGTGATACCTGTATTATTGTATGGAAGAACATAATACTGGAAGTGCAGAGGCGTTGTACACATTAGGGACAGGAAAACTGGTGAAAGCTGTGTCATGAGAAGATATTTGTGGGCCTACCGCGCTGAACATTGTCTGTCCTGTATTGTCGTAAAATATGGAAATATAACCTAGCTTAGTTCTGAAGGGGCATGACCACCTTATTGTTTCAGGGACAGTGGTCCTCAAACTGTTAGAGCAGCACCTGGTCAGATTATCGTACAATCCGGAGGCAGAGAATATATGCCTGGGACAAGAGAACGACCAGAGTGATGAAATCCAGAGTATGCTGACCTTACGAGCATAGGAGTCTGTTCCTGTCAGCCATCTCAAAGTTAAGAGGTGTAAACAGTGACGCTCAGTCTTATGACCCCTCTTAGAATTGAAAATCAAAGAACATAAAGCCAGAGAGACACGACAGTGTTTCCTTGATAGGAAAGTGAAAGTGTAGACCTTATTTCCATCAAAGACAGACTAGAAATGTGATGAGGAGCAACAACCACATAGCTTGAACATCCAGTATTTCCGCAAAGACTACAACACACACAGCGATTACATGACACAGTTGTTAATTTTAACATACCCTTTGTATAATGTGTAAATATTTCATATAATTATAGTGATTGGGATTCCTGATTCCTTTGACATTGGATCAGGATATCTTTTTATAAATACATAATACATAAATTTGAAAAGTTAACACTCGACTTACTTAAGGTCCCTCTTAAAGTTGTTGAGGTTTGTGAGAGGTTTGGTGTTATAAGTGTTGTGGGTCTTACCATAGGTGTTTAGCTGGCTGTTAATTATTGTGTACTCTCATTACATCACTATCATACCCTAGACATAACACGCAGTCATTATACAAATCCAGAATAAGTCTGACTGAGGTTGACATATGTGGTAGCAAAGAAGGCTATGTAATAAATCACAATATTAAATAGATACTTAGACCTTCACAGCTGATCTCAGTCAGTACACTAAGTCCCCTATAAAGATATATATTATCCCCATTCACCACACAAGAAGAGATTATTTCTAACAGTGAGTCTCCTTATAGTTCCTGTGTGGTTTTATTGCGGAAACCATCGGGAGAACATAGACTGTGCATCGATTACAGGAAACTGAATGCTGTCACAGAAGATCAGGTGGATCCATTACCTGATACTACTCAACTTTTTGCCAGGCTGAACAAGGCAAAATATTTTTCAAAGGTGGATCTGAGCAAAGGCTATTATCAAATTCCAGTAAAGCCTGAGGTTCGACCTTACTTAGCATTTAGCACCTCGGAAGGTCATTATGAGTTCAACATGCTATCGTTTGGGTTGAAAAATGCCCCGAGTGTGTTTTCTAGGATGATGCGAAAATTGTTGGATCCCCTGAAAAATCCATGTATCTCGAATTTCATGGATGATATCCTCATTGCTACTGAAACTTTTGAGGAACATGTTAACTCTTTGAATTATGCTGTTTGATAGACTCAGAGAGGCTAACTTGACTGCTAGACCAACAAAATGTTGTATTGGGTGTAAAGAGTTTGAATTCTTGGGACATACCGTATATCAGGGTAGCATGACTCCTGACCCCAAGAATCTGGAGAAACTGGAAAGAGCACTTAGGCCACAAACAAAGAAAGATGTGCGATCTTTCGTGTCGTTGTGTGGTTTCTACCAAAAGTACATTAAACATTTTATCTCTATATGAGCTCCTCTGACGGATTTAACTCGAAAGGGACAACCTGATACAATAAATTGGTCCGCACAGTGTGAATTGGCTTACCAGGAGTTAAAAGAAAAACTCACAAGCAGGCCAGTATTGTAATTGCCTGACTTGAATAAAGAATTTATCGTGAGAAGTGACGCAAGCAATGTGGGCCTGGGTGCTACATTGTTGCAAAGGTCCTCCTCACAAGATGGGGAATTGAACGCAGTCGCTTATGCAAGCCGCAAGTTGAACAAGGCGGAAAAAAATTATTCAACAAGTGAGAAAGAATGTTTGGTGTTAATATGGGCTATAAAAAAATTTCAGATTTATCTATATGGCAGGACATTTGTGGTCCAAACGGATCATTCACCTCTCGTGTTCTTGTCACAAGCCAAGCATGAAAATTCCAGATTATTAATGTGGTGGGTTTTGATGTTAAGAAGGTTGGTGTATGGTGAGGTTGTACTTGAGTGAGGTCAATCTGTAAAGGTCCCTGATGTAGACAATTGATAACTGTGTTTCAGAGTACCTTGCTGATACCACCTACGATCTCACTCTAAGTTATACTTTGGCCTAGTATGATTGAGAGCTATGTTTAGTGTCTAGGGTAATATAAGAGTGATGTTAAAGAACCTCAATACAAAAACATACACATACATATACTAAGTACTATGATAAACTCAACTAACTCCAGTTGTTAAGTTTTATATTTAGAATTTCTTTTGTTAATCTTTATTGGTCCTGAGCCTAAATTTGTTTAGGTCAGGACTACCTCTCAATGAGAATCAATTTAGATAGATATATATATATATATATATATATATATATATATATATATATATATATATATATATATATATATATATATATATATATATATATATATATACATACAAAAGACAATATGTCCATTGTAAATTGTTACAAATTTTCAATTTGATGTTAATTACTCTATTTTAACTAACTGGTACTTGGAGGCAGGTTGGGGATTTTCATCATCCCAAAGTTCTTTTGTTTCACTAGGATTGTTTATTTTATTCTTTTGGGAGGAATTTTTATGTATACACAGGAGATTTTCTTTAGTCACTGATAAGTTGTCCCAGGTCAGATATTAAGACTTATCTGGGCCCTGGAATCACAGCAGTTGTAGTTGGTTTGGCCAAACACTTCAGTCTCCTCTGGTCTTGAACTTCTTTACTATAAGCAGGTACCAGAGACTCTTAGTAATCGTGCAGAATTTCTCAATCAGCAATTACCAGCACCAGACAAGTGCCAGCAGAAACCCCTGTAAATGCAAGTTATGTTTCTGTCTTAATATCAAACTAATTCCTCCCAATTTACATGTAATAATAAATTCAACATAACGAACTTGGTCAGCTCTCTCTGACCAACCTAGCTTCTCCACTCTAGTTTGATGGAACAAATTGTACCAGTTTTCTTTTCTTTTCCCTAATGGCTGCTACACCTCTGTCATTCCAGCAGTAATCTTTTCCATGCAATAAGATAGGTGTAATGTTCCTGTATGACCATCATATATAGTCCTGTAGTCCTAAACTTCTTGGATAGTCCATTATATGTGTCGTGAGAAATTCTAATCCTCATCTATAAATTAAAAAGTAAATGTAAAGCGTAACGAATTAATTCAATAAAGGAAAGAAGAATGGTAAAAGAACAGTGCGGTCACAATAGCGTACGCCTGTATTATAGAACGTCATGCTAGTTAAACAAGAAAACCCCTTTTTATGCTCCGTCTGCATAATTGTAACGCTTTCACGTTTGCTAGTAAAGCCTACTGCATCAAATACACGCGTTTCTAAAAATAAAACTGGTACTGTGTTTCTTAGAAAACCTTGAGATAGACACACTGCGTAATGACCTAGATTAATATTACATTAATGTCATTTTATGCACTACGTAAACGAAAAGACAGACGGGCTTAGAAGAGAGAGAGAGAGAGAGAGATGTACGGAGGAACGCTTGCAATACTACCACGTCGTATCGCGATATGAAATTAATGCCACCCCACGCGAAAGGCATGCAGGCTTGATTTTTTTTTCAAATAAACAGTAATAAAAAACACTACCAATACGAGGTACGGTTTTAAAAAACATGTTTAATGCTTATTAGGAAACATGACACAATACTGTTTTACGTCTGAAATCCTGACAGTACAGAAGACACCCCATCGTATAGAAGTGAACGGGTGGTAGAAGAAAATACATATTTTGAACGCAGCCACTTGGCTCCATTAAACTTAGATATTTGGGTGCCTTAGGACTTGCTGACAAAGAATATGTTAGGTGTTAAGCAAATAGTCTAATAATTAACAAATTATAGCCAAAATACTGTAGTGGTGTTGTCTGACAATACAGGATCATATTTGCTCATAATGGCGTGTTTGGACACTGCTTTAGAGGAAATGAGGCCACCACGTTAAATCCGATTTGATTGGCTAGAATAATATGTAAGGCGAAACATGATTAGTCGACTGCAAATACTATTTTTGGTTGTTAATGGAAACGATAGGAAGGGTACTTTTTTTTCAAAGGCTTTTGTAAACATGGTCTCATTGGCTAGACCATTTAATATAGTCAATTAGGAGCGTCAGTTCAGTGCCACTTTTTGAAAATAAACTTTGTAGAAGCAAGTGCGTTGAGAACCAGCTCATATTTTTCTAATAAAAGCCTGGGACAGAGGCAGATCGGAATTGTGCCATAACTCATCGCCAGTCAACGTACTTGTTTAATATTTCCTTGAATTGTGGTAAGCTAGACATATTTAATATATTTTTGATGAAAATTGAATGTGAATTGATAATTTATGTCTGTATGTGTGTGGTTCAGTAACAAACAAGAGGCAAAGCCTAGATATTGCTCCACAATGAACAAAACGTGTCGGAGAGGAGTATAACTGCATGGGATTGCCAAATAGTACTATGACACCTATCTTATTGAATAGAAGGAAATAATGCTGGAATTGCAGAGGCGTTGTAACCATTAGGGAGAGGAATACTGGTGTATATTGTTACATGAGAAGCTAGCAGTTGGCCTACAGCGCTGAACTCGGTGTTTATTATGTATTGTGCTTCAGTGTGGAAATAGATTATAAATTAGTTCTGAAGTAGGAAGTACAAACCTTCTTGTTTCAGGGACCGTGGTACTAAAGTATTAAAGCAGCACCTGGTCTGAGTTTTGCTGAATCCAGAGGCTGGTAGCATACTCCTTGGTCAAGATATCGACCAGTGTTGTTTCTCAAGAAAACGGTGAAGCAAGCGAGCAGAGGAGACTGTTTCCTGCCGCCCACACAGAAGTTAAGATTTCGTTGGCCAGAGCAGCTCAATCTTGTGTATAGCCGCCCACACAGAAGTTAAGATTTCGTTGGCCAGAGCAGCTCAATCTTGTGTATAACCCCCTCTAAAATTGACTGTACATTAAATCAAGAGGGACAGTTATTTGTTTCAAATAAAAAGAAACTGTGAACCTTTCAAATATTGTTTCCACCAGAAACAAACACTTGAAGTCATGATGACAAACAACAACCTAGCTTGAAAAGCCAGTATTACCTCATAGTACTACATCACAACTTACACACATATTGTAATAATAATATATGTCAATACAAAGATCCTATCTATAAATTGTGTACATACAACTTGTGATTACATTTGAATGTGATTCCTGGTTCACTTTGTAGTTGAATCAGGATATCTATTATGGAAAGGAATTAATACATATTTTAAAAGTTAACACTTGACTTATTAAGATAGTCTTATAGAGTGTTCTATGTATGTGAGTGTCACAGTGTTGTAAAGTATTGTGGATTAAATTAAATTGTTTATCTGTCTGTTGGTTGTTGTGAACATACACTTCATCACTATCATAACCCTAGACATTCAACGTAGTCATCACAATATTCCAGAATAAGTCTGACTGAGGTCTAAATGTGGTAGCAAAGTAAGGTCATCTGTAATACACCACACTTATTAGATACAGATACCTTCACAGCTGATCTCAGTCAGTACACTAAGTCCCTATAAATATTTATATCATCCCACTTTACCACAATATGATGGATCAACATCTAGGCCATGCCTAAGTCTGCCATGGAACCATTTAATTACAATCTTCTTACATGGCCTTTTCTTACTATCACCCTTGTTTAATTAAAAAGTCAATAAAATCAATCTTACCACATATCAAGGAAATATAAACAAGTAACGATGAATAGGCAATAGAATATGGCACACTTTCAGCACTGCCCCTGTTCAGACTGCTTTATGTTATTAGTATTTTAATCAAAGCACAAGTCTGCTCATCGCTGCTTGCTCCTCATAATATTTTGAAAAAATGGCAGCGAGCAGCCTACTTTTCCTATAATGTAAAAGGCTTTGGCCAATGGGACCAAGCATCTCTTGTTTTTGAATGAACTTTAAAAAAAATATCTCAAACCACTATGCGTTACTACTACCAACTAGATTTGTATTTTTAGGTCAGCCAATAATATTTCGCCTTGCTTTAAATATTATCCAATCCAATTCCCCGTACCTTCTTTCCCCAAAGTTGTTTTCAAAATATGCCATAAAAAAAATAAGCAGGCATGACTTTTCCTGACAGTCTGTCGGATCCTCTATAGTATTATGGCTATAATTTGGTCATTTAGTGGAATATTTGTGTAATTGATAACATATTCTTGCTCAGAAAGTCCCAAGGCACACGAATATATAACTATTATGGCCCTAGGTACCTTGGTTCAGAATTACACGTTTTTTCTACCATATCCAACCTATTCATGTCTTTTTGCACTATTTTCGAGTAAATTACGAGAGTTTCTCGTAGTATGTGAGAATTACGTCATAAATGCTGTCTGCATGACCCAATTCCCGAACATTTTCTTACTTTTTCCTCGTATTGTTAAAATCGCCCTAGGCAAGTCTTGCCACTGCGTTGCGGTTGGCTTTTAGTTTGAAATCAACGCGAAACGAATTAGCATTCTGCCATCTATCCTTCTCTCCCCCCGTTTTCCTATATACTTCTGTCTCCTAGGCAAATATTTGTTTGAACTTGGAAAAGTGTTACATTTTTTTCAAGGTTACTTAGAAGCATTGGGTACATGTTATTCGGCCATAAGGCGTTATCAAACTAATGCGCTGGCGTGGGTGAAGACGCCATTCTCTCCCAAATTTTTAGTTCTATCCTATTTTAGACTTTATGCACTTTAATGTTATATTCTAATTTAGATATTGTATTTTGAATATCGTCACAATTAAGATGGTCATTATTATTACAGCCATACTCATTTCTGATTGAATATATTCCCGGCCCTCAGAACGTCGGTGCAGATTTTTTGAGTAGACATCCGTGTGATGAAAATCAGATGAAAACGTAGGACTTTATTTGCGCTAACTTATCTCACAGATTGTAACCTGCAATGGATGCATATTTTAGGAAGGGAGGTGTGTAGTAAAATCTGTGAGATAATCGCTTATTTCAGTAAGATTTTTTTTCCTATGATGAATAAATACCCCAGCCCTCAGGTGTCTGACTGGTTTCATCTTCAACGCCAGTAGGGCGATGCCTTTTGTGCAGTGGGAATGCTAAGAAATGACCCGCCGTAAAAATCAAACATGCTTTAGTTTCGGTTTCGAAAACGTACAATAAACATTTTAACATCTCGCCGATCTGCTGCACGAAACGGGGGAAAAGCTTGTAATTAACGACTTGCCAGAACTGTGAGACCAAACTGGCGTTTGAATTAACGTAATATGTTAACTTTAACTCTAACATTTGTAGTAATTCGGACAGTTCTCAGTAGTAAGAATGAGACGATTGTAATAATTAACGCAAAACACTACCACAGTTTTGAAAAATCCGTCTTCGCTCTGCAAGCGGTCTCTTTAATATATACACGCTGTGGGCAAAGCCAGCAGAGGCAAACACACAGACAACTTTTCATTTCCTCCTAGCGGTAATATTCTGACGTCACTCAAACTAGTTGGTTTATTTGAATAGTGAGGAAAATGTTAGAGACGGGGGAAGAAGGCCGACTTGTGTAAAATTTGTATTTGGCAATTGACAGTGACAAAATGGAAAATCTAAACCATACTGAAACTGACCATAAAAATCATATGGTAGTATAGCTTAGAGTCCCCGGAGCAAAAATATGTTTTTAAAAATATGGTAGTCCAAGTATTAGCCAAGTTATTGAGAAAATACTAAATGTCTACGAACGCTTGACCGGACAGACTGTTGTTCTTGCTCGTTGCACATAACGTTATTGGGGACGCTAGTTTAAAAAAAAGAGGCATTGTAGAAATTCAAATTCTATTGTTTGGTATAAGAGTATAGGAGTAAAAGGGGGGGATAGGAAAATGTTAACTAAAACTAAACATCTTTTTCTATTGGCATAACTAACGCAGACTGACCAATGGACTACGAGGCACATAGTTTGTTTGGAATTGTTTTTGTTTTTTTTCAAACCAAATTTAAAAAAGTTGTAGTAGTGCCTGCTTTCATTGGTCGGCTCTAATAGATATTGGCAAGAGGCATAGTGGTCTCGTGGCCATTTGACTAGAAAATGTTATTCACACAACTACGTTGAGATCAGATGTGATAACTTGTAAAATTAAATACTAATTCACTATCTGGACGGGGCAGAGCAAAACTGAGGCCATATTCTTTGCCAGTCAACGTTATTTGTGACATATTTCTTTGAACTAGTGGTAAGAATGCTTTATGTATTTACATGCTTGATTAAAACTGGAAAAGTCAGATACTGCTGTGGAAAAGTGAAGGACATGCCGAAAGCAAACATTATTGAGTCCTCACATTGAACTGTATTTGACTATTGCATATTATTATGATTTTGTATTAATATTTTGTATTGGAAATGTTAGGAAGCCTCTGTGTTCTATGAACAGTTTTCAATATGCCTAGAGCGTTTATAAGTTAGAAAAGAAAAGAAAAAAATCATACAAAAGGAGATGTGGTTACTCCACGTTATTGCATTGTAGCAAACTATGTAAAAGTACAGTGGCGTATCTGCCATAGGGACCTGTGGTGTGGTCACAGAAGGGTGTGAGTCATAAATTAGGGGCTGATGCACATGAATGCACAAGAGGCTGACCCCATACCGTCATGTATATATAGGGATAAGAAGTTATGATCAGGTTGAAAAGGCCATGGTGTCTTTTTATTGCAGAGTTTTTATTTCCTGTTACCATCCATTGACAGGAAACCTGATGAGTGGGTGCAAAGTCTCCATTATAAAGTTTAAGCTGTCAGCTGATAGACTGAAGGAGCTTGCGTGTGGGTGCTGATCTACATTTTCTCTACATTGATATACTGACATATATTCGACCTACCAAGAATCCCAGGTGACATGTTATCAGCTGGGACTCTGGCATTTCATCAGCTGGGACCTCAAAATAACCAGTTCCTATGAATTATATGGGGCTTGATGAAAACAACAGCTCCTCATAACAAATGACAATCACTAGCAACTATTAAAGTATTAGTCTGTGAATACACCTACAGGAACTCTATATTAACAATATATTCATAGGACCAAGAGTCCATATTTTAGTTAAATCATTATATGTAAATATATTTCTTCATTTTCAAAGACCTGTCCAAAAGAGTTGGCGGGACAGGCAGATTAAATTGTATAAAGAAAAAAACATTCAAATTTTAAAAGAAAACTTTAACCACCGTCTTATTCATTTTCTTTTAGTGAGTTAAAGTGTATTGTGTTGATGTACCATCATCTTCATTTCACCCCTAGACACTAGAGACATCATACACCAGCCACTAGAATCAAAATACGGACTGTGTGAGATCTAGGGAGGTAGCGTTAGGTTCCCTGATCAATATATCATCATCATCATTCTTTTTATAGTCAGAGACCTACATGTGCTTGACCTCACACAGTTACCACAGACACAACTATCTTTCTTGTTAGGTATAACATCTTAACCTCCCAGGTAAAAATTACATTTGCTACAGCATGTTTTCTTGGACGCTCCGAGTAAGTAGTTCTTGGTTGGTGATGGTGTTCGGCCAAAAGATTCGGAGAATTTTCCCTAGGCAGATTGTGTGGAAAGAGGACAATTTCGACAGTTGTTTCTCTGTTTCTCTCTAGCATTACGCGCCATAGAGAAGCACAGAAAGTGCACAGCTCTCATATAATCTTAATTTGGTGTGTGTACTGTACTGAGAAGACTTCCAGATGTTGTTTAGACTAGTAAAGAGTGTTCTCGCTTTATTCATTCTGTTCCTGATGTCTGCTTGTTCTGCCGTCTGGTGTTACTATGCATCCTAGGTATGTAAATGTGTTAGTCTGTTCCAGCTTCTGGTATTGGCTAAGGATTGCCCACATTGAGTGTCATGACGTCTGTCTTCGTTAGACCGATGTTCAGACCCATGTGCTATCTATATTTATTCAGTCTATCTGTTTTTCGTGGATGGCAACGTCATTATGTAAAACAAAATGCTACAGACAACAGGAAAATAATAATATTAAATCTTTTAAACGTTTCTAAACTAATTTCATCTTTAAGTTAACGCTAATTATGAACCATTTTCATATAAGCAAATGACTAAACAAAAATGTCACATTCACTAAACAATGACTCCATTCATTCTTCCATATCAATCATCATCATTTTCTGTTTAGCTCGTTAGGAAACATGGAGCCATCACTGTAGCCGGATCTCTTACAGGAAGCCTGTACCAATAATTGACATGGTCCTGCGGCGGTGGTTTATGTGGTAATTTGTTTTACATAATGAGGTTGTCAGCCCCATGCACAACCTCATATTAGCAGCCTTGTACGACATGCCTGCCTGCAGTAGGCATATTCTTTCTATATCTCTTCAGAGAACCCCGGGACCCACCAGGGTGCCCGTATCAAAGAATCAGAAGTGATAAGCAACTCTGACCTATTGAACAGAACCAGATAACAGCCAACACAGTGGCAGGTGGCAGACAGAAGGTGAAGGTTAATAGAACAACAATCTCAGTAAGCAACCAAATATTTGGTTTGGTTTGGTTTTGGTTGTAAGCACCATCTATATGTGGTAGGTAGGTTTTCCTAATTTTTTTAATTTTGCCACTGCAGCGTCCCTTTACAATTTCCAACTGCCAAGGGATTTTTTAACGTGCCTAATTTGCACACGAGATCTCCTACTTTTTCGCCCTTACCCGAGATGGCTTGGCATCTGATCTCACTACCCATCAGGGGGGAGGATGACATCATAAGGAATCACTGGTTCTGAAAAAAAAAACACATTTCCATTAATTTATTCCCTGTACTGGGAGCGAACCCTGTACCAACTATTATAACTAGACATGCCTTTCATTGGAACCCACAGGGGTATAGATGAGTTGTATGTGTGTGTAAAAGGGGGGGGGGGGCAGGGCGGGGAGAACATGCAGAAGAACGATGTAAAAGGTAGTCCCGGCAACAGATATCTCGGTGGCAGAACTGAAGTAGAAGACCGGTGGTAGAAATCAATGGCGAGAAACAAGTGCAACCCCTTTATGCTTCACTTTGCACGAAAATAAATGACAGAAATACTGTTGACAATGATGTCTCAATGAAAAACGTCCTCTCTGTGTGTGTGTGTGTGTGTGTGGTGATGGGGAGTGCGGGGTGGGGGGGGGGGTATGGGGCACTCCATTTCCTAGGGACGTGCCGACAACATAAAATAAAGCGTTTAATCTAATATAAACAGAAATGTTGTCGATTCAGGGCCTTGGATTTAGAGCAGAGTCGGACTTGAGTCACCATAACGATTCCGGGACTAGGCAATTGTATCGAACCAACTTCACCGTTCCACATTAACAACCCAGCCTTACGGACAAAATCAAAAAGACTGTATAAATCAATAAAATATATGTGTCAACAAAGTTTTGATCAAATGACAATAAAATACTGAAAATGAAGATTATTTTTTGATTATTATTTATAGTGGCTGGTGTGATCTCTTGCTTTGAAAATACACAAGGAAAAGACACAGATTATGAGAATAAATGAAAGAAATGATAACAAGGTTGAACTTGAAGAAACACCACTAAGAGATGTAGAATCGCACACATATCTTGGAAGTAATATAGACAAAGTTGGAGGGACAGACAGTGATATCAAAATAAGAATACAAAAAGTAAGAGGAGCTTTCATTGCATTGGGAAATATATGGAGAACAAGAGAAATCAAGTCCAACACGAAAATAAGAATCTTCAACTCAAATGTCAAGTCAGTCCTATTGTATGGCTCTGAGACATGGGGAACAACAAAAACAACAACCAAAAAGCTACATTTCCAGAATGCTCTCATAATTTGTATGTAAAGTCAGCAGAAAGCTACGTAAATGAAGTCGCCTAGTAACAGATTTAAGTCCATCTAAAGTCAAGATAAGTGTTTTTTTAACATGTGGTCCACTGACGCCTTGGAGGTTCATTGTATATTAGTTTTTCAAGAAGGGGTCCATAGCCTTCATAGGATAATTAAAGGGGTCCATAGCTTCTGGGGTTCGCTTCGTGGTGTGAAGCAACTTTGATGGATTGTTTTTTAATCGAAGTTTGTGCACCACGTCACATTCCCAACTACAGGCATAAAATGACGTGAAATGCGCAAGAATGATGACCTGCGAATGTTGCTAGGCGTGACGGAGTCTGAGAAATAAATAGCAGTCTGCCATTCGCCGTCGGGCGTTTAAGATATGTGTTTACTTATCTTCTTCGTCTTCCTCGTTCGTCCTGAAAAGGACGTTAGTTGCGTGGTGTCCATTTACAGCGAAGCTGCGATATTTGCGCCTTTCGGCCGACACATCTGACTTCCGCGCGGCATGTTTTGGGACCGAGTTTGCCTTCCCTCTTTGATCCCTACTCTCTCGGCCAGATTGCAGTGATGCAGCCTGTTTCCAGGACCACCACTTGGAGGTGGAGTAGGGTCTTGGTCAGCTCTGGTTCGCTGACCCTGACGCAAGAAGTCAAGCTATGAGTCGCTGACTGCATTCACCTCTCTTGCTGCGTCTTCGGTCCCGTGTTTTCTTATGATACCACTTGTTAATGTGTGATATAACCCCTGACATACTCCAAGTCACCCGTGTGTTACCGGGGCCCGAAAGGGGAGCAAAGAATAGTAACACTGTCCCCTGCCAGGCACGTCGTAGCAGGCGACTAAGGAGGGTTGGGCATTGGGCCGGTTACCCCATCCTGTAAAAAAATTAAACCACAAAAAACTTCAACAAATATGGACAAGTCAAATAAAGGAAATAAAACACAGCCATCCAAGACAGGGGAAGGTCCTCTCGCGGGGAGGCGTATGATGCAACACAGAGAAAGCCGAAAGGAGTCTGTGTTGCTGACTAACCTTCTTTCTTCTAGGAGAACCTCCAGATTTGGCACCTGGAATGTTCGGACATTAAACGAACAAGGGAAAGTGGCGCAAGTAGCAGCAGAAATGAGGGAATACAAAATCGAGGTTCTGGGAATGTGTGAAACAAAGTGGAAGGGGATAGAGAGGAAGAAACTCATCACAGGTGAATTGGTGCTGTCCTCAGGACATGAAGACGAAACTTCACACCACAGTAAAGGGGTAGCTCTTATGTTATCTAAAGAAGCACAGAAAGCACTCATTGAATGGGAAGCTGTTGGACCCAGAATAATAACAGCTACCTTCAAAACAGCTAAAAAAAAAATTCATGTAAATATCATCCAATGTTATGCACCAACTAATGACAAAGAAGAGTCTGTGAAAGAAGCATTTTATACTAAACTACAGGAAATTATGGATAAAGTAAAAAGAAGAGACATCACAATTTTGATGGGTGACATGAATGCAAAGATAGGTACAGTCAACACCGGATTTGAAGAAGTCATGGGAAAACATGGGCTAGGAGTAATGAATGAAAATGGAGAACTATTCGCAAACTTCTGTGCTTCAAATCAACTGGCTATAGGAGGAAGCATGTTTCCACATAAGAGAATACACAAGGCAACATGGATATCACCAGACCATAGAACAGAAAATCAGATCGATCATATATGCATAAAGAAGAAGTTTAGATCATCATTGCAGGATGTAAAGGTATATAGAGGAGCAGATGTGGCATCAGATCACCATCTTCTGATAGCCAAAGTAAAAATGAAACTCAAGAGATATGCAACAATGCAAAATTATAGACAACAGTTTAATGTAGGACAGCTAAGAAATCAAGAAACAAGAGACAAATTTGCGGTCACAGTATCCAACCAATTCCAAGTGCTACAACAGCTGGAAGATGTAGAGAATGCAGAAGACTATTGGGGAAAAGGGCAGCAGGTCAAAACGGTATGGAAGGAGACATTGGCAAGGAGCAGACCTAGCGCAAGCCAAAGGAAATATGAGAGAACTGTATAGCAGCTCAAAGAAGTTAACAGGGAAATACAAGCAAACAAGTTGTCTCATAAAAGACAAGAATGGGAAACTGCTGAGCAATATACAAGAGCAAATGAAGAGGTGGACAGAATATTTTGGGGACCTTCTCAATAGACCAGCTCCACAAAACCCGCCGGACATCTGTGGTAAAGTGGGATGTTATAAATATTTATAGGGGACTTAGTGTACTGACTGAGATCAGCTGTGAAGGTATCTGTATCTAATAAGTGTGGTGTATTACAGATGACCTTAGTTGCTACCACATTTATACCTCAGTCAGAATTATTCTGGAATATTGTGATGACTACGTTAAATGTCTAGGGTTATGAAAATGATGAAGTGTAAGTCACAACAACAACAGACAGATAAACAATTTAATTCATTCCACAACACTTTACAACACTGTGACACTCACACACATATAACACTCTATAAGACTATCTTAAATGAGTCAAGTGTAAAGTTTCAAATATATATGTAATGATTCTTTTCAATAATGGATATCCTGATTCAACTACACAGTGAACCAGGAATCACAATCAATTGTAATTACAAGTAGTATGTACACAGTTTATAAATATAATCTTTGTATTGACATATTTTATTACTCTTATCCTATGTGTGTAAGTTGTGAAGTAGTAATATGAGGTAATACTGGTTTTGTTTTTCAAGCTAGGTTGTTGTTTGTCATCATGACTTCAAGTGTTTGATTATCTTGGAAATAGTATTGGGAAAAGTTCACAGTTCCTGTCATTTGCAACAGTTTATTGTCGCTCTTGGTTAAATATACTGTCAATTTTTGAGGGGGGGGGGGGGGCACATAATGTTGAGCTACTCTGGCCACAGAAGCTTATCTTTCGTGATGGCGGCAGGAAAAGACTCCTCTGCTTGATTGCTTCCTGTGTTCTGGAGACACCTCACTGGTCGCTATCTGGACCAAGGAGTATGCTGTCAGCCTCTGGATTCAGCAAAACTCAGACCAGGTGCTGCTTCAATAACTTAGGACCACGGTCCCTGAAACAAGAAGGTTGTACCTCCTACTTCAGATCTAATTTATAATCTATTTCCACACTGAACACAATACATAACAAACACTGAGTTCAGAGCGGTAGGTCAACTGCTAGCTTCATCTGAAACAATTTACACCAGTATACTCCTCCCTAATGGTTACTACGCCTCTGCAATTCCAGCATTAGTTCTTTCTAGTCAATAAGATAGGTGTCAGTGTACTGTTTGGCAATTCCATGCAGTTTTACTTTTCTCCGACACGTCCTGTTCATGTTGGAGCACTATCTAGGCCTTGCCTCATGTTTGCTACTGAACCACACACACACACAGACATAAATTATCAATTTACATTCAATTTTCATTAAAAAGATATCAAATATGTCAAGCTTACCACAATTCATGGATATAATACACAAATACGTTGACTGGCGATGAATAATGGCACAAATTCCGATCTGCCTCTGTCCCAGACTTTTATTTAGAAAAATATGATCTGGATCTCAACGCACTGTTTCTTAGTAAGTTTATTTTAAAATGTGGCACTGAACTGACGCTCCTAATTGACTATATTGGCGGGTCTAACCAATCGGGCCATGTTTACACAGCTTTTTCAAAAAAATTTACCCTTCTCACGTTTCCCCTAACAACCAAAATTAGTATTTGTAGTCCGACTAATCGTGTTTAGCCTTACATTTACTTCTATCCAATCAAATAGGATTTTACATGGTGGCCCATTTCCCGTAAAATAGTGGTTTCAAAACATGCCACTGTGCGATTATTATTTGGTGTTGTCTGACACCCTCACTATTTTCTTTTGGCTATAATTTGTTAATTCCTAGACTATTTGCGTAACACTTAACATATTCTTTGTCAGCAATGTGGTAAAGTGGAATGTTATAAATATTTATAGGGGACTTAGTGTACTGACTGAGATCAGCTGTGAAGGTATCTGTATCTAATAAGTGTGGTGTATTACAGATGACCTTACTTGCTACCACATTTATACCTCAGTCAGAATTATTCTGGAATATTGTGATGACTACGTTAAATGTCTAGGGTTATGAAAATGATGAAGTGTAAGTCACAACAACAACAGACATATAAACAATTTAATTTATTCTACAACACTTTACAACACTGTGACACTCACACACATATAACACTCTATAAGACTATCTTAAATGAGTCAAGTGATTAAGTTTAAAAATATATGTATTAATTCTTGTCAATAATGGATATCCTGATTCAACTACACAGTGAACCAGGAATCACAATCAAATGTAATTACAAGTATTA
This sequence comes from Oreohelix idahoensis, assembly GCA_024509875.1. Classification (NCBI taxonomy): domain Eukaryota; kingdom Metazoa; phylum Mollusca; class Gastropoda; order Stylommatophora; family Oreohelicidae; genus Oreohelix; species Oreohelix idahoensis. The sequence continues at coordinate 238,585 of JAMPIV010013078.1, forward strand.
TTTACACAGTTTATATATATGAACTTTGTATTGACATAGTTTATTATTATTATTCTATGTGTGTAATTTGTGCAGTAGTAATATGAGGTAATACTGGTTTTGTTCAAGCTTGGTTGTTGTTTTTCATCATGACTTCAAGTGTTTGATTATCGGGGAAATAGTATTGGGAAACTTTCACAGTTCCTGTCATTTGAACCAATTAATTGTCCCTCTGTAGTTACCAAAATGTCAATTTTTGAGGCGGCACATAATGTTGAGCTACTCTGGCCACAGAAGCTTATCTTTCGTGATGGCGGCAGGAAAAGACTCCTCTGCTCGATTGCTTCACTGTGTTCTGGAGACACCTCACTGGTCGCTATCTGGACCAAGGAGTATGCTGTCAGCCTCTGGATTCAGCAAAACTCGGACCAGATGCTGCTTCAATAACTAGGACCACAGTCCCTGAAACAAGAAGGTTGTACCTCCTACTTCAGATCTAATTTATAATCTATTTCTACACTGAACACAATACAGAACAAACACTGAGTTCAGAGCGGTAGGCCAACTGCTATCTTCATCTGAAACAATTTACACCAGTATTCTCCTCCTAAATGGTTACTACGCCTCTGCAATTCCAGCATTAGTTCCTTCTAGTCAATAAGATAGGTGTCAGTGTACTGTTTTACAATTCCATGCAGTTTTACTTTTCTCCGACACCTCCTGTTCAGGTTGGAGCAATATTTAGGCCTTGCCTCATGTTTGCCACTGAACCACACACATATACAGGCATAAATTATCAATTTACATTCAATTTTCATTAAAAAGATATCGAATATATCAAGCTTACCACAATTCATGGAAATAATACACAGATACGTTGACTGGCGATGAATAATGGCACAAATTCCGATCTGCCTCTGTCCCAGACTTTTATTTAGAAAAATATGATCTGGATCTCAACGCACTGTTTCTTAGTAAGTTTATTTTAACATGTGGCACTGAACTGACGCTCCTAATTGCCTATATTGGCGGGTCTAACCAATCGGGCCATGTTTACACAGCTTTTCAAAAAAGTACTCCTACTCACGTTTCCCTAACAACAAAGAATTAGTATTTGTAGCCCGACTAATCGTGTTTAGCCTTACATTTACTTCTATCCAATCAAATAGGATTTTACATGGTGGCCCATTTCCCGTAAAATGGTGGTTTCAAAACCTGCCACTGCGCAATTCTGATTTTGGTGTTGTCTGACAGCCATTGTGACAGCACTGTACTTTTACCATTTCTCTTTCCTTTTATTGAATTTATGTGTTAGGCTTCACATTTACCTTTTAATTTATATATGTGGACTTAGAATGTGTCACGACAAATTCTCCCCTCTTAAAACAGACGTTATATGTCAGTCTATAATTCTATATACACATAGAGAAATTTATTATTAGTTCTGGGGCTTACGGTGATTATCATCACACGGATGGCGGCTTAAAAAATCCGCTCCCAGATTTTTCTTTCCAGATATATACTCTATGCAAAACTCAAATGGCTGCATCAGTAATGACCAACGGAGTAATCTAGAATTTTCATGTCTAGCCTGCGTTAGAAACGACAAGGGTTTGTGATCCGTTTGCAACTTAAATGCCTTCCCATACAGATAAATATTGAATTTCTTTATCACCCATATTACTGCAAGACATTCTTTTTCGCTAGTTGAGTAATTGGTTTCAGCTTTATTCAATTTTCTGCTAGCATATGCCACTGGGCTTAGTTCCCCATCCAATGCATCTGATTTCTGTAGCAGTGTCGCACCTAACCCAATATTACTGGCATCCGTCCTTACAATGAATTCTTGACTTAAGTCAGGTAATTTCAAAATAGGTTTGCTTGTGAGCTTTTCCTTCAATTCCTGGTAAGCTAATTCACATTGTGGTGTCCATGTAATTCGATCTGGATTTCCTTTACGTGTCAAATCAGTTAACGGTGCACATATGGAATTAAAGTTTTTGATATACTTTTGGTAGAAACCACATAATGAGACAAAGGATCTCACGTCTTTCTTGGTTTGTGGTCTCGGGGCTTCCTTTAGTTTCTCTAAATTCCTGGGGTCAGGGGTCATGTTTCCCTGATAAACTGTGTGTCCCAAGAATTCTAATTCTTTACATCCAACGCAACATTTGGTTGGTCGGGCTGTTAAATTTGCTTCTCTAAGTCGATTAAACAGCATGTTCAGAGAGTCAATGTGTTCCTCAAATGTTTCTGTTGCTATAAGGATATCATCCATGAAATTTGTGATGCATGGATTATTCAGAGGGTCCAATAATTTTCTCATCATTCTAGAGAAGACACTAGGCGCATTCTTCAATCCAAATGGCAATCTGTTAAACTCATAGTGTCCATCTGAGGTACTAAAAGCTAGGTATGGTCTAACCTCAGGCTTTACTGGAATCTGATAGTATCCTTTACTCAGATCCACTTTTGAGAAATATTTAGCTTTATTTAGCCTGGCAAACAACTGATTTGTATCCGGCAATGGATCCACCTGTCCTTCTGTAATAGCATTCAGTCTCCTGTAATCTATACAGAGTCTATGTTCTCCAGAGGGTTTCCTTAAGAGTACAACACTGGAACTATACGAAGATTCACTGTGTGAAATAATTCCTTCCTTCAACAAATAGTCTATCTCTTCCTGTCGTGGAACGACTTCTCACCGATTCTTTTCTTCTGTCTATTATTTTATATCTCTACTAAAATCTCTATCGTGAGATTGAAAAAACTTTATTCCCTTCAGTTGACTTTTTCATTCTTATAATGAAAGAGTCTCTCTCTCTCTCGCTAATCATAGATTTAACAGTATTTCACTAGCTGAATTCTCACGGCAAAAGGTAATAAATTATTCCCTTAGCCAGCGAAATTCATTTCTAAGTCGAAGGTGGAACACAGTACAACGACCGGAAGTGACCTGTGTTGGGTTCACGGAGGGAACTCATGTAAAACAGCCGGCAACGATGAACGAATACTAGGGTGAGTTAATGAAGTTAACTTGATATCCCTGCGACCAAAAGATAGACTTGCAACAATGCCACCCAAATCACAGCCCACCCCTGCCCGGGAACCAGCTGGAATTTTGGGAGGGAATTTTAAGAAGTCATTCTTCTTGTAACCATCGTTGGAAGCAGATGTGATTGTATGGGCCTCTGTCGAGGCTACTTTGCACTTGTTGCAAAATATCCTTAGTGAATTCGTTGAGCGAAGTAAGTAGATCTAATACTGCTGATTTTATAACATGAATAATCATATGTTTATCAACAGCTTGCATTGCAGTAACTTTTTGTTAAAGTTTGAAATGCATTTCCATTTTAAGTGTCAATAATGGTTATTTGCATCTTTACAGATCCATCAAACTAATGTATGAGTTTGCTGAGGTCCTAGACCTAATTAACCACTGATCTTTATTTCACAGCCTGGCAGAAATAGGACAGGGTTAAATAATATGATGTTTATTATTGTTGTTACTTTGGAATTTGCATATTGATCCAAGAAAAACAGAAGTGTCTTAGTGGTGCTTCTATTTTCTATTTCTTATAAGGCTTCTGTGTTCTCTGTCAAGACTACAAACTTGATAACAGTGTCTCAATCACTTCTTCTCACTTTGTCACATAAGGGACATTAATGTGTTTTTTCATTATGGAAGGTTCTTTACATGTATTTAATGCAATCCTATGCATATACCATGTTGTATGATTGAAGAACTATTTTATGTATGATTGAAGAACTATTTTATTATCAGTTTATGAATGTTATTTGCTACAGGAACCAGGACTTTAAGAATGCTTGCAATTATTTAGCTATTTAATGAATTTACCACTTGACTGACAAAATGTAAGTCAGCAGTTCTCAAACCATTGTTGACAGTGACCCCAGAATTAAAATACTGCTCTATGGGCACTAGGTGAACCAGTGGTTCTCAACCATATGATGACAACCCTAGTTGTTTTTATTTAATAAACAGTAGAGCTAAACTTTTTTTTTCATATATGTATGTATAATAAGAAATGTAAGATTCCATACCCTTTTATCCAACTTTACATAACAGAGTCTGTTGTTATTTTTCTTGTTAACTTTATTTGGGTTGTATTTTGTTTTAAATATAAATCTACACCCTGGGGGCTCAGCCATAATTCAATTAACTTCTATTGGGTCGGGATATTTTAATTGTGGCTGGACACCAAATCTCTTTCTCAACCTTGTGTGCTTTACACAGTCCTTTTGTAGGATCCCTGAGGAAGAATTTATCGTCCAGAAAATATCTTGTTTAGGTACCAGAATTCTCTTTTAAGTAAATTTCTAGTACACTATTTCCCGAGGAGAGGCAGTTTTCTTCAAACTCGGAAGCTATCAATAAGACATTATTATCTGTATTCTTCCATTCCATTCAAGCTGTCCTATCGCCTCAAAAAACCGCGCGACACTTCCTTCAAAGCTTTCTCCTTAGCAAAAGGAATCGAATAGGGTTTCATACAGACAGGTGTGGGGTCTATCAGTTTCATATCATATTCCAATAAGTTTGTATGCCCTGGTCGGTCCGTTAACACCTCTGTATGATTATCTAGAACCTGTTGCACTCTCTCTTTCTGATTTTTCGTTAAATGTGTACTGATTTTCACCTGTGGCGCTGTCTCACAGGGGTGTAATGGATATTCAAATGATGAAAGTGGTTCCTTTTTCATCTCCATGGCAATGGACAAGGTCAACAAGTGTGTCTCTTCCTGATGTTCTCTTTCCAAATATTTCTTCAGGAGATTCACATGATAGATTTTTTTTCCCTTCTTATCTATCTTATAATTGGTTCTAGACACCTTCTCTAGAACTGTATGTGGACCTTGCCATCCAATTTGTAACTTATTTTGACTACCGGGTAGAAGAAGCAGTACCTTCTCTCCCACAGCCAAATCTCTGTCTTTAGCCTTCCTGTTGAAATAGGCAGCATGTTTCTTCCTGGCTTGTCTCAAATTTTCATTGGCAAGTTTCCAGCCAGTTTTAAAACGAGTGGTCAGCTCATTCACATATTGGTATGAGGATGTAATATTTTCCTCTGCCTTTTCATCAGTCCACGTTCTTAACAGCGCTTCAAGTGGACCTTTTATTGGCCTTCCAAATAATAATGTTGCCGGGGCCATACCGGTTGAACTATGGGGTACCTCCCGATAAGCAAAGAGGGCGGCGTGAAGGTACTAGTCCCATGTATCTGGTTTTTCGTGTGCCAACTTTCTCAGGATCGACATCAACGTGCCATTAAATCTTTCCACTTGACCGTTCCCTTGGGGATGGTACACACTACAATGGAAGTGTTTGGCCTGGAAGATCCTGAAAACTTCTTCTGTTAGTTTCCCCTTGAACTGAGAGCCATTATCAGTCAAGATTTGATTGGGAAAGCCTAACCTTGTGAAAATTGTGAGCAATGCCTCTGCCACATGCTTAGAATCAATCGATGACAGGGCTACCGCCTCTCCCCACATAGAACAAGTATCCACCAGAGTCAGAATGTAGCTGTTCCTTCTCTTAGTTCGAGTGAGAGGTCCCACAAGATCCACGGCAACTCTCTCAAAGGGTGTTCCCACTATGGGCATTTCCCCCAGAGTTGCTGGTGCAGTCCAATGCTTAGGTGCTACTCGTTGGCACTCTGGACAGGATTTTACATATCGCTTGATATCTTCAGTTATTCCTGGCCAGAAATAGTGACAAGCTATTCGCTGTCCTGTTGCGCTGATCCCCATATGACCACTGAAGGGAATCGCATGCCTTAATTCCAACACTTTAGTCCTATATGAAGTGGGAAGGACCAGCTGTCCGTGACCATTGGATTCAGATCCAGCCTTCCTATAAATCAGTTTGTTCTTCATATAAAATTCTCCCTTGCCTGGAGGTGTATGAGATTTGGGCAACTTCTTGAAACACGGCTTGAGTGTCTTGTCCTCCGCGTGTGCCTTCCTCATCTCATCTGGATGAGTATTTATTGGATTATCCTCCTCCTTTTTAGACTGTGATCTGGTCTGCACTGTTGCCAACATCACAGGTCTCTTTGGATTCCCCAAGAAGACATATCTACACCCCAATATCAGAGGGTAGATTGGCTCATTCATCACTGCTGTTTTTATGATTCCTTCCACATATCGCGTTTTCACCTTTATCCGGGCGACGGGAAGTGTCATGGTAGCTACATCCTTGGTTGCAGTTTGAATCTCCACTGTTTCTGTGGTGTATTGATCTGCCTGCACCAGGTGAGAACTCACAACGGAATCATAATCTAAACCTGTATCATATAAACACCTTATGGTGACACCATTACAGATGACATCTTCACACACTGGGGGGTGGTATGGTTCCTGTAGTTCCGCAGGTTTGACCTTTTTTCCATTTTTTCCAGATGTCATATCAGCACAATGAGGAGGTTTCCTTCTACAATGGTCAGTGTCATGATTGTTCATCTTACAATTTTTACACCATCTCCTTCCTTGGTTGTAAGATTTTCTTTCATCATATTTCCTTTCATCGAATTGTGGGGTTTTATTTTTATTGTCATACCGTGGCCTATCAAACTGGTGCTTACTTTTGTTTTGATCTCTAGGATCAAATTTATTAAAGTTCTGTGGTGCCTTAAAATTATCTACCTGTTTCTTTTTATTACCTGATACCTCTGCCTGAGCTGCTTGATACCTTTCAGCAACATTTAGCAACTCACCCAGCCTCTCTGCACCTTGTTCCATGAGAAACTTTCTCAGGTCTGGAGCCATGGACTCTCTTAATTGTTCTATAAGGATCATTTCCTTAAGATCTTGGGTTTTTCCCAGAGAAGTCCATTTCTCCAAGTATGTCTCTATCCGTGCAGAGAACTGGTGATAGGTTTCACCTGACAGTAGTTTAGCATTCCTAAATTTTTTTCTATAAAATTCTGCGTTCTTTTCATATCTTAACAAAAGAGCCTGCTTTAGCATGTCATAATTTTCTTGATCACCTCTGCTCATTTTGGCAAAAACTTCATAAGCTGCCCCACGAAGCCCTTGAGATAACTTTAAGCTCCACCTTTCTCTCTCTAACCCATACGTGGTAGCTAATAGTTCATATCTATTTAGATAGCTCTCAATATCATCGTCTTTCTCAACAAAGTGATCTAAATGAAAGTTCATAGCTGAGGTTGAGGCTCCCTGACTAGCAGTAGCATCGGAGGTAAAGGGACTGGCACCATTTTCAGGAGCATGGCCTTGAAACTCAAACTCCCTTAGTCGTAACTCATGTTCCCTTTGTAATCTCTTCTCCTCCTTTTCTGCTTCCCTCTCTGCAGTCTGTCTTCTTTCCTCGGCTTCCAATTTCTTAGCCTCTTTGTCAGCCTCAATCTGCAACCTCTTAGCCTCAGCCTCTAACTTTCTTTCAGCCTCTTTTTCTAATCTTCTTTCTTCCCGTTCAATATATTTGTCACATTCAGCAGTGACATAAGCAATCATAATTTGCCCGTCCATTCCTAACTCTTTAGCAGTCTGCACAGCAGCAGATCGAAATTTGGCCAGGTCCGCCATTTTCTAACAGGTAAATGTAAACAATGTCTAACTAAACAATACAATTTCTAACTAAATATCCAATGACAACCACAGGCACTGAGAGCTCAACGTTATTTATTTTCACCCAAGTATACCTTTTTAATTTTTATTATTCCCTGAAGTGAATTACCCCCAATATTTATATTAGGGAAAGATTCAAAATCCCGGAAAGGACCCCAATATATGTGGTAAAGTGGAATGTTATAAATATTTATAGGGGACTTAGTGTACTGACTGAGATCAGCTGTGAAGGTATCTGTATCTAATAAGTGTGGTGTATTACAGATGACCTTACTTGCTACCACATTTATACCTCAGTCAGAATTATTCTGGAATATTGTGATGACTACGTTAAATGTCTAGGGTTATGAAAATGATGAAGTGTAAGTCACAACAACAACAGACATATAAACAATTTAATTTATTCTACAACACTTTACAACACTGTGACACTCACACACATATAACACTCTATAAGACTATCTTAAATGAGTCAAGTGATTAAGTTTAAAAATATATGTATTAATTCTTGTCAATAATGGATATCCTGATTCAACTACACAGTGAACCAGGAATCACAATCAAATGTAATTACAAGTATTATTTACACAGTTTATATATATCTGAACTTTGTATTGACATAGTTTATTATTATTATTCTATGTGTGTAATTTGTGCAGTAGTAATATGAGGTAATACTGGTTTTGTTCAAGCTTGGTTGTTGTTTTTCATCATGACTTCAAGTGTTTGATTATCGGGGAAATAGTATTGGGAAACTTTCACAGTTCCTGTCATTTGAACCAATTAATTGTCCCTCTGTAGTTAACAAAATGTCAATTTTTGAGGGGGCACATAATGTTGAGCTACTCTGGCCACAGAAGCTTATCTTTCGTGATGGCGGCAGGAAAAGACTCCTCTGCTCGATTGCTTCACTGTGTTCTGGAGACACCTCACTGGTCGCTATCTGGACCAAGGAGTATGCTGTCAGCCTCTGGATTCAGCAAAACTCAGACCAGATGCTGCTTCAATAACTAGGACCACAGTCCCTGAAACAAGAAGGTTGTACCTCCTACTTCAGATCTAATTTATAATCTATTTCTACACTGAACACAATACAGAACAAACATTGAGTTCAGAGCGGTAGGCTAACTGCTATCTTCATCTGAAACAATTTACACCAGTATTCTCCTCCTAAATGGTTACTACGCCTCTGCAATTCCAGCATTAGTTCCTTCTAGTCAATAAGATAGGTGTCAGTGTACTGTTTTACAATTCCATGCAGTTTTACTTTTCTCCGACACCTCCTGTTCAGGTTGGAGCAATATTTAGGCCTTGCCTCATGTTTGCCACTGAACCCCACACATATACAGGCATAAATTATCAATTTACATTCAATTTTCATTAAAAAGATATCGAATATATCAAGCTTACCACAATTCATGGAAATAATACACAGATACGTTGACTGGCGATGAATAATGGCACAAATTCCGATCTGCCTCTGTCCCAGACTTTTATTTAGAAAAATATGGTCTGGCTCTCAACGCACTGTTTCTTAGTAAGTTTATTTTAACATGTGGCACTGAACTGACGCTCCTAATTGCCTATATTGGCGGGTCTAACCAATCGGGCCATGTTTACACAGCTTTTCAAAAAAAGTACTCCTACTCACGTTTCCCTAACAACAAAGAATTAGTATTTGTAGCCCGACTAATCGTGTTTAGCCTTACATTTACTTCTATCCAATCAAATCGGATTTTACATGGTGGCCCATTTCCCGTAAAATGATGGTTTCAAAACCTGCCACTGCGCAATTCTGATTTTGGTGTTGTCTGACAGCACCACCATTTTATTTTGGCTATAATTTGTTAATTCCTAGACTATTTGCGTAACGTTTAACATATTCTTTGTCAGCAAGTCCTAAGGAACCCAATTATATAAATTTAAGGGAGCTAGGTGGCTGCGTTCAAAATATGCATTTTCTTCTACCTCCTGTTCACTTCGATACGATGTGGTGTCTGGGTACTGTCAGGCTTTCAAATGTAAACCAGTATAATGTCATGTTTCCCAATAAGCATTTTTCAGGTTTTTAAACCTAACTCTCGTATGGGTAGTGTTTTTTTTTTTTAATCACTGTCCATCTGAAAAAAAGTATTGCTTCTGGCCTTTCGCTTGGGGAGGGTGGCATTAATTGTATATCGCGAGACGCGTGTTAGGGTTGCATGCGTTCCTGCTTTCAGCCCTCACTCTCTCTTTCTATCCTAAGTCCATCTGTCCTTTCGTTTATGTTAACGTAGTGTAATTAATGCTAGTATTAATTTAGGTCATTAATCAGCTTGCGTATCTCAAGGTTTTCTTAGAAATGCAGTACACGTTTTATTGTAGAAAGCGTGTAGTGATGCAGTAGGCTTTACTATCAACGTGAAACGTTACAATTTGCAGACGAAGTAGAAAACAAGGGGGATTTTTGTACGCCATTGTGACAGCACTGTACTTTTACCATTTCTCTTTCCTTTTATTGAATTTATGTGTTAGGCTTTACATTTACCTTTTAATTTATATATGTGGATTTAGAATGTGTCACGACAAGCAAGGCCTAAGGAACCCAAATATATAAATTTTATGGGGCTAAGGGGCTGCGTTCAAAATATGCATTTTCTTCTACCTCCCGTTCACTTCGATACGATGTGGTGTCTGGGTACTGTCAGGCTTTCAAACGTAAACCAGTATAATGTCATATATCCTAATAAGCATTTTTCAGGTTTTTAAACCTAACTCTCGTATGGGTAGTGTTTTTTATCACTGTCCATTTGAAAAAAAAAAGCTAGTGCTTCAGGCCTTTCGCGTTGGGGGTGGCATTTATTGTATATCGCGAGACGCGTGTTAGTGTTGCATGCGTTCCTGCTTTCAGCCCTCACTCTCTCTATCCTAATTCCATCTGTCCTTCCGTTTATGTTAACGTAGTGTATAAAATGAAATTAATGGAAGTATTAATTTAGGTCATTACGCAGTGTGCCTAGCTCAAGGTTTTCTTAGAAATACAGTACACGTTTTATTGTAGAAAGCGTGTAGTGATGCAGTAGGCTTTACTATCAACGTTAAACGTTACAATTTGCAGACGAAGTAGAAAACAAGGGGGATTTTTGTACGCCATTGTGACAGCACTGTCCTTTTACCATTTCTCTTTCCTTTTATTGAATTTATGTGTTAGGCTTTACAGTTACCTTTTAATTTATATATGTGGATTTAGAATGTTTCACGACAACATCCAGCCAGCAGAAGAAGAGCTACAAATTAACGGTGAAAGACCAACGAAGGAAGAAATAAAGAAAGCCATAAAGCTTCTAAGAGATGGAAAAGCGTCTGGACCTGATGGCATTCCAGCAGAGGCCATCAAAGCAGATATCAACACGGCTACAGAGATGTTATATAAATTACTTGTAAAGTCTAGGAAAAGGAAGAGATACCAGCAGAATGGAAGGAAGGATATCTGGTTAAGTTGCCGAAGAAGGGAAATTTACAAGAGTGCACAAATTATAGAGGAATAATGTTACTATCAGTGCCAGGAAAAGTATTAAACAGGATTATCCTTGAGAGATTAAAAGAGTCCATAGACAAGAAATTGAGAGATGAACAAGCAGGTTTTCGACAAAACAGATCATGTACAAACCAGATAGCCACTTTGAGAATAATAGTTGAACAAAGTCTGGAATGGAATTCACCACTATACATCGGATTTGTGGACTACGAAAAGGCATTTGACAGTGTAGACAGAGAATCACTTTGGAAATTGATGAGGCATTATGGAGTTCCCCTGAAGATCATTAATTTAATAAAGAAAACATATGAAGACATGACATGCAGAGTTCTTCATGAAGGACAGCTTACAGAACCATTTGGGATAAGAACAGGAGTGCGACAGGGATGCCTCGTGTCTCCATTTCTTTTCTTGCTGGCAATAGATCGGGTTATGAGATCATCGACAACACACAACAGAAATGGAATCCAGTGGACTCTGACTAAGCAGTTGGATGATCTGGATTTTGCTGATGACTTGGCTCTTCTGTCCCATAACCATAATCAGATGCAGGACAAATTGAAAACACTCGATGAGAGGTCACAGCAATTGGGTCTGAAAATACACAGGGAAAAGACAAAAATAATGCGAATAAATGCAGGTAATGATAATAGGGTTGAACTTGAAGAAACACCAATACAAGATGTAGAATCATATACGTATCTTGGCAGTAATATAGACAAAGTTGGAGGGACAGACAGCGATATCAAAATAAGAATACAAAAGGCAAGAGGAGCTTTCATTGCATTGGGAAATATATGGAGATCAAGAGAAATAGGATCCAACACGAAAATAAGAATCTTCAATTCAAATGTGAAGTCAGTCCTATTGTATGGCTCTGAGACATGGAGAACAACAAAGACAACAACCAAAAAGCCACAGACTTTCATAAATGGGTGCTTGCGTAGAATAGAGGGATTCAAATGCTATGACAAGGTTACCAACGTAGAACTGATGACAAGAACTAGACAAGTGCCAGTGGAACAAGAGATGAGAAGAAGACGATGGCGATGGATAGGACACACACTGAGGAAACCTGTTGATAGCATTACAAGGCAGTCCTTGTTCTGGAACCCGCAGGGCAAGAGAGGCAGAGGAAGACCAAGAAGTGCATGGAGAAGAGAGTTGGAAACAGAGGTGAACATGATGAGGAGAACATGGAAAGAACTTGAGATGATGGCACGTGACAGGAAGACTTGGCATGTGTTTTTTTAAGGCCTATGCTCCTTTGGGAGTGGAGGGTTATGAATGAATACTCCAAGTGTGTTTAACGTCGTCGAGATGTTTGGAATATGTTCAACTGAAAGTGTGGCCTCGCCACTTATGCAGTTGTGCTCTTTGCACTTAGTGTGTTGAAAAGGTGAGCAGCCGTTTATCAGTGTAATTGTTACGAGTGGCGATATAGAGTGTCTGCCTAAGACAAGACAAAGGTCTGTGTGACGTCCGAGACAAGACAAAAGTCTGAGTGAAGGTTTGAAAATAGAGGAGAGTATGATAAAGTGAATGTGAATGTGAGTCGTAGTGTGACAGTCAGGTGTACAAAGATGATAAATACTCTTTTACCCAGTGGCGCATCCTGGTAATGCGAGCTAGGCGTGCTGTTACTTAAAATGAATATGTACGCCTACTATTTAACCCCTTCCCCTCTTAATTTAAAAACCAACTATATTCAATTACGCAACGATTGTTATTCGGCTGGAATAAAAACATTAACTAAATAATACATATTTTCACTTACAGGTTTCACTTGAAGATCAGATCTATTCTTCTTTCCTTTTGCAGAAATTTCTCTGTTACAGCATCGTAAAATGTATTCTTCATTCTAACCTTGCTCATAAGTTCCTTTTCAATGGACAATAGGCTGAGACTGTAGAGTCGATCTTGACCTTGTGTAGATCTGTGGTAACTATGGATTTGCTTTAAAGCTGAAAACGATCTTTCTACAGAAGCAGTAGTTGCTGGAATTGTCATTATCAATTCTGCCAGTTTGAACACTTCTTTAAAGCCTGAACTGAGATCATTTTCAACTAAGAACTGCAGTAACTCATGAACTGACTTGTTGCAGAACTCATCCGAACAATAAAGTACAACAAGTTCATTCTTCAATCTTACATAGTCGAACATTTCTCCATAAACGTCTTTTAATTTTTTGATGAGGTCCTCTGGAAAATTTTTCTTGAAACTGGTGTACTTTTGCTCATAAAGAAGGTGGAAATACTCAAGTTTCTTTAAAGCTGCAAACCCTGTTTCTGCGTGAACACTAATGTTATCAATAATTTCAAAATACAGTTGGCAACATGCATCTTTTCCTATACAACCACGGCGTCGTTTATTTGTAGGTGATTCAAATTCTTCTCCCCTCCTTCCCAATGCAGCATACCAAATCTCATTAAAGGCAGTATCCCTTGCTCGTTGAAGTTCATTTTTGTTCTCTTCTATTTTCCTGCAGCAGTGCAAAATATCGAAATTTCTTGTGTGAAGTAAATTGTATAAAACATCTGTATATGAAAATAACCTTGAAAATACTTGAAGTAGGAAAAGTATATTTAGGCTCCTCAAGAAAGACAAAAAGCCTTGCGCTTTAACCACTGTGTCAGCATCCCATTCTAAAGAACAATCAATGACATTTTCAAAAAAGTCAATAAGCTCTAACCAATGATCGTTCACTGTATGTACTAATCTGGAAGTGAAGTTCCACCTGGTAGGTGCTACAGTTGGCAACTTCTTAGAAAAAAATTCTTGAAGAGCTATTGTTCTCTTAGATGATTTTGAGAAAAATGCAGAAAGACCATTGAGAGTTATAAAAAAAAATATTTCAGTCTTTGATATTCATCAAACTTTGTTGCAAGACGAGGTTCAATGCATGGGCACAGCAATGAGTAAAGAGTGCTTTTGGGTAAACATCATAACCTTTTTTTGTAAGCCATCCAAATGACCAGCCATGTCGTAGATTTTTGATAGGAGAATTAAGACTTGGGTTGGTCCCTTCTGAATAGATTAGAATGAGTGATAGCCACAGTGAGAGATGATGGTAGAAATAGATTTCCACGAGTGAGATGGTAGAATGTGATAGGGGCTGTCTCTGAGATCGAGAAATCTTCTCTCTCTCTCACCTATCTTCTACGACAGATTTAGAGTAGTCGGACAGTCTAACACCTATACATATATTAATATATATATTACCACTCACGTACACACACACACAATTGACGACAGTGAGACACACAGACGTGGGAAAACTATAACAATGATTATATAGATATTTTGGAAAAAAACTGACCGACACGCTGGAATAATTATTGAGTAGTTTAATTATCATAACAAACTTCTCTCACAACATATAAAATTACATCAAAGCATATACAGAAAATCATAAAAAAATCAAGGAATGCAAAAAGAATGATAGCCCCGTTGGTATGATCCTTCCTTTCGATGTATAGCTCACAGTCCCGTTAGAAGACAGTGATAGCCCCAAAGAGACACAGATACATATGATTGGGTCTAATATTTTCCCCTTTCGAAGGTATGAACTGACTTTGATAGCAGTATCTATTCTAAGGAAAAATATAGTTTAGCAACAAAATCTTGCATAAGGAAAATTATAAAATGGGTGAATCGACAAAGAACATCCCTCAGTCTACTTTCACTCGGTTCTTTCATCAGGGCCCTGACTCACACAACCTTACCTACAAGCGTGCTGCTGTTCGCCGTCTGGCGCAAACTTTAGGACACTTCTCTACAGTGAATCTGTATTCTTTGGATAAAGAGAATCCCAGCTCTGCAGATACAGGTTTCTTCCACTGCATCCGTGGAGCATTCACTTCACCAGTTTAATTTTAAGATTGCTGTTAAGGTGACTTGATTCAGTTTGGGTAAGAAAGTTAAACGGGCACACAGTGTCAGAAACACGAGGTTTCCCTTAATTAGGAAAATAACTGGTGGACGACTTCTCTCAACAAATAATCTTGGTTCACCACACACTTGGTCAAATAAGGTCGGAAAACGTTAATGTTTTTGTTCTGTAATTATTCTCGCCACAAGGCAGCATGTACATTAGAGTTTGTGAAGAAATATGATCTGGTTCAAAGGTCCAGTATAATCATTTATTCTTTATAAAAACCCGTTAGTGGGATTGGTATTCTGTCTATCTCTGAAGGCACACGCCCTGTCAGACAGGTGTTACTTGAAAACCCACGTGGTTAAAGATATAAAATGTTTATGTTTCTCACAGGTATGTCTCTGTACTAAACACCGGCAAAGTTTGGGTTACCCCAGTATTCACTGAATAAAGAAAAAACACATATGAAATATTTTACATATTATGCACTCAATATAACTTACATTTAGAACTGCAAGCGTAGAGCTTGACTTGACGTTTAAACTTTCCCGTGAAATAAGTTATATATAAAAATCAATCATCATGAATTAGGAATACCTACGTATTCCGTCAACACTCATGAGGCATCTAGCATATATAAGTTAGTTTAGAAAAATATTCTCGTCTGAGTATTTAGCAGTTAAATTAAATTCATTACTAGCCGACTGAGTTTAAGATAGAAATTATAATTTATTCTGTTTTCCACTGTAACTCATCAGCTAGAGAATGTAACAGACTTATAAATTAATCAATCTGCACAAAAGAAACTAGTGGGATAAAATAGGCGATTAAACACTTAGTCACTCGCAAAATATTAGATACTTAATGTAATATTTACCTCAACACAGAACTACGGTATCACAACGAAACTAAGAAATTTCACTTATTAGTTTAAGTATCTAGAACGAAGTGACCACGTCTACTGCACTTGGAGAATGAGTGAAATAAAGTTTCAAACTCAGGTTAATATCTATGAAACAAACAAAAGATCCCACTATTTCCAAAACCACGCACTCGCG